>CM022473.1:17877508-18031386 GCA_011952105.1 Coreoperca whiteheadi
TATATATATATATATATAATTAATGGACAACAATGAATACAACTTTATTGTGTTAAGTACATTTTTCTTGCTCTGCGTCACGCTCTTTTTTTAAAGGTAAATGTACACATAATTTGGCAGAAAGGCTAAACTGGCAGAAGCAGATCAGCTCCTGAGTTTAAATATATGCAGCTGCAATATGCATTAGTGCCAGGGTATTGATAATGTATTGCAACAAACCTTCAAGTGATGAGCGTAACGTCCCTCCAGTAGCTCTTCTAGTGCTAGTATTTACTCCTTATCCAGCTTGACAAGCTTGACAAGTTAGCGTTAGCTCGTTAATAACAGTAGTAAAGCAGGGGTGGTATAGTTTGCAAGACTCATGAAACGTTTTTATGTACTCGCCTTTTTCAAGACATTTTTTCACAGACAAAAACGATAACTAAATAAATACCAGCTTTGACTGACAAAAACTATGACTAATATCTATTGTCATTTTCGGTCATCTTTTTGTGCTCTTATTTTAAAAAAGCCTACATATTTGGCAGATGTAAAGCATATATTTTTTGTGTTAGTCCATTTGTTTTTTGTTTTTTTTACTACCTTAACAGCTCAGGGATGTTCAAGAGCAACCTGTTTGTGCAGTTTCTGAAGATTTTTTTGCACTGTGAAATAGCACAGTCAGTTCTGATTTTGAATAAAGGGTTGGAAATGAATGTTTTTTAGTTTTTATTCGATTAATCTAACAAATTAATCGATTATTAAAATAATCGTTAGTTGCAGACCTACATATTGCAATCTATTGTATTAAATTATTGTAATAATAATATTATATTATTGAAATATTAATTATATTATTGAAATATTGTACTTTTTAGTCCACTACATTTATTTGACTTTGCTACTATTAGCCCACAATTTTCATACAAAATATATGATAAGCCTATAATATATGATGCATTGTTTAATAGAAGTGCCCAATACTGTAGGTAAATAAGCTTTTACCCAACAAGCTGCAACATTAAAATGCTGCTAACATGTTAATGCATCATATATAAATAATAATTCAAAAAATATAATATATATATAATAATGTAACTGAAGGAGGCTGTTTTAGATTTTGCTGGTAATATGTAGGGCTATGTACTTACTTGTAGTATTTTTACATGTGTAATTAGTACTTTTACTTCAATAAAGGTTTTGAGTATGTCCTCCACCACTTGTTCTTGGTGAGAATTTGTTGAAAGAATGATATGATACAAGTCGCTGTTGCCCTTGTAATTTTTGATCAAAATGCTATATGCCAAACCCTATTCCCTAACCTCTACCTTTACGTCCTACCCCATAAGTATTGCAGGCTGTAATTTAAAGTTGTATCCAAATTAATGTTACAGTAATAAATCACCATAATTTCATTCAAGTCCACATGCTTGTTTGGGAGGGGTGTTTCAAATACCCATTGATTAATAACTTAATCCTTTTTTCTGCAGTTTTGTTTGGTTTAAACCTGGGATTAAAAATAAATGGAAAGCATTTTCATTGTGATTCTGAAAAGGTAGCTGCCCAATTTTGACTTTTTCTCACTCACTTCTAGACAATGTCAGATATTATAGAGGGGAATAACATTGAGGAACAGCAATTTAGTTTGGGCCTTGTTGCAAACTGACTATCTCTCTCACTCTGTCCACAGTCCTACTGTAAGTAAAAAGAAACACAACAGAGAAAACACAGAAAACAATTCCTGTCACCTTTCTCACTTTTCTGCCTTTATTTTATTTTTCTGAACATTGTTCGCTCTTGTCCCTATCCTGTCAAATCCTGTCCTTATTTTATTTTAATACCAACATGTACATTTTTTGCCAAGTCAATTCCCACTGCCACAATGTAAGCTCATTTGGCCTCTGCATTCAGCATAACACACTGTTCACTTTCATCTGCCAATGTATGTAAGGCCAATAGGACTTGCAACACTCTGGTGTTCTTATCCTTGTTCTTTTCCGTGGTAATTGGATTGACTTGATCTAGCTTTGGCACACTCCTTTTTATCTTGGCACCATCATGATCAGGTAACCCTGATGACATGAATCCTAAACTTCATCCTGTGAGCGCTGTTGCCCTCTACAGGCAGAATGCAGAGGCATGTATTTGGCCAGACTAAGATTTAGGGAACATTTGGTCAGCAAACTCAGCACTGATCAAGAGAAACACGAGCTTCTCTGTGAGTTTTATTAAACCAATTTAAATCCTGATAAATGAAAATAAAGTTCAATGTGTCTCTGAATAAACACCTTTTGAGGTCCCAGCTTTATAGTATTGACTGCCAGTTTTTATGGCCTGTTGTTTGAAATTAACTCAATACGACGACACATTTTCATGCATGCATTTATTTATCTATGCTAATTTTTTATATATATACAATGTTTACAATTCATGGTGACAAACTCAGCAAGTGACAAAAATAGTTTTACATTGTATATAGTTGCTCATTTTGAATATTCAGTATACAATGTGTTCCCACTGATATAAGAAAAAAGGAAATATTGTGGCATTCAAAGCATACGTTCTTTAAGAATGTTATGTAGATGCAATGGTGCCAAATAACTGAAACATTTAAGCGACAACTGTGCCCTGACGGCAAGGGTAGTCAAAGTGAGCATCCACATACATGAGTTCACAGATCTTACCATTAATTGTAATGAATTTGAAATCACATCGACATGACACTTTCCAACATCCTTCAAATAAAAGAAGAGAAAATGCAGTTCATGAGTTTGTTCCTGGTCAGTCCACATCGAGGATTATTCCAGATCAAAGAGACAGTAGAAAGGAAAATGTCCAGGTATATGAAAAGGTCTCTATATTTAAGAGACAGAGGACACTTCTGTCTTGCTTGCGGACACTGAGGTCTCATCATCCACCATGCCTCCCATTCCAATAGTGCTTAGCATGCAGTTACGGAACTGGAAAAGAGAGCAAAGACAGCAAATTCAGAAACAAGCATGTGGTTCAGGATTTAACAAAGAAGAAGAAACAAATACTAAAAAACATATTAAACCAACCTGTTTGTTAAACAGCACGTAGATAATAGGATTATACAGAGCTGAGCTCTTTGCAAAGAAGGCGGGGATAGCTGCTGTCATGGCGGTGAAGGCAGCTCCCTTGTTCACGAAAATCCAACCTGCGAAGGTGGCATATGGTACCCAAGCTACCAGGAAACCAAGGACCATCAAGATGCACATACGTGTCACTTCCCTCTCTGCTTTCTGGGTGGACTCTGACTCCTGCTGCTGGGCTGCGGCCTAAAGAGTTAGTGACCAGATAACATAATCAGAATTAACAGCACAGACAGTTTTGCAAAGCTTTAAATGAAAAGCAAATATTGAATAATTCTATTTCTTTGAGGTTTGGCTATACGTCATACATTTCATGAACTTAAACTTCACTTACAGCTTTGACCGTCAGCACAAGACTTCCGTAAGTGAAGAAAATGATGAAGACGGGAACAAAGAAGTGAACGACAAACATGTAGCTGACATATGATTCATTGTTGAAGCCTGGGGCCAGAGTGTAGTAGTCAGGTCCACAGGAGCACTGCATGCCCTCAGGAAGGTACCTGTGTAAGTTTGAAGAAGTACAATTAGTGCAAAAATATTTAAGACTTTAGTCATACCAAAAGTTCCTACAGTATCTACCATGACTATGCTTGTCATTTTCTTAAGCCTGGATGGCTTGTTTGAGTTGTTCTCAATGTTTTTAAATCTTCGCTTTCAGATTATAAAGATTTAAAGTCATATTTATTTTAAGTTAATGACATATACAAATATGAATTACCTGGACCAGCCAAACAGTGGAGGTCCAGCACATGCGAATGCCATGATCCAGGTGAAAACAACTCCAGCTCCTGCATGAGTACCACTGAACTTGAAGCTTCCCATGGGTTTGCAGACAACGATGTATCTTTCAACAGCCAGAACGACCAGGGACCAGAGAGCAACTTCACCTGCAGAGAGAAAAGGCATTTTAGACAAGAGCTTCACTAAGTGACTTTTAGATTGTTGGATGTTAACTAAGCTGAATGTCCAATTTATGTTCAGTATATTTCATTCATTGTCAGGATTTACAAATGGCTTGTCATGCTACCTTCTACATGCTAACTGCTCTGTGGTAAATTTCAAAGTACTCAGGAATATTTAAGGGGATTTTAAGAAGCTGTTCAAGTAGTATGAAAGAATAAAGTTGACTTTATACCTCCAAGTGTGGCCATGAATCCCTCAATAGCGCAGAAAGTGGGTCCAAGAATGAAGTAGCCATTAAGAGCAGATGTGATGGTGATGGTGAATCCGAAGGCGCACATGATCAGTCCGGCCACAGCCAGGTTCACCAGGATGTAGTTGAGAGGTGTCCGGAGCTTCTTGTTCTGTGCCGTTACAAACAATGTCAGACCGTTGATGGGAGTCCCAGTGCAGATCAGGAAGAACATGTAGAAAGCTAGAAGCTTGAACATGATAGGATCTGCCAAATAATATTGTTGGTATTCAAAAGGACTTCTAACAATCCCAGTCCTGTTGGACATGGGGATGTAGAAGTTCTTGCCCTCAGTGCCATTGGGCTCGATTCCTCCGTCCCAAACCATCTTCAGTCTGTTTTCCTGTTGAGCTTCTTCGCCTGAAGAACCCAAAAGTGCTGATGGACACGAGAGTCAGAGTTGCACAGTGTGTTTTTTATACCTCACTACTAACCCTGTCATCGATTTGCCAAAATTGGATTACAGGAATGTTAATCTTAACATCGGTTTGAGAGAATAGAGCCCAAAGTAATTTGCTCCACTTTCCAGGTCCGGAGGAATTCTCTTAATCCCGGATTAAAGTATAGAAATTTTGTTCAGTCAACAGCTTTTAGGATATTTTCTACAGTAAACATATTGAAAAACAAGCAAATCAAACTTGGAATCGTTAGAACTATATATGTTATGTCTTTGTCATTTCATAATAAGTATATTATTATGCTTAAGTGCTTAATAATGACAAAAAGAAAAAAAATTGAGAAATGGGTCTAGATACGCATACATGTTAACATGACTTCATAGAAGAAATCTGTTTACTTCTTTTATTTCTGTTTTATTTTCCAGCTATAAAGGCAAATTCGCATATGTTTTTGTCAATAGTACATAGAAGTATGTGATTCAAATTAAATCAACTGAAATGTTTGATGATTTAACAGATGCCTTAGATCATCTGACCTCACTAGAAACAAAACAAAACAAAAAACAGGAGTAGGTAATACCTTTCAACCTTGCCACATGGAAGGTATCTCGGATGGCATCCTCATTACCTGCCTAACAAATTAAGAAGAGTACTTAGTACACTATCTCATTATGAGGTCATTAATACATTTCTACTTACCTAACCTCAACCTGAAATCTAATTTAGCTAATTCGAGGCTTGTTCATAAAATAAGAAACTTTAATTAAGTTAATTAAGTTGCGGATGATTCCGCTCATCCACAAACAAGATCATAGTGTCCATCCACTTGTAGATGTTAACAATAAGAGGGACAGAACTACATTCTCATGTCCAACAGCACTGGGATTGGGAGAAGTCTTTTGAGTAACCATAGTTTTATCTGGTAGATTCTGCATGTTTGTCCTGATCTGAACTGGAACTCCCATCAATGGCCTTCCATCGTCCCTGGACTGCTGTGGGTGAACTGAAAGATCAGCTGCTTTGGATTCACCATCTCCAAAACACCAACTAGACAGCCTGCGCTTTCCAGGGATTCACAACCACACATGGAGGTAAAGTGCAAAGGAAGATTACAGAAATATCCTCTTCATACTTGAGCTTCTCTTGAAATGTATTCATTCATTTATCCATTCTGCTGCCAGAAGACTCTTACCGTATTATGATCACTTCACAATTTATCTTGACATTAGATTCAGTGAGGGTGAACCAAGTTGGAATAAATTAAATAAGTTTGTGTTCAGTCAAAATAACAGTTGTAGTTGTGGATTACAGATTACAGCAATTGATGCTCAAATTTCAAGTTATCAGGCTTTTATTCAAATATTTAACTGTCAAAATACGGTCACATAAATAGTTAGCTATTAGTCATTTCATATAAATTACATTAAACTTATACTTCTATGTGTAAATATGCTTCTCTATTGAACCTACATGGTTTAACTTACACTAAAAATATACACAGCAAACAATAATACTATACAGCTACAATTACTATTACTACTATTAAAACTACTGCTATATATACTTTTAATAAAACTAACTTTAAAAGGTTGATTTTTTTTAAAGTGAGGTACTAGAAAACAAGAAGAAATTGAATTTCCTGCCCTCATCAACTTCAGCAAGTTCCTCCAAAGTCTAAGTAAACAGTAAAGGTTCCTTTGTTTCAGCTTTGGGTCTAAATCTAGATTTTGGAACAATAAAAAGAGAAGCATTTTGAGTGTTTCAGGAGATAATCTGTAAAGGTCTGCGTTTTCTAAATAGATGTCAGATATGTGTTGATATCTCCTTTCCTCTCTGAAGATAAATATCATTCTTAATGCAAAACGAAAATAATAATAATTATGTCTTGCAATCTAAGTGACTGAAAACAAAAAACATAACTAAGATTTCTGGCAGAGGCAGTTGTGAAAGGTGAAACAGGAAACAATACCAAGTAAATAGAGCTGCTCCCAGTCGCAGAGACAGAGCTACTACTAAAGTAAAACAAGTGATAGCCTACTTAGCACAAAGTGGAACATCCAAAATTAATAATAATAATGTTTTAACTTTGACAATATTGGTGCAAGGAGAGTGTGCATTAATTAAGACACATGGTAGACAGAGAAAGTACTTTAAAAGGCCATTTTTTATCTGTTTACCATACAATAAACTACAGTACAATGTAGCCCATAAACCACATTGTCACTGGAATAATGACGAAACATTTACTTTCATAATGTCACACAGGTGACTTTGTAATTTTCTTCAGTTATGGCTTGACAGTCAAAGCTTATTGAATGAATTTGAGAGAATTATTTACATGAACCACTTAGTAGATAAAGTGCATGAAGATACTTTATTGCAGGGTTCATGTTAGCGTAAATCCCACAGTAATAATTCCCACAGTGCCTTGAACATCAGATTAAAACATGTAATGTCTTCTAAAACACTTCAGACTGCAGCACAGCAAGAGTCACAATACTCAGAAGGCTGAGAGAGAAGTGACAAATTCATGTATGTGCGCCTTGATGGTCACTTTCTTTCTAGTTCTCTGGACTCCAAACTTCACTTCCACAGGTTGGATCTTCGTGAACAGGGGAGCTGCCTTCGCTGCCTTGGCAATAAAAATTCCCACCTTCTTTGAAAGGAGCTCATCTCTGTATAATCCTGTTATCTATGTGCTGTTTAAACAAACGGGTTGGTTCTTGAATGAAATTCGAAACTGGAACGTTCCAGCACTGCTGAATTGGCCGACCGTCGTTTGTGTTTTGTATACATGAAGTAACACTAATCAACAACTACTTACTTGCACAGTGTGCATATTTTTTGATGCTGTTAATATTTGAATTAAATACATTCGATGTTTATAAACATTGGGAGTAAAACAATCCTACTGTATTATTTTCTTTTGTGACAAAAAACACAAAATGCAAATTTTTCATTTAAAGGTGAGCAAGTTAAATACGTCATTAGTCTACATGTAACTTATTTTGTAAGGTGGGAAGCAAACAACTAATTGGGGTTTAAAAAAATATATTATTATTTCTACAGCTTTACAACAATATTATTCACATTTCATTTCCATAACTGTACATGTATGCTCAGTACTACTGGGATTAGTGAATTGGTAGAAGATGAAACCTCAAGGTAAACCAGTAAAACAGAAGTCTCCACTGTGTCCGAACAATAAAATACATTTTCAGCTCTGGAGAATCTCCTTTCTATCTGATTCTGTATTATGTGTGGGCTGATTTAAACTGTTTTACTTTGAAAAAAATTATGTGTAAAACTATTCTGACCAGTAAATAAACAGACATTGGTAACTTGGAAATTTGGAATGTCATTACATAGATTAAATAGATGTATTCGTAATCTTTTTTGTAGTTTTGATACCTGATAAATTAAAAATGTCTTCTTTGTGAGAGCGAGGGGGGGACAGCACCAGGTGAGTTACCGCTGCGCCCCCTGAAGCAAGAGGTTTTAACCAGGACTCTGTGAGTCATAGACGTTTGTGGAAGGATTTAATCCTGAATTTCACTATTACAGTATTCTTTACTTAATTTATTTGTGTTTAATTTAAATGTGTTTACATTTATTATTTGTGATCAGGACCAGGCAACAGATACATGACTGAACACACAAAATCATCAAAAATCAGGACATGTATTGGCAACCTGAAACATGTTAACATTGGTTATCAATGAGCACTGTTTATTCTCCATTTTGAGCCAGTAAAATTAAGGTGGTGCGCAAAGCTCATACACTGACTGCATAATAAGGTTACAGCATTACTGTAACCAGGTGGAGTCACTAAGTAACTAAGTACATTTACTCAAGTACACATTTGAAGTACTTGCCCTTTACTTGAGTGTTTTTATTTGTACCTTTTATTCCACTACAATTATATGACAGCTTTAGTCATTTTGCAGGTTAAATTTCACATACGATACATGGTCACTGTGTGAAATACAATGCACTGTTTTATACAACAGTATTCATCCATCCATCCATCCATCTTCTTAGGCTTATCCGGGGCAGAGACGCCCAGAAATCCCACTCCCTAGACACTTCCTCCAGCTCTTCCAGGGGAATACGGAGACGTTCTCAGGACAGCCGAGACATAGTCCCACCAGCGTGTCCTAGGTCTTCCCCGGGGCCTCATCCTGGTTGGACATGCCCGGAATACCTCCCGAGGGAGGCGTCCAAGAGGCATCGGAACAGATGCCCGAGTCACCTCAGCTGACTCCTCTTGATGTGGAGGAGCTCCTCCCGAGTGACCGAGCTCTTCACCCTATCTCTAAAGGAGTACCCAGCCACCCTACAGAGGAAAGTAATTTTGGCCGCCTGTATCTGGGATCTTGTCCTTTCTGACAAGACACAGGCCTCACAGGCCGCGAGGGACACAGTTGAATACCTTCTCCGGATCCACAAAGCACATGTGGACTGGTTGGGCAAACTCCCATTAACCCTCCAGTAACCTGGAGAGGGTATACAGATGGTCCAGTGTTCCACGACCGGGACGAAAACCGCATTATTCCTCTTGAATCTGAGGTTCGACTATCAGCTGCATTCTCCTCTCCAGTTCCCTGGCATAGAATTTTCTGGGCAGGCTGAGGAGTGTGATCCCCTAAAGTTGGAACACACCCTCCGGCCCCCTTTCTTAAAAGGGGGACCACCATCCTGGTCTGCCAGTCCAGAGGCATAGTCCCCAACCCCCACACGATGTTACAGAGGTGTGTCAAGCAAGACATCTCCACAACATCCAGAGACTTGAGGTACTCAGGGCAGATCTCATCCACCCCCGGTGCCCTGCCATCGAGGAGCTTCTCAACTACCTCAGTGACCTCAGCTTGGGGGATCAACGAGTCCACACCTAGGCCCTTGGCCTCTGCTTCCTCAGTGGAAGACGTGTCGGTGGGGTTGAGGAGATCCTCGAAGTACTCCTTCCACCGTCCGAGGATGTCGCCAGTCAAAGTCACCAGATTCCCACTCCCACTGTAAACAGTGTGTGCAGGGCACTGCTTCCCCATGCTGAGGCGTCGGACTGATTGCCAGAATTTCTTCCAGTAGTCCTTCTCCATGGCCTCACCAAACTCCTTCCAGACCTGGGTTTTTGCCTCCGCAACCACCCAGGCTAAAGCTCGCTTGGCCTTCCGGTATCAGCGGCCTCAGGAGTGCCCCATGAGCCAACCAGGTTCGATAGCACTCCTTCTTCAACTTGACGGCATCCCTTACTTCCGGAGTCCACCACCGGGTTCGGGGGTTGCCGCCACGACAGGCACTGGAGACCTTATGGCCACAGCTCTGAGCGGCCACGTTGACAATGGAGGTGGAGAACATGGTCCACTCAGACTCAATGTCTCCAACCTCAGGATCTGGTTGAAGCTCTGCCGGAGGTGGTACTTGAATATCTCTCTGACCAGAGACTAAGCGAAACGTTCCCAGCAGACCCTCACAGTACGTGTGAGTCTGCCAAGTCTGTCCAACTTCTTCCCCGGCCATCGGAACCAACTCACCACCAGTTGGTGATCAGTTGACAGCTCTGCCCCTCTCTTCAACCAAGTGTCCAAGACATATGGCCGGAGGTCCGATGAAACAACCACAAAGTCAATCATTGACCTCCGGTCTAGGGTGTCCTGATGCCATGTGCACTGATGGACACTCTTATGCTTGAACATGGTGTTCGTTGTGGACAAACTGTGACTAGCACAGAAGTCCAATAACAGAACACCACTCGGGTCCAGGTCGGGGGGATCATTCCTCCCAATCATGCCCCTCCAGGTGTCACTGTCGCTGCCCACATGAGCGTTGAAGTCCCCCAGTAGAACGACAGAGTCCCCGGATCGGAGCACTTTCCAACACCCCTCAAAGAGACGCCAAAAAGGTCATGTACTGCCATTTTGCCCGTAAGCACAAATAACAGTGAGAGACCTATCCCAGACCCAGAGGCGCGGGGAAACAACCTTATCATTTACCGGGGTGAACTCCAACACATGGCAGCTGAGCTGGGGGGCTATGCGCAAGCCCACACCAGCCCACCGCCTCTCACTGCAACTCCAGAGTAGTAGAGAGTCTAGCCTTTACGCTCCAGGGTGCGCAACTACTCTACTGGATTAGACATTTGGTACGTGTTACCTCAAACCATTAAACTTCATCTCAGCAGCATGTTTTTACTTCAAGATTTGAGTCCGGAAACTATCCATCCATCCATCCATCCATCTTCTACCGCTTATCCGGGGCCAGGTCGCGGGGGCAGCAGTCTGAGCAGAGAC
Organism: Coreoperca whiteheadi; assembly: GCA_011952105.1. Taxonomy (NCBI): domain Eukaryota; kingdom Metazoa; phylum Chordata; class Actinopteri; order Centrarchiformes; family Sinipercidae; genus Coreoperca; species Coreoperca whiteheadi. The sequence goes on from CM022473.1 coordinate 17,888,481, forward strand.
ACCCAGACTTCCCTCTCCCCAGACACTTTCTCCAGCTCTTCTGGGGGAATACCGAGGCGTTCCCAGACCAGCCGAGAGGCATAGTCCCTCCAGCATGTCCTAGGTCTTCCCCGGGGCCTCCTCCCGGTTGGACATGCCCAGAACACCACCCCAGGGAGGCGTCAAGGAGCCATCCGGAACAGATGCCCAAGCCACCTCAGCTGCGGCTCCACTCTGAGCTCCTCCCGAGTGACCAAGCTCCTCACCCTATCTCTAAGGGAGCGCCCAGCCACCCTGCAGAGGAAACTCATTTTGGCAGTCTGGAAACTAGTACGAAAGAACTGATTCAATCCAGTCAGATATGTATTGACCAGTTTGCAAACAACTGGACTAACTCGTCACCTCTCCAAACATCTGAACCCCTTTTGCAACTATTAAAGCTAATATACCAGTGAAATGTGATTGTGGGATTGCATAGTTTATTTCAAATCTCAAATTTATATAGAAACGGATTTTGGTGGATAGCTGCCATTTGTTTTCAGTTGGAAAATTAGAAGAAAAGAGCAACGATAGGCAAAAAAGTGATGAGTTCATCGAGTCCAGTCAGGCAAGGGAATGACTTCATCAACTTTATCATACACAGGGTTTAATTATTATTATATAATTATCACTGTTTTTAGCTATAGTCATTGCCTTTAGCAACAAAGCAAATTCCTGACTGATGTCATTTTGCAAGCCAATAATATTTAGATAATAGTTTCTGGCTGGTCTAATTAAATAAGAACACAAAGCCCATTATCTTCCGCAGGAGTCAACACATAGGACTTAACAATAAATGGATTAACCTGGTCTCAACTACTTCACAGACCTGCAGTAACAATAGACCACAATGTCTGTTTTGGCAGTGAATACTGATTTGTACATTGCAGTGTCATTTTCAAGCATATTGTTTTTTAAATGTATGTTTTGTTAATGATAATGTGTTGGGCGTTCACAGGCTGGGATACCTTTCAGTGAACTACCTGACCCTGAATAAGCAGGTATAGAAAAAAGAAAGCCTATACTCCCTTAGCTACATACTCGCAGACATGCAGCAAAGGGCCACGGGTTGGATTCGAACTCACTCCACTGTGGTAAGGACTAAGCTTTGTACATGGGGTGCCACACAAGTGCCAGGTTTGCTGCATGAATCTTCTTCAACAAGAGAGCTGCGTTCTCAGCTACAGCCATGTCTATCCCTACCTTCTTCTCAAAGAGCTCAGCATTGTTCATTCCTGTTGTCTACATATTAATGAACTAACAGGTCAGTTTATTACTACACTGTAGCAACTCTCATTGCAGGAAGTTTACTATTATTTGATGATTCTTATCGTGGGCATTCTGATTTCGTTGCTGTTTGTTGTTGTCTCATTAAGATTTGAACATGCTGGAATGTTTCGGTTCTAATCGGCATCGTTAACGTCACAGCAGAACAAATAATCATTAAAAATGTTCAATAATAGTTAAAAAACAGAAAATGATCAAAAATGGAAGCCAAAGTCCAGCTGAAGTTTACCCCCGTCTTCCGAAGTTATCTGCAGAAATTACCGTCATGTTGCCATGTCTCTCCATCCACTTTATAATTCAAAATGAGCTTTTATGCTGTTTTTTTAGCCTTTGCAAACTGCAAAACAAATTCACAAATTGTTTCTTAAAATGTTCGTCTCTGTTCTAGAACAGGGTTGGGGAGTTGCCTGACAACACGCCTCTAATCACAGTCCATCTGCAGCTCCAGTGATCCGCTTAGTTCGTCAATTTGTTCTCCGTCAGTATGTCCTCCCCCACTTGTTATTGGTGAGAATTGTTGAAATAATTATATGATACAAGTCGCTGTTGCCCTTGTAATTTTTGATCAAAATACTATATGCCAAACCCTATTCCCTAACCTCTACCTTTACGTCCTACCCCATAAGTATTGCATGCTGTAAATTAAAGTTGTGTCCAAATTAATGTTACAGTAATAAATCACCATAATTTCATTCAAGTCCACATGCTTGTTTGGGAGGGGTGTTTCAAATACCCATTGATTAATAACTTAATCCTTTTTTCTGCAGTTTTGTTTGGTTTAAACCTGGTATTAAAAATAAATGGAAAGCATTTTCATTGTGATTCTGAAAAGGTAGCTGCCCAATTTTGACTTTTTCTCACTCACTTCTAGACAATGTCAGATATTATAGAGGGGAATAACATTGAGGAACAGCAATTTAGTTTGGGCCTTGTTGCAAACTGACTATCTCTCTCACTCGGTCCACAGTCCTACTGTAAGTAAAAAGAAACACAACAGAGAAAACACAGAAAACAATTCCTGTCACCTTTCTCACTTTTCTGCCTTTATTTTATTTTTCTGAACATTGTTCGCTCCTGTCCCTATCCTGTCAAATCCTGTCCTTATTTTATTTTAATACCAACATATACATTTTTTGCCAAGTCAATTCCCACTGCCACAATGTAAGCTCATTTGGCCTCTGCATTCAGCATAACACACTGTTCACTTTCCTCTGCCAATGTATGTAAGGCCAATAGGACTTGCAACACTCTGGTGTTCTTATCCTTGCTCTTTTCCGTGGTAATTGGATTGACTTGATCTAGCTTTGGCACACTCCTTTTTATCTTGGCACCATCATGATCAGGTAACCCTGATGACATGAATCCTAAACTTCATCCTGTGAGCGCTGTTGCCCTCTACAGGCAGAATGCAGAGGCATGTATTTGGCCAGACTAAGATTTAGGGAACATTTGGTCAGCAAACTCAGCACTGATCAAGAGAAACACGAGCTTCTCTGTGAGTTTTATTAAACCAATTTAAATCCTGATAAATGAAAATAAAGTTCAATGTGTCTCTGAATAAACACCTTTTGAGGTCCCAGCTTTATAGTATTGACTGCCAGTTTTACTTTTGAAATTAACTCAATACGACGACACATTTTCATGCATGCATTTATTTATCTATGCTAATTTTTTATATATATACAATGTTTACAATTCATGATGACAAACACAGCAAGTGACAAAAATAGTTTTACATTGTATATAGTTGCTCATTTTGAATATTCAGTATACAATGTGTTCCCACTGATATAAGAAAATAGGAAATATTGTGGTATTCAAAGCATACGTTCTTTAAGAATGTTGTGTAGATGCAATGGTGCCAAATAACTGAAACATTTAAGCGACAACTGTGCCCTGACGGCAAGGGTAGTCAAAGTGAGCATCCACATACATGAGTTCACAGATCTTACCATTAATTGTAATGATTTTGAAATCACATCGACATGACACTTTCCAACATTCTTCAAATAAAAGAAGAGAAAATGCAGTTCACTGGAGCCATTCATCAGTGGTCAAGTAATTCAGATGTCCCTGAGCTTCACTCAGTCCACATTGAGGAGTATTCCAAATCAAAGAAACAGTAGAAAGGAAAATGTCCATGTATATGAAAAGGTCTCTATTAAGAGACAGAGGACACTTCTGTCTTGCTTGCGGACACTGAGGTCTCATCATCCACCATGCCTCCCATTCCAATAGTGCTTAGCATGCAGTTACGGAACTGGAAAAGAGAGCAAAGACAGCAAATTCAGAAACAAGCATGTGGTTCAAGATTTAACAAAGAAGAAGAAACAAATACTAAAAAACATATTAAACCAACCTGTTTGTTAAACAGCACATAGATAATAGGATTATACAGAGCTGAGCTCTTTGCAAAGAAGGCGGGGAGAGCTGCTGTCATGGCGGTGAAGGCAGCTCCCTTGTTCATGAAGATCCAACCTGCGAAGGTGGCATATGGTACCCAAGCTACCAGGAAACCAAGGACCATCAAGATGCACATACGTGTCACTTCCCTCTCTGCTTTCTGGGTGGACTCTGACTCCTGCTGCTGGGCTGCGGCCTAAAGAGTTAGTGACCAGATAACATAATCAGAATTAACAGCACAGACAGTTTTGCAAAGCTTTAAATGAAAAGCAACTATAGGATAATTCTATTTCTTTGAGGTTTGGCTATACGTCATACATTTTATGAACTTAAACTTCACTTACAGCTTTGACCGTCAGCACAAGACTTCCGTAAGTGAAGAAAATGATGAAGACGGGAACAAAGAAGTGGACGACAAACATGTAGATGACATATGATTCATTGTTGAAGCCTGGGGCCAGAGTGTAGTAGTCAGGTCCACAGGAGCACTGCATGCCCTCAGGAAGGTACCTGTGTAAGTTTGAAGAAGTACAATTAGTGCAAAAATATTTAAGAGTTTAGTCATACCAAAAGTTCCTACAGTATCTACCATGACTATGCTTGTCATTTTCTTAAGCCTGGATGGCTTGTTTGAGTTGTTATCAATATTTTTAAATCTTCGCTGTCAGATTATAAAGATTTAAAGTCATATTTATTGTAAGTAAAATGACAAATATGAATTACCTGGACCAGCCAAACAGTGGAGGTCCAGCACATGCGAATGCCATGATCCAGGTGAAAACAACTCCAGCTCCTGCATGAGTACCACTGAACTTGAAGCTTCCCATGGGTTTGCAGACAACGATGTATCTTTCAACAGCCAGAACGACCAGGGACCAGAGAGCAACTTCACCTGCAGAGAGAAAAGGCATTTTAGACAAGAGCTTCACTAAGTGACTTTTAGATTGTTGGATGTTAACTAAGCTGAATGTCCAATTTATGTTCAGTATATTTCATTCATTGTCAGGATTTACAAATGGCTTGTCATGCTACCTTCTACATGCTAACTGCTCTGTGGTAAATGTCAAAGTACTGAGGAAAATGTAAGAGGATTTTAAGAAGCTGTTCAAGTAGTATGAAAGAATAAAGTTGACTTTATACCTCCAAGTGTTGCCATGAATCCCTCAATAGCGCAGAAAGTGGGTCCAAGAATGAAGTAGCCATTAAGAGCAGATGTGATGGTGATGGTGAATCCGAAGGCGCACATGATCAGTCCGGCCACAGCCAGGTTCACCAGGATGTAGTTGAGAGGTGTCCGGAGCTTCTTGTTCTGTGCCGTTACAAACAATGTCAGACCGTTGATGGGAGTCCCAGTGCAGATCAGGAAGAACATGTAGAAAGCTAGAAGCTTGTAGATCATTGGATCTACCATATAATACTGTTGGTATTCAAAAGGACTTCTAACAATCCCAGTCCTGTTGGACATGGGGATGTAGAAGTTCTTGCCCTCTGTGCCATTGGGCTCGATTCCTCCGTCCCAAACCATCTGCAGTAGTCTGTTTTCCTGTTGAGCTTCTTCGCCTGAAGAACCCAAAAGTGCCGATGGATACAAGAGTCAGAGTTGCACAGTGTGATTTTTATACCTCACTACTAACCCTGTCGTCGAATTGCCAAAATTGGATTAAAGGAATGTTAATCTTAGAGAGACTAGAGCCCAAAGTAATTTGCTCCACTTTCTGGAGGAGTTCTTATAATCCTGATTAAAGTACAGGAATTATATTCAGTCAACAACTTTTAGGATGTTTTCTACAGTAAACATATTGAAAAACAAGCAAATCAAACTTGGAATCTTTAGCACTTTATATGTTACGTCTTTTTAAGTTTATAATAAGTATATTATTATGCTCTTCTTTGAGAACATTTGTGTATGTACTGTTCTGTTTGTTTTAAATATAGACTACTATTCTAGTAAACTGTTTTCTCTTTACACTAATTTTAATAATCTATCCATAGTTTCTTTCCTTGATCACTTAAATTCATTATTTTCATTTTATGTGTTTTCTTTTTTAGACCAGACCAGCAATGCAATATTTTAATCGTCAGTGTCCGTCTCCATATGGAGAAACTGTAGGTGTCATTGTCTTAATTGGATTGACCTCAGTTTCTCACCTGTAGTGGCCCAGCTGGGATGTACAAGCTTACTGTCACAAGTTGGAAAGAAACTTTCTGCTATAGACTTATCTAATTTGTTACCTTCCTTAAAGCAGAGCAACACTAACAGTGGCCAAGACCATAGAGGCCATTCAAGTTAAGGCAAGTCAAAGAAGGCTCTCTAATGATTGAACCACATAGTAGCTGCAGATGAAACAGAATTCTTAGTTCACTGTTAACTATTGAACAGTAACTTCTGTTGCTTTTGTATGTGTGACTATGTAAATCAAAATGTTCACCATGAAGAATGTCAATGTTACAGATAATAAACCATTTTGAATTCACTGCAAGAAAAAGCTACTTGTGATGCTCTCTTTACATCCAGTTTAATATAGTTTTTAAGCTTTTTAATGTATTTAAATGTTTTGCTTGTTGAATGAGTGTTTTTGCTTTTTATAGTGTTTTTTTTAAGTCCCTGCTTCTTTATGGTAGTTGTTTGCTTGTTAATGTAATGTTTTGCTTGTTTACTGTATTATAAGTGCCCTTAAGTTACTTGAAAGGCGCTTAAAATCAAGCTTAATATTATTATTGGTTTAAGTTAAAGAGAGGCGCACATCTGGTAAATCTGACGCATGTTATGAGTGAAATTCAATTATAAATTGAATTATGACAAAAAGAAAAAAAAAGTGAGAAATTGGTCTAGATACCCAACATATCTAAGTTACATACATGTTAAAATTACTTCCTAGAAGGGATCCGTTTACTTCTTTTATTTCTCTTTAATTTTCTATCTATAAAGGCAACTGTTTTTGTCAATAGTACATAGAAGTATAAATAATAAGCACAGGTGTGAGACGTCAGTGAGGATCAAAGTACTTAGAGGCAGAAGAGTGATGACCTGTTCAAGGAATTTACTATCTTGACAAAACGAAAATAATAATTATTATGTCTTGCCATCTAAGACACTGAAAACAACCAACATAGTTAAGATTTCTGGCAGAGGCAGTCATGAAAGGTGAAACAGGAAACAATGGCAAGTAAATATAGCTGCTGCCAGCCGTAGTCGCAGAGACAGAGCTACTGCTAAAGTAAAACAAGTGATAGCCTACTCAGCACAAAGTGGAACATCCAAGTCTTTAAAATTAATAATAATAATGATTTAACTGTGACAATATTGGTGCAAGGAGAGTGTGCATTAATTAAGACACATGGTAGACAGAGAAAGTACTTTAAAAAGCCATTTTTATCTGTTTACCATACAATAAACTACAGTACAACAGTACAGCTACTACAATGTAGCCCATAAACTACATTGTCACTGGAATAATGACGAAACATTTATTTTCATAATGTCACACAGGTGACTTTGTAATTTTCTTCAGTTATGGCTTGACAGTCAAAGCTTATTTTTCACATTGAATTTGAGAGAAGTGCATACTTTATTGTGGGGTTTATGTTCCACAGTAATAATTCCCACATTGCCTTGAACATCAGATTAAAACATTTAATATCTTCTGAAACACACACAGCAAGAGTCACAATACTCAGAAGGCTGAGAGAGAAGTGACAAATCATGTATGTGCGCCTTGATGGTCACTTTCTTTCTAGTTGTCTGGACTCCAAACTTCACTTCCACAGGTTGGATCTTCGTGAACAGGGGAGCTGCCTTCGCTGCCTTGGCAATAAAAATTCCCACCTTCTTTGAAAGGAGCTCATCTCTGTATAATCCTGTTATCTATGTGCTGTTTAAACAAACGGATTGGTTCTTGAATGAAATTCCAAACTGGAACGTTCCAGCACTGCTGAATTGACAGGCTTTTGTGTTTTGTGGGAAAAAAACAACTAATTGGGCTTTAAAAATTATTTCTACAGCTTTACAACAATATCCTTCACATTTAATTTCCATAACTGTACATGTACACTCAGTACTACTGGGATTAGTGAATTGGTAGAAGATGAAACCTCAATGTAAACCAGTAAAACAGAAGTCTCCACTGTGTCCGAAGAATAAAATACATTTTCAGCTCTGGAGAATCTGCTTTCTATCTGATTCTGTATTATAATACATATTATAACACATATATGTGTGGGCTGATTTAAACTGTTTTACTTTGAAAAAAATTGATGTGTAAAACTATTCTGACCAGTAAATAAACAGACATTGGTAACTTGGAAATTTGGAATGTCATTACATAGATTAAATGTATTTGTAATTTGTTTTGTAGTTTTGAAACTGATAAATTAAAAATGTCTTCTTTGTGAGAGCGAGGGGATGACAGCACCAGGTGAGCTACCGCTGCGCCCCCTGAAGCAAGAGGTTTTAACCAGGACTCTGTGAGTCATAGGTGTTTATGGAATGATTTAATCCTGAATTTCACTATTACAGCGTTCTTTACTTAATGTATTTGTGTTTAAATGTGTTTACATTTATTATTTGTGATCAGGTCCAGGCAACAGATACATGACTGAACACACAAAATCATCAAAAATCAGGACATGTTATGGCAACCTGAAACATATTAACATTGGATATCAATGTGCACTGTTTATTCTGCAGTTTGAGCCAATAAGGTATCTTTTACTCCACTACAATTATGTGACAGCTTTAGTTATTTTGCAGATTAAATTTCACATACACAGCCACTGTATGAAATACAATGCACTATTATATCTAATAGTATTACAATAGTTAATTAAAATGCTGCTTACAAATGCAAAAAGATCAGTTAAAATCATTAGTAGGCCTACTAAGTATGTAAGAGGGATATTGACTATTTTTCAGTTATGTTTTGATCTTCATTTCTAACTAGACTAATTATTTCTATAAAAATTGTTTCTAACAAAAGAAAAGTTGATTTCCATAACTCTGAGAATCTAAACAGACCATAAACAGAGAGAAAGTAATTATCATATGAGAAAGTGATATTTGTTGTTATGCAACATTTTCTCCCTATTTTTTTCTAACAACATATAGATGATGAAAACATTTTATAATGCAGAAACAGAAAAGATAACATTGAAACATATGACCCTTAGGTCACCGTCCCTCATTACTTTATTAAAGTCAATTATCAATCTGACTTGAGCTGTCTGCTTCTTCATAATCCTCTTGTAGCCTAATCTAATTTTGCCAATTTGAGGATAACCCAGGGAAGGTATAAAACAACTGCAGCATAAGCTGTCTATATCGGGTTGGTTTACACCACTGTTGACCACTGGGTGTCTTCAAACTGTTGTCACTTTCCATTGACCATTCATTGAATCTGAAGCAAAGAAGATGACTGAAGATGGTTTGGGACGGAGGAATCGAGCCCAATGGCACAGAGGGCAAGAACTTCTACATCCCCATGTCCAACAGGACTGGGATTGTTAGAAGTCCTTTTGAATACCAACAGTATTATATGGTAGATCCAATGATCTACAAGCTTCTAGCTTTACATCACCATCACATCTGCTCTTAATGGGTACTTCATTCTTGGACCCACTTTCTGCGCTATTGAGGGATTCATGGAAACACTTGGAGGTATAAAGAAGACACAAGAAATTTCTTTCTTCAGCTTGTCTTCAGTGCGTTTGGAGAAACACTTTGCACAATATTAATTAATGACTTCGCTTACGTTTCTTCTACAGGTGATGTTGCTCTCTGGTCCCTGGTAGTCCTGGCTGTTGTCGTCTGCAAACCCATGGGAAGCTTCAACTTCACTGCTGCAGCTGGAGTCGCATTCACCTCGATCATGGCTTTTGCATGTGCTAGACCCCTACTGTTTGGCTGGTCAAGGTAGTTCATACATTCTTTTCAAATCTTAAATTTTAGCTTACTATTAGTTTCTCATATTAACTGGCAAGATTTCATATTTCTAAACTACTCAAACACACCATTCAGATATTCTTAGCCACTGTGGTTGCAGAGGGTAAATGGCTAATTTAATAAAACATTGATGAATTTCTGCATGACTCGTTATTCTTAAACCTCCTACGGGTACCTTCCTGAAGGCATGCAGTATTCCTGTGGACCTGACTACTACACTCTGGCCCCAGGCCTCAACAATAAATCATACGTCATCTACATGTTTGTCGTCCACTTCCACAAAAGCCTTATGCTGACAGTCAAAGCTGTAAGTGAAGTTTTTAGGCATGGTCTTTGCCCTGTGTCAGTCAGTCAGTCATTTTCCACCGCTTTTTCCCGTTAGGGGTCGTGGGTGACTGGAGCCTATCCCAGTGACTTTGGGCCTTAGGCGGGGTACACCCTGGACAGTGGCCAACTCGTTGCAGGGCTGACCTTTGCCCTGTGTATATGTCATTAACATTAATGAAATTGCCCCTTTATAGTAGAACTTAGTGAATTAACTTACAACACACTTATCTTTTATTTTATCAAACTCTTTAAGCCCCAGCCCAGCAGCAGGAGTCAGAGTCCACTTAGAAAACAGAGATGGAAGTGACACGTATTTGTGTCTTGATGGTCCTTGGCTTCCTGGTGGGGAGTGGCTTTGGCTTGGTGGCAGAACAATTGCCTGCCAATTGGAAAGTCAGCGGTTCAATCCCCCAGCCAGGGGTCAAAGTATCCTTGAGCAAGATACTGAACCCCAAAATGCTCCCGAAGCTGCGCCTTCAGTTTGTGAATGTTCTCAAATGTAAGTCGCTTTGGATAAAAGCGTCTGCTAAATGAATAAATGTAAATGTAAATCTAAATGATAGCTTGGGTACCATATGACGCCGTCGCAGGTTGGATCGTCATGAACAAGGGAGCTGCCTTCACCGCCATGACAGCAGCGCTCCCCGCCTTCTTTGCAAAGAGCTCAGCTCTCTATAATCCTATTATCCACGTGTTGTTTAACAAACAGGTTGGTTTAATATGTTTTCTAGTTTTTTAGTATTTGCTTCTTCTTCTTTATTCAATCCTGAACCACATGCTTGTTTCTGAATTTGCTGTCTTTGCTCTCTTTCCCAGTTCCGTAACTGCATGCTAAGCACTATTTGAATTGGAGGCATGGTGGATGATGAGACCTCAGTGTCCGCAAGCAAGACAGAAGTGTCCTCTGTCTCATAAATATAGAGACCTTTTCATATACCTGGACATTTTCCTTTCTACTATCTCTTTGATTTGGAATAATCCTCGATGTGGACTGAGTGAAGCTCAGGGACGTCTGAATTACTTGACCAGTGATGAATGGCTCCAGGAACAAACTCATGAACTGCATTTTCTCTTCTTTTATTTGAAGAATGTTGGAAAAAGTCATGTCAATGTGATTTCAAAATCATTACAATTAATGGTAAGATCTGTGAACTCATGTATGTGGATTCTCACTTTGACAAGGCACAGTTGTCGCTTAAATGTTTCAGTTATTTGGCACCATTGAATCTACATAACATCCTTAAAGAATATATTATTTGAATGCCACACTGAAAACATTGTATACTGAATATTCATGAGCAACTATATACAATGTAAAACTATTTTTGTCACTTGCTGAGTTTGTCATCATGAATTGTAAACATTGTATATATATGAAAAATTAGCATAGATAAATAAATGCATGCATGAAAATATGTTTTTGAATTGAGTTCATTTGAAACAACAGGCAATAAAAACTGGCTGTCAATACTATAAAGCTGGGACCTTTGAAAGGTGTTTATTCAGACACAACTTTATTTTCATTTATAAGGATTTAAATTGGTTTAGTAAAATTCACAGAGAAGCTTGTGTTTCTCTTGATCATGCTATTAAGTCCTGAATTGGCTGACCAAATGTTCCCTAAATCTTAGTCTATCTTAATACATGTCACTGCATTCTGCCTGTAGAGGATGACAGCACCAATAGGAGAAGGTTTAGGATTCATGTCATCAGGTCTGTCTTTGCTCTCTTTCCCAGTTCCATAACGTATAAATCATACGTCATCTACATGTTTGTCGTCCACTTCCACTTTGGGCCTTAGGCGGGGTACACCCTGGACAGTGGCCAACTCGTCTTAAAAAAAAAATAAATTTGACAAACAATATTAATTATTTGTTAATCTTGATTATCAGTGTTATTTTCCCTGTAGGTCAAGTCAATTCAATTATATTTTTATAGCCCAATTTCAAAAAAGTTTGCCTTTACGGGCTTTAAAATATGTACAACATATGACATCCACTATCCTTAGACCCTCTAATTGGATAAGAAAACGGGGAAACTTTTTTTGACAGGGAAAAAAGGAAAGAACATCAAGAGGAGCAACAGAGGAGGATCCCTTTTTCCTCTGCAGAGGTCGTATTGCCTTTTGGATGAAATCTAAAAATGTAAAATATTGCACATTCAGGGGGGTCACCTACTCATATTCTCATCATGTCCCTCTGAAGCTGCAGAGAAAGGTCTCTTAGTGTAAATACTCAAAAGCAGTCAAGTCGCAGTATGTCTGTAAATGATACACTTTTGAGCAAACTTGGATATCATGCTGTAATCCCTCATTGTAATCCTGTGTGAAACCTCTGAAGTGGCCACAAGAGCAGATGTCATTCCAGGAACTGCTGCTCAACCAATTAGTCATGTTAGATTTACAACAATTGTTTTACAGTAACCTGAATGCAAATTTAAAACAACAGGGAATTCCTGAGACATGAAAATGGGCAAGACAGATGGCAGTATGTGAAAACTAGCTATTTTAACACTTTATGTGATACAAACTTGATTGTTTAAATTCTTATAGCGCACTGGAAAACCAGCCCTCAGCTACACAAATATAAAAACTGATGCGTTTCCTACATCTTAAGTGGCTGCAAATTTATCTTACAATTTTAAAGTCGCGAATGATCTCATCTCATCTCATTTTCTATCGCTTGTTAGGGGTCGCAGGTGACTGGAGCCTATCCCAACACACTACGACCACCGATTCTCTTGCGCCTCATCTGTACTCAATTGCTTAATGTAACTCCTTAATGTAATTTTTTAATGCCAAAGTACACGAGATTCATCAGTAACTGACACCTAATACCTTCTACAGTCTGTCTCTTTCAGATCTGTCAGCCCCGCTTTCTCGTTCATTTTCGAGTTTCACGGTTCCTTATGCTGTTGAAATATCTGACCTTATTCGGAAATCGAAGCCAACTACCTGTCAGCTAGACCATCTTTCTACCATCTTGGTAAAAGCCTGCTTACCCTCTCTCTCCTAACTGACATTATTCATTCCTCTCGCACCGCTGGTATTTTCCCCTCATCTCTTAAATCAGCTGCAATTACTCCTATACTTAAGACACCTGGTGCAGAGACCCCAACAATATCAACAACATCTGTCCTATTTCTAACCTACCTTTTCTATCCAAAATCCTCAAAAAAAACAGTTGCATCTCAAGTTCACGCACACTTGTCTGACAATAAGCTTTACGAACAATTCCAGTCTGGTTTCTGCCCTTGCCATATTACTGAAGCAGCATTGGTAAAACTCACTAATGATCTTTTCATGGCAGCTGACTCCAGACTATCACTATTCTCATCCTCCCTGAGTGCGGCCTTTGACACCATCTCTTATAACATCCTCTATTGACAGATTAGCCTCTATTGGAAATCACTAAAACACCCTTGGACTGGCTGATGATGCCCCCTGCAGGTGTCCACAATGAAGTGAAAAATATCTTTGCAACATTATACAGTATGCTCTATATTGTGCTCTATCTGTAAATAACAGTAGTGGCTGCTTCACATTCTGCTGGTGGGAAATATAGACCACAAACATTACACCAGTATGTTACAGCTCACAGGCAATTAATTGCATATAAATACACCCTTCTACCATACCCGATAGGCCATCTATCTCATGATGTAGCCCTTTATTTGCTGCTGATAACCTGACCCTAATTGTCATGCTGCGGGCACATACACTGTAATTTTCTTCAAAGAGCCTGCTCTGGACACCTGCATGTGCTTAGTGTCTCTGTCAGGGGGAAGGCAGAGACAAGCGTTGCCTCTCTTTGTTCTAATTGCTCGGATCAGATAGGAGGAGCTGCATGCAGAGGTCTTAATAACCAACTTGGGGTATGCACTGGACATATTTCCAGGCTCATGTTCACTGGGAGGAGGCCTGAAAGAAGAGCTGTGCTAGCTGAGGCAAGCAAAGGATAGACTTCCATGATATTGATGAGATAATGTATGAGCACTATGAGATATTCATATCATCATTGTCAATATACTTGCTTTGGTTGTTGGGGACACAATAATTTTAACTACAATAATTTCAAAAAGAAATTCAAATTAAGGCTTTTGGGAAATTTGCAAATGTAAGCTTCTTACAACATACTGGTTAAAAATCATCAAGGGCCACAATGGAATTATGTGTTGTAGATGTGGCTAAGTATCCTCCTTGTTGTAATGTCAAATAATGCTCAGGAATATAATGCTCAGGAAGAGTAACAGAGGACGGATCCCTCTTTCAGGACAAACAGACAGGCAATAGGTGTCATACATAGCAAAGAGAGGATTAAAGTTTAGCAAATTTGACAAAACTGGTGACAGCCGTGTCCGAGTGTGCTGCCATATTATTTTTGTTACTGAGATACCAAAGCAAAAATACTTACATTTTGGCCTTTTCATAGAATGAGAACTCTTTGTCAAACATCAAGTAAGAAAGGTAACTCGTGACAACTACTACACTCAGATCACATCACACTGATGATCATTAGGTTTATTTTTTTAAAACATTGGTAAGCTCCTCCATAGACACAGACGACATTATACAACTGTTTTCACAGGCTGTGGAGTACTCCTCATGAAAAGTAAACTGAACCTAATCTGTAAAATTGGCGCCCCTTTATATCAATGACGAACATAAAGTTTATTTACAAATATCATCATTAAGGGCCATGAAGAGAGGGTTTATCCAATGAAAACTATTTGGGGTGCCTGTGGTAGTTGGAACCTGCTGACTATGAACATAAATAATTGACCTAAATAAAGTAATGACTTGTGTAACCACGGTACATTTAAAATGGAAATTATCAACAGAACATCCTTAATTCATGTATAATGAATTATTGAATTTACTACTATTTTACTATACTTTACTGATGATATTAAACAGCCTGAATTATTTTTTTATATACATTTCAAACTCTACAGGTTGTATGGTTGGAGTGGTAAGAGGTTTAGTTAGTATTATGTTAACTGTCTTAGTCAGGATGAAACAGACACCCTGAGGGATTATCCCTTTGGCCTTTGCAGTAGAGATAATCCTGATACACAGTGTGAAACATGCTTTAATGTCTATGCTGGTGTCTCCATAACAGTCAGTATTCATTATGGATTCCTTAAATTGTTTTCCCACATTTCTTTTTCAGAATTTCCTCACTTTCTGTCTCCTCTCCTCTGTTCCCTTTTCCATTGAAATGAAGAGGCTGACAGCTCTCACCATGTAATGAAAACCATAGTAACAACAGCTCCACAGTGGATACGCTCACTTTGATATTAGTTACTGGAAACCACTGAAGAAGTCTGCAGAGCAACACACATCAAGTAAAACATAAATTAAATTTAATACCTGACATGAACTCAAAATCTTCATCAGCAGATAACACACACATTTAAGTAACTGTACAGATTTTGAACTGTATGTTCTGAATTATACAGCCATTATCTTCCTTTCTAAAAATGTTAATGATCAGTATAGTGCAGAGGACTGTGACAATAAAGGTATAAGAGTAAGATGGATTATATTCAACATGAACACTTCAACATATTCCACATCCAAAGAATGCATCTATGCAACTTTTAGAGGATAATTCTTCAGCTTTGACACAGGTATAATAAAATGTGAATATACATGTATTTACACACAAAACACACAACATCATTTAAAAAATAATAACATATTTAAAGAGCCACTGAAGTAATATTCATTATCCATTTGAAATCATTATTTATTTTTAAAAAAAAGGACAAACAAAGTTTCTGGAGTTCCACCTTATAATATCATGAAATCCATCAGTAATGACAAATGGAACAAATGATACAATCAAACATAAAATATTTATAGAGAGAACACCTATATATATATATATATATATATATATATATATCTGAACCGATACTGCACATATTTTCCAACAAACATACTGTATTGTATAAGAAAAAATGTGTACTATTTCAACAAAAAAGGAAATAGGAATACAAGTTAAAAATTTAAAGGTAAAAATAAAAACATGTAAAACAACTCAATCACTGGTCATTGAAGTTTTATTGTAATGGCTTTCTGGGGATTTGGAATTAAAAAGAGAAACAAATAATACATTTATACATAAAAAAACAACCAATAAATATAAAAGTCACACAGAGACACAGGGAAATCCCATCCCAAGTTCTCATAAAAATCACCAATATCTTCCATCTAAATACTTTGTATTACACCATAAATATAGTTAATGCAATCTATTATGGAAAATGTAAAATAATTATTACCTATCTGAGCTAAAGATAGCCGTTGTATTACAGGCTCTATTTGAGGCTGCTTCTGTTAAAGGTACGCTGCAAGTAGATCAGTGCTCTCCAGCTTTATGTAATTTGTTTTTATGCTGCAACCACTGTGTTCCCGTCATTAATGGTTGTTTTATGTTATGTAAATATTTCATTTTTCATTGATCCAGTATAATTATTACATTTGAATCAGCATCAAAGAGAACATGACATGGTCCTCTCGCATCTCTACCCCCTGTCAAGAAAGCTCAGAAACAGCTGAATTTCTTAAGGAAATTTAAAAAGGCAAAATTCACCGTGCCATGTTCTTGTTAACTTTTACAAAGAAGCAATAGAAGGCATCCTGACTGCAAATATCACAAACTGGCATGGGATGTGCACAGCCCAGGACCGGAGGGCTCTGCATCAGGTGATTAAAACCACTCAGAAGATCATTGGTACCAACCTACTGAGCATCAGTGATATCAGTGCCTGCAAAGAGCCCAAAGGATACTAAGGAGAGAACGCCTCCAGCCACAAACTGTTCACCCTGCTGCCATCTGGAAGAGATACAGAAGTATCTGATGTCATACCACCAGACTACAGAGCAGGTTCTTCCCTCAGCCTGTGAGACTGCTAAATTTATCCTCAGCACTCCACCATGTAAAATAGTTTTCATTTCTATTTCTATAGACTTTTTATTTATTCACTGATCTACTGTATATCATTTTTTTTGAGGAGCATAAAGGGAACTACTAAACGAAATATCATTATACAACCCTGTGTTGTAAAATGATCAATATTTTGTCAGTGTTTTTTATCTTGTACATGTTCCCATCTAGTTCATCATGTATAGCATTATACCAAGGCCAGAATCACATCTCATTAATAAATATCTTCGGCCCTTGAGAAGCCACCTTATTCTCTCTTTCATAAATTACTGGTTTGCCGATATATGCGTGTGGCAAGGTCAAGCTTACTTGTGACTGGTTGAAGCTACCTTGCCTGTAGACCTGCTGACCAAAATCCCCCTTTGACTGATTGAAACTGTCTTGACGGGAGGGTTGTGGACCAAAACTCTCCTCTGGCTGGTCGAAGCTGCTCTCATTGTAGAGCCGATGTCGCATTTCACTGGCACGTTTCCCAGAAGCACTCCTGGTTGGATATCTCTGACCTGTCTTGTACCAGCCTGTCTCTTTGATGACAAACCAGATATTTCCAACCCAGAGGACGACGTTTACAAAACCAAAAACCTGGAGATAAAAGAAAGGACAGGTGTAAATGGCTTGTTTTCTCCAGTTTTGTGTTGAAGTGCTTCATTTGTCTGCTGAATACCTACCGCAGATGTATTAAGATGTGACCAGAGAGGCGTCTGGGTAACTGTACATTTGTTTTCCTGAGCTCTGCAGGCTGAGATGAGCAGAAGCACCTGTTTTGGGTTTGTAGCTGTCTTGATATCAGAAAGACTTTTGGCCCAACAACAGCTGCTGACCAGCCACATGAAGGAGAAGATGACTGTAACAACAAAATCCTGCTCAGAACAAAAGAACAGAAAGGATAGAACAGTCAATTTAATGTGTTTCATGTTATAGAAACACAAACATTATCACAATATACTGTATCTAATTCCTCCTAGGACATTAGAGGAGTGTTTATTGAAGGTATAAACTCACTGACCACAAGTGGGCCTCTGTTGTTCTTCAGGTACTTGTTCTGGTAGAAGACATAGACAATGGTTGCCAGCAGAGAGTACAGGAAAGCAAAAACACCCACAGTCAGGAAAAACTGGGAAGCTGAGGAAAAGTCACCATCCAGGAAAATAATCTCTTCTCTCTTTGTCTCACATAAGGGAGCCTTGAAATGCACTTCTTGTAATCTATAAAACAGAAACAGGAGGTTGACAGTGAATGGAAAAAACAGGTTGTTATAAAACAAGACATGTGAGGAGATTCAGTCTGTGGGAACTCATGGCTAAAAAAGGAAACACAGATTAACATAGATACACAGCTGAGAAACTTTGTCATATTTAATTGAAATTAAGTCTGCATGTTTTCATTCCTATGAGACTTCTGTGAATTTGGTGTTGCACTCAGAGGGATATATTCTAGAAGATTAATCAAGAGGCTGCCAGTGAAAAAAAACACAAGCAGTTGTGCAACTTGGCTTATCTATGTGACAAAAGGAAGTTATACTGTAACAACATCTGGAATGTGAAGCAGTTTCCAAACTTACTTGCAGACAGACGGCAAAGGGAGAAATTGTCACTATGAGGGGACCATGTTAATTTTCCTCCAACACACAATGAGGATCAATCATGACATTCAATGGCAGGGTTTTCCTGACCATTTTATTACTTATTGTTTTATATAAATCATAAACTCCATAGGCATATGGTGTGTGGAGTTTTTAGTTCAGTCTTAGTTTTCAGTTAAATTACTTTGTCACTGTGAAAATACTGACTTAATTGTAGGTATGGGGAGGGTTCGGTCACCACAGGTTGAAGTTGGGCACAGTTTACATCTGCTTGTAATAAATGAACAACAAAGAATTGACCACAAGAAGTAACAATATAGTATTGGCAGCTAATTCAGGTGTAGATGGCAACTGGTTGCAAACTGTGGAAAAAGACTTTCCTCTGCTGAAAGTTAAGCCAAAAAAATGGTCTATGCTCCTTTTATGATTGTTATGAATTAAGGAAAACTATATTTAGATGCAAACTATATTAAGATGCATCTAAAAATATTTCAGTCTTTAGTCATTGTCTCAATTTGTTATCAATCAGTGTGCAAAACACACACACACACACACAAACATACATCTTTCTTGACCAGATGCTGATTCCAAAAAACTGTAATTCAAATGTTTGGACTCAAAACGTGAGAGCTCCATTTGCAATGTCTAGTATGTTACATTAAAAATTAAACAAAATTTCCAAAGAACTGGAAAATACTACAATTCTGTAGGAAGCAATTTGGGTTAATGTGCCGTTTACACATGACTAGAGTGGGTCCCAGTGAGCTAAAACACAAACACCAGTGGCAAGTAAGCTGAACTGTTAATTGGACACTTGGCCATCACTGACACTGACTCTGAGCACGGCGATTGGCTGGTGGTCGATCACACTGCTGCACCACTGCACCACAATACCAGATAGTTCATATTCACAAGAACATCCAGACACACACACACACACACACACCATTAATCATAATGAAATGTTAATGGTGACCAGTCACCCTTCCAGAAATTGACATGTGGAAGTCATTCAGTCAAACAAGCAGGTTATTTAGTTTGACAACATCTTTAGAATTGAAAGGCAACCAAAATACTATTCAGTCTATTATAATCCGATCCTAACGGCCAATGAAATGGAACAATTTTTTTAAATAAACAGTAAAACAGCTTGATTTGTGTATGGAGCTGTGGAGCTTTAAAATCATGTTTTTGATGTCTGGCTGACCACTTTCCTGCAATATGCCGAGATGATCGCTACGGACATGTCTGGTTAGTCTGACAGTATAGATTTGGGTGTCCAGTCAAATCTTCAGTCTTTGTCAATTAGTCTGTTAATTCATGTTTTAAAATAATATAAAATTATCTAAATCCAAAGATTAAATGATGACATTTAATAGTATTTGACAATTACTATATTTTCTTTATGTATTCATAAGTTAATTATCTAATGATCTAATTAGATCAAAGTTCAAAACTAAGGAAAATATGGGAAATCTATTTAAATCATGGAAGTTTGCAGTGAATTTGCTCTGTTTCAGATGTTTGGGCATTTGAAACAAGAGTCACTAGTTGGACATATGCACAAGAAAGCACAAACAACGACTTTACCTGAAAGGATAGCTAAAATCAATGTTGATGCTGAGGTTACTCTGCCTCCTGTCTGCACAGTCCACTTTAACCTGGAGGTGACCATAGTATCCTCCACATGTTGCAAAAGCACAGATGGCAAAAATCTATGAAAACAAAAAATAGTCATAAAAAGATCACCAGCTTTTGATAATTCATACATTCGATTTATCCAGTATTGGTTGTGTGAGTGTAGCTTACTGCTTAATGTAAACACATCAATAAATTACAGGACTGATTAGAATTAATTTGAAAACAAAACCTGAATAATTTAAAGGTCGGAAGACAACTAACAGAGCTGCTTGCTGTGTGCTGGAGGGTGGCCACAGGAGCACAGTGAGACTCAATCTGAAGAATTAATATAGAAGTCTGAACTAATTTTACCTTTACTTCTTATGCAGAATATTCATATAAGGAAAGAGAGCTTTACTCTGTATCAACTACTTTGAATAGATTTTTCTTTACTTTTCATTACATGTTCCATCAACAAACTGCACTGATGTTAAACCAGGCAGACATTTCATCAAGTTATTTTTCAGCCAATCATGAAATGGATTAAAAGCATCAACATCACACTTGCAATTCATACAATGTAGTAGGCTTTAGGAGTGAGTAGAAGCAGAAATCTTTAGAACCAAAATTAATACATAAATGAAAAAATGATAAGACCAGATAAATGTAACTTACCGGAGCAAATATAACCATACACATTTAAAAATCAAAGATTATCAAGTCCGACTACACACAACGTCGAACAGCTTTTGTCTTTAGGTTGAAGAGCCACTGATGTAGACAAGAAGAAGAGAGCGACTCGTGCCAGCGGAGAGGAGGGCTGACAGGAGATATCGTCCCCAGGGAGGAGTCTGAGATTTTCTGTTCCTCTGAACATTTGTTCACAAACACTGTAATAAGCTGTAAATACCATAAGTGTGTGAATGTGTGCAAATAGGTTGTTTGTTGTTCACTGTTATTGTAAGACCATAAGGACATTGCTCTCAAAAGATCTTTTTTCTAAATAAGGATAAGCAGATACATGAAACAAATAGAAATATCTGCTGCAGCATTTTGTCACTACAATGAAAACTCCAGATTTAGTGATTTTGAATGAAATAGATAAAGGATGAAGGATAAGGGTTCCTTTGGGTATTGAGAAAACTGTTTATATGATGATTCACTGAATAGCAACGATTTCAGCATTTGAACTATTTTCGTGAAGTAAAACTTCAGTAGTGGTTTGATAGAGTTGATCTTTAAACCTAAACATTTGAACTTGTGTTACTGTGCCAGATTTTACAATTTAAAATGGATAAGATTCTCTAGATTTAGATTTTTCATCACAGGGATACTTGCCATCCTAATCACAGTCATATGAGAAACAACTGATGGGTGTTTTAACTGCTTTTGATTCAGCTTTGCTGGGTTGTTGGTTTGAAGCCCAGCAGCAAGTATTATAACAGCAGCAAATATTTGTAACATGATATCTCTTCCACAAAACACTTGATATTGTGATTGAAATGGTGATTAACCAATTCTCAATGTGATAAAATGAAATAAACACTTGTACTGTAGATTGTGTGCAACTGCATTGTAATCATACTTTAATTAAATTTTATTTTCCAATGATCCACTGATGATTAGGCCATTTGCACGGTTTTAAAAAGGATTCTGCTGACCTCTTTTGGTGACAAATCTGTATTACAGATTTTCTTTAGGCAAGGATGAATTTAGGGTTGTGTAAATTACTGAGTGAAATAAATAATGTACTGTACAACAACCTGGATTTTAGCTGTGTTATCAGGTGGTAATTCATCTACACTCTGTGTTCAGTGATTACAAATATTCAGATTGGCTTTTTTGGACAAAGGGGGGGCGTAAATCCAAAAATGTCTTCAGTCAAATATTTCAGACACACTACATTTTAGGGTGTAACATTGTATTACTTGGCATCTGTTGGCATTTCATAACCTAAAAAATATACACAACAGGACGACACAGAAGAGATTGAATAATCGAGTTGGGACCTGTGGGTGGTTTTGCTTGATAAAATGGCAACTTCTTCTTCAACCTTTATCTTTATTCAGGGTATTTTCTACTGAAATTGTATTTCCATTTTCTAGACAGGTGCCTGTGTTGTTATAACAACACAGTACTGCAATTACCATACCCACAGTTATCACCACACCACTGGATCACACATTAAGGTACTTTAAAATAATAAAGATTTTGAAAGACAAAGTAAAGCACATACCTGAAGATGTAAAGAGGTAGTAATATAGGATAAAAGCACAAATTAAAATAAGAGGAAAAATGGAAGACATAAAAGAGAAAAAGGATGAAAGAGAGGCAGAGCTGGAGGTGGCACAGCTTAAGATGTTGAGGTTCTCTCATGTTCAGAGGAGAGACTGTGAATATATTGGTAGAAGGATGCTGAGGTTGGAGCTGCCAGGCAGGAGGTCTAGAGGAAGACCAAAGAGGAGATTTATGGATGTAGTGAGAGAGGACATGAAGTTAATTGGTGTGAGTGAAGAGGATGCAGAGGACATGGTTAGGTGGAGGCGCATGATTCGCTGTGGCGACCCCTGAAAGGGAGCAGCCGAAAGGAAAAGAAGAAGAAGAAGAAGAAGTCAGCTCTATTTTAAGTGTTATGCTCTCCTGACTGTTAATCACCAGAAACCTTCAGGTCTGCACTCAAAAACCTTAGAGAGAGTTTATTGCCAAGCTTGACAAGACTGCATGTTAGAAATATTTTAATATAATTTATGAAGTACTGGATATATACATATAGGAGTAAATGGACCACTGGAAACTTGAAAATAGTACAACTACAGGGATAGCAGCCAAGATTAAAAACATACATAAAAATGACTTTTAAAAAAATCATTAGAAGTGTGTCTTGCAAAGTTATTTTTAAAAAAGAAAGTGACTTTGATTGACTAATTCCCTGAGGCTGGCTTTTGATGTCAATGGCAAAATGACAAACACTGGCTGCTTTTCATTTCATATGAGGTGAAAGGATCTGAAAAGTAACAAGATGCCAGACAGAATTCAGTAATCTCTTGAAATCAACTCTGAAAGAGATGGATACCCAATGCTGGAAAGTAAAGACAACAGTCATGAGGAGTATTTTAAAACCCATTTTGTACAAGCTGGAGGTTGACAGGAATATTAAACTGGGGTAAACATAGAGGTTGATGCAGCAGTCTAGATGAGAACAGAGAAAGACATGAAAACTCCGCTATCCAATTTGATAAGATAAGAAGTCTACATCAGTACCATTTGCACCTACAATCAATCCTAAAGTTAGCTTTGACATACCCATTCAATTTCCTTTTTTGAATGAGGCTAGTAGAGCTCTGGAGATGTTGACTCATATTCAAATATTCAATAATTTTTGTGTTATATCGTGAATAACTCACAATTACAAAAAAAGGGCAGAGATCCGATCATCCTATTTTGATAGTTTATTCCTGTAACATCCTTCATGTTTCAATTTCCATCCACAAAAAAACTTTTATGTATAGTCAATTTGGGCTCCTTGAGTATGTCAGTTGGTTTTGGTAATTTGATCATTTGAAAATTTGGTAACCCAAAGCACGTCCTGCATTATAAGGTAAGTTTGTGGCAATGACTTGTAGAGGGGACCAGTGTTAAAATCTAGTTTGAAGAGTTGTATTAATTTAGTGTATATTGTGCTGTCATGGTACAATGCTACACAAAGAATTTCAGAGTATTAAGGAGCACTGACTGCACTGGACTTCAGGGAACTTGGGAGGCAATGGGGTATATAAACATTGTGCTGAAGGCGGTAGGTTGGAGGTCAGCAGAGGCCCAACAGCAATTTTTTCCCCAGGGCCCCCTAACAGATTTCTCCACCCATGTGTTTCTGTTTCTAAATTAATTACTGTGTTGTACTTCCTATGGCAACTTTATAATGTTCTTACACTGATACTTTCTTCCTGGACTGAGGGACAATGTAACTAAATTGACAGTTAGTCTATACCTTTTTGAATCCAATTTCCTTTTTACAATACATCTGGTCTGACTCTTGTTTGCGGTATCTCATCTTTTTCTGATTTTTAATCACTACCATTAAATTAATTTTCCAATTAAAATTGCAAGCAGCGTTGAATAGGTTGCTGTGTGGTGCAAGACAACACTCGTTAATTATACGTTATGTTCCAGTATATGAAGTGTGGACCACAACCTGAAAATTTCAGCTAAATCAAATGATGATTGTACCACAAGGCTTACTTCCTTTTGCTAGTAGGTGGCAGAATGAGTACAAGTTGTAATTGGCATGTAGATGTCCTCAGGCCAGGAGTCTTATCAAACATGTGAAATTCGAGAGAGATCGGGCAACAACAACATCCTGTTTAATGGCAGTAATGTGTCACCACAGCAACAGTGTTTGTTGAAAACTCACAATCTTCACTAGTGAGCATCATCAAGGTTTTAAAATTTGAGGTGAATCTGGTTAATCGGCTAGGCTTGTAAATGTCCACAGGGCGGGACAGTCTTTATTCATATTATCAAATGATCAGACACATCAGTATTCAGTATAGAACACAGCGATTAACAAGAGTTTACTGTTTGTGGAAAAAAGTGATGTTTCATGTAAAAAAAAAAAATTCTGTGTATTTTTTCTCATCTGCTTTCATTTGAGACTATAATCTTATTAGTGATGTAGTCAAATATTTACTTTGTTTGAAGCCTTCGTTGTTTCAACACAACAGAACAGATTACTTTAACTGCTCTTTGATTATTCAGCCAACAGAGGGCAGTACTTAGCTATGCCGACTGAGAGGAAAATCTCTGAAGCTGCAGTGATGAGCTCTTCTTACTTTCTCACTGCTTTTGATCTTTCTTCTCTCTCCAAAATCCAGTTGACGGTTTATGTACGATAAGCAAAATACATCTCACCTCACCTACTGTACTGTGCACTGATTGGATAAATCATATATTCCAGTTGAAGAGAAGATTGTGCTGGTATAACAGCTGCAGGTTTTTTTTATCGTCATGTTAAAGTGGTGAGGCTCCAGCCTCTGGCTGCATTATTAATGAATCTTTTTCTGACATCATCTCCCCTCTCTATCCTGAAAACTGTGGGAGGAATGGATGACCATAAATCTGGTGGTTTTCATGAGGCCTCCACCTATCCTGAGCAACACTAAATAAATGTAGTTGATGTAGGGTTTTTTTTTTCTGTTTTCTTGCAGAGGACCACCTTTGGCCCGGGGCTAATCTAGAACATGCAATGATACAAGGCCATTTAAAATCATAATTAGTGCTGAGTGTATGTTTGTTTAAAATATGTGACATTTCTGTTAAGCGTGAAATTATATATAAATGGAACATTAAAGTGTGCAAATAATCTATAGAAGTGAACAGATTGAGTTAATTTTATCTACTGTATTTCCATCTGTTTTTCTTTTGCTGTTAAATAAAGAAAAGGAAAAATATTGTGTAAGTAAACAAAATAGTACACAGTATGAAACAACACATTTCTACATAAAAATATGTCAGAAATGTCAAACAAATGAAACAAAAAACAAAATGTGTTGTTCTGGAGCTGCTGGGATGCCACCTCAAATTCACTGCAAGATTAATGCCAAAGAGGGAACATGGACATGTCAGAATTCCCTTTTCTATTTTTGCCTTTAAAAACAAACAAACATGGAGACTGTGTTATGTAAAAGGATCTGTACAGATTGGTCATGTCTTCAAAACCAAAGCAAAAACCAATTACGACCCATCTCCATTTTAAACTGTTGAGCATTTCACTCCTCTACAATCCATATATCCAATCAATTTCATATAAAAAAACATCTGTTACATTGCATATCTTAAAATGCCAGTTACCCAGGATGTAAACATATTCTTGGTGAAAATGTTGAGCATCATCATACAGTATTTTCTGGGTGTAAAGTGCTCTCTGAGACGGCTATAGTGGCTGCAACGCTGACACTGACCCTATTCCATCAATCTCACATTAAAAACACTCCCAGCATTTAAATATTTCAAAGAGCTCCTCAGCTAACTCCAGAGAGCCTCTCTCTGCGTTGTGTTGTGTTAAGACAAACACTTTTTTAAACTGTTTTTAAAATGCAGCTGGACCTAGAGCTCATGACTGGTGACTAAACACTAAGCTAATGTCTAAAAAGAGGAATTCATATCTGAATGCTACAAAGTACACAAGATAAATCTGTTTCTGCTAAAATAATCACAAATTTCACCCACACATATCTCTCTTTCTGACTTACACTCTTTAAGAATATATACTGAATAAAATGATGTTCTGTATATATGTATAACGGCAGGAATGACTTATAAATGAAGATAATTGAGGCAGAGTCATGAATATATTATTACGAAATTATTCTGTGATGTCTGATGCGTCGCAATATGCTTTCCGCTGCCTGTGTCAACTCTTCAAAGGCACCCAAATGACAGTGTGCAAAAGACACACACAGGAAGACAAACACACAAGCACAAAACACGACCCCTCTGTGTTTTTATTGGTTCTATTTGTGGGTTTTTTTTTATGGTTTTCCTCTGACCCAGGTTCTTGTATTCTTTATAGTTTTTAATTATTTAGAGGCAGAATTAATGGGAAAAAAGTCTGCAATGATAATTAGACTGGCATCAGGTGTTATGATAAAGTCAGGGGGTTCAGCCTAGATTATCACTACAATTAGTAATGTATTTCTAGGGTAGGGACAAAAGAAGTTAAAATGATTCATCTCATCTCCGCTGATCCTAGTTGATTATCTAGTATAGTATATTTCAACAAGCAGTCGCTTTTTCTCCAGGTTGAACAGATTCAAAAGGGAATTTTTTAGCATAGCTTTTTTCCCATTAACATTTATTTGACAGATATGTTGATATTTGTATATATGCCTAAATTCACGAAGTTGCTTTCAAGTGCTCACGTGACTAAATATCACATGAGCTTTTAGTAAAGGGACATTGGCTCAAATTTCATGAACCCTGTTCTTGATGTTTGAAATAGCTTTTGAGAAAATAATCTCACCACAAGGTCTATTTACTATCTGATCTGGAGGTGTCAATCTGTATTATGTCAAGTCAAGTCAAGTCAGATTTATTTCTCTAGCACATTTAAAACAACCTCAGTCAACCAAAGTGCTGTACAGGCAGTACAGAGATAAAATTACTAAATAATACAAATAAAACTAAATAAAACAAAACAATTATACACAAAAAAAAACAAGATAAAACCATACAACCAAGATAATCCTGTCTAGCTAGTGTTGAACACCAAAGAATAGAAGTGGGTCTTCTGCCTGATCTTAAACTGCTCCAAGGACTGGGCAGAACTAATCTGGAGAGGGAGGCTGTTCCACAGTTTAGGGGCGGTGACTGAAAAGGCGAGAGGTGACTGAACCTCTCGTTGTGAGCCTGGATCTGGCCACAGCCAGAAGAAGCTGTTCTGCAGACCATAGAGCTCTGGGCGGGGTATAAGGCTGGATCAGCTCTGACAAATAAAATGGGGCCATCAAATTCAGTAATTTAAAAACAATAAGTACAATTTTAAACTGAATTCTAAAAGCAACTGGGAGCCAATGCAGGGAGGCCAGCACAGGGGTCATGTGCTCCCAGCTTTAATTCCTGTCAGGAGTCGAACTGCAGCATTTTGTACTCCCCTGTAGGTGGCGGAGAGAGCCCTGGTCCAACCCCATGTAGAGAGAGTTGCAGTAGTCCAAACTTGATATAATAAATGTGTGATTCGCTCTCTCAAACTCAAGTGGGATGATATAGGCTTTGACTTTAGCAAGCAACCTTAGCTGAAAGAAACTTGATTTTATGACAGCACTTTTGCTGACAGTTTGTCAAATTTAAATATACTATCTAAGATCACACCAAGATTATTGGCACAAGGGTGACAGTAAGAGCACAATGGCCCAATAGCACTGCAATTATTTCTGTTTTATTTTTGTTTAAGTTCAAGAAATTTTGTTGCAACCAGGACTGGACATCGCTCAGACAGTTGAGCAGACTTCTAATTGCGGACTGGCTGTTTGTGACAGTTACAGGCAGATAGATCTGTATATCGTCTGCAAAGCAATGAAAAGAAACATCGTGTTTTTTAAAAATGGCCCCAGGGGAAGCATATATATTGAAAAAAGAATTGGACCCAATATGGATCCGTGGGGGACCCCACAGTTAAAAGGAGATATGGAGGAGGAGTACTGGCCTAGAGTCACAGAGAAAGTCCTATCTGCTAAATATGATCTAAACCATTTCAGCACTATACCTTTAAAGCCCACACATGTCTCCAGGCGAGATAGAAGAATGTTGTGATCAACTGTGTCGAAAGCTGCTGTTAAGTCTAAAAGCACAAGGACTGCAGATTTATCCTAGTTAACAGCTAAAAGCAATCATTAAAAACTCTTTAAAGGGCAGTTTCAGTGCTGTGCCGCAATTTAAGAACTGACTGGCATTTCTTGCCAATGCCATTAAGGTCAAGATGAGATTGAATTTGGTCGTAGGCAATCTTCTCTAAAACCTTTGACACAAAAGGGAGCTTTTGCTAGTGATAGTGGAGATTTTGTCTGTAAAATTATTTTCACATTTATCACATCAGATGGAGTTTACTCAGTTTTAATGGCATTGTAGATGTTCAAAAGCACTTTAAATATTTTTATGTTCACAACTGATGGCTACTTGTATGTAATAGGAGTCGCATGTAGTGACGAACCCACAGAGAATTATCACCAGACTCTTTCAGCTCTATGAAGCCTTTTAGTGTCTTTCAGCTCATTGTTTCGGTTCTCTGACCCAATAATTTACAGTTTGGTTCACTGTCACTGCTCTCATCCCTGCTCAGCACCAAACGGCAGATAGTTAACGACTAGCTGGTGAACATAGTGGAGCAAAGAGGCAAACATTTCCCTCATTGGTGGAGATCAAAACAGAGCTAAAAGGAGAGTGAATATTGGACTTACATTTGTCTGGTGAACAAATCAAGACTCTAAATGAATGATAATATTGCTCCGTATCTGCTGTCTTTTTAAATAGGCAACTTTTTGCTACCCAGTTCACCATATCGACTTAAAAAGTGATATGTCAGTGTTGTGTTTACAATTTGTTTCAACTGCCATTCAAGTGGCCATAAAATCTGTTACTGTTATTAAACTACAGTACAAAGTTCATTATTGACCTCGGACACAGCAGCTGAGAAAACAATCTCCCAAAAATGTCTGTTTTGTTTGGTCAAGATTAATAATAAAATAAACGCATAAATGTTCCTCTTAAAACAAAATACCAGCTGTTGTTTTATGACATATTTTGTATTTTTTTCAAACACTGGCCTTTGTGTTGCACTACACAGAACATCAACATTTAATGTGCACACACTCTATTTAAAGTAGAGGAGAGAGGCAGAGAACATCAGTCAATTATTAATGATTTAAAGGTTTAGAGAGCTCCGTTGCTGAGGTTAGTGCAAGACCAAAGGATCTCAGGAGAAGACTGAGGGGTGTCACTCTACTAACTGGCTCACCCATTAGAAACTGGCAGTGGCCTGTTGAGAACCTAACGAGCTGAGGACTATTGGGAACACAGGCAAACCTCATGCCGAGAATCCACAAGTACAAGATGTGTGAGTAAAACCTACAGAAGGACTATTAAATGCCAAGTCAGGGCAACAGGAGATCCACTAGCGCAAAACTGGAGATGAGGAGTCCTTGAAAGCATGGTTACCTGCAGGGAATTTGCTGGTCAAACGTGTAAAGACCACCTGGAGTGGCAGCTAGTCAGTCCAGCTGTCTGATTCGATTCAATCTCAGAGGTGAAGCCTGCTCATCCTCTGTGCATGCTGAGTTCACAGTAAAAAGGCTGTCATGGGTGTGCTGGTACATTAAGTACCATGGCGGTGGGGGAGGTGAACACAATGTAAGGTCAGGGGTGACATGAGTGGTATGAAAAGTTGGGTTTGGAGGGAAAACAACCCTAATCTTGACCCAAACCCTGAAGTAAAAAATCTGAAATGCTATCCACCAGAATGACAGTCACTGTAAAAGGCTGACATTTTTAAAGGTTTGATCTAATCACTGATCGCTCATGTGTCAAAATCTAGTTATAAGACATTAGTTCAGATTATATTGTGCTCATATAGTGCATATTCCTACATTAAGTTGTGTTTATTTAAATGACTTCAAACTAATGTAAATGGAAAAACATGGTGATGGTATTCCAGGACAGGAGGACTGGTTGGTCTCTGGGTTTACATTAAGCTGCCTGTACAGTCTGCTATGTGCACTGGTTTTAATGGGAACTTGGAGGCGACAGAGCACATTCACATTGCACAGAGGGGGTAAGTGAAAAAAAGCATATTTTGGCCCAATGGCCCCTTAACATGTTAATCCAGCCGTGCAGTAAGCCATGATAGTGTGACAATGAGTCAGCATGCACAATAATAGGACCCTGAAACCAAAGCAGCAAAATGGAGTTAAACCGTTACTCCTCTGCTTTTCCATCTCATAATGGATCTTGTCACCATGTTGAGATGGACCAATGCCAGTCAGTGACTAAGTGATCTCACCTTGCAAAGCAGGTGAGTAGGTAAAGTGACAATAGAGCAAAGGTTCACAACCTGTGGGGACACAGGATAAATCAATGATTAACAAGACAGAAAAATAATTTAAAGAACATGTTTCTGTTACACACATTTTGTTAATTTCTTCTTAATTACTGGATGTTTTTAATCCCTGAAACCTAATCAGATATCATAATATGAGAAGAGAACATTACTTTTTGGTTACGCACCTCCCAACTCACAGTTATATACAACCTTTGACATAGAGTCATAAGCAGACATTGCTCTTAATTTTAGCATGTCATAAACCAAATAGGTTGAGAACCACAATAGAAGTAAATGGAAGCCGATACCAAAGTTGAAGGTCAAGTGTGTAACATTTAGGAGGAGCTTTTGGCAGAAATGGAATATAATATTTATAAGTATGTTTTCAATAGTGTATAATCACCTGAAAATAATAGTCGTTGTGTTTTCATCAGTGTTGCCCAAGCTTGGAAATAGTTAGTGAGCTAAGCTGCCAGTTATTCTACATTAAATGAAGCATCACTACAGAAGCTACCCCCCAGAGAAACGTAGCAAGCTAAGCTACAGCAAGTAGCTTACTACATCGAAGCTATTGTTTTTTAACATTGAACCAATTTCATTTCAAGTCAATGCTATCTCAGTGATCAATACAACTGTAAATAAGCTGTGCTCTCTGCTCTGTTGCTCCAAAACCAAACATAATTTTTAACTGCCATGTTTCTACAGTAGCCCAGAACATACAAACCCTACAATGCCTCTAGATAGGGCCGTTCAAGGTTTTTCGCAAGTTTTGCAGCAAGAGTTTCTCTTGCACACATGGAGGTGAGGTGAGCGCTATTCAAATGGTTGCAAACTGCACTAAATCCTACACACTTTAAGATAAATCCAGTCAGAAGCAGGACCAGGTGGTCAGACCAGCGCCACAAGCTCACAGTCTATTAAAAATCAACAGCAGGGGAAGATATAATTATCAACAGATCAGTTCCAGTATGTGGTTTAGTCTGCATCCTTTTTATAGTGTGTCATTATTATGAGGGATTTTCAAGGTGATATAGTTCGTGGGGGATTATTAGATAGCTGTGCTGAGATTTTCTAAAATGTATCCCTGTGGTCTATGTAATAATAATAACAATATATGTGCTCCTCAATCATGTGTTTCACATCAGTGGAAGTGGTGATAGTGTCTCTGTTAATTCATCTAGGCCAACATTGTTTTTTATGTTTTCAAGCTTTCAGGTTTGACAATGAGAAATTTTGCCAATTGTTGTCCTCACAGCAGATACACAGAATGAGTATTGCAAACCACATGTCATGTAAATGTGTTCTGTTTGTTCTTTGCAGTAGGTTTGATTTTGAGGGACCTTCTTTAATTTGTAGGCTGCACTGGAAGGATTTGAAAGGTCATGTGACCAAGTTTTACACAGTAGACAGCAAATCACATGTTCATATCATAGTCAAGTGTTACAACACTGATATATAATATAACTGATATATACATGTTTAAATATAGGCTACCACATAACATAATTCAACCAAGTCACAGGCTTTGTTTTAACATGATATTCATATGAAAGAACACTGTATGTTGGACATTTGAATTTGCCCCAAAACTGTTCACCATTACTGAAAATGAAATTAAGTTGAACACCTGAATATTTCTATTCATCTTAAATAATAAATCCCTATTTAGTTGATGAAAAGCTCGTGTGACTGCAGCGTAATGCAGTTACCTGACAAGAGAAACCAGCACACGCTGCAACAATTAATTTCTCGACCAGGAGCCGACAGACAGCGAGCGAGCAGTCCGGTCTTATGGCTACCCCACCCTTCAACAACATGGTGCCGCGGCTCAGGGGCCATTCTGAACATTTTACACCAACTAATCTGCATCCCGTGCACAGCCCATAAACTGAATAATGTTCCCCATTCCAGTGACAATATCAGAGAAGTCCCGTGGCAGCCATCTTAGGTGTACCACTGCAGAACGTTATGGTGAGATAAAGGACCTGAAGGCGCCTCCTTCAGTCTCGGTTCTGATTCTCGGTTCAGGACCACGGACAGCTCCCCACGCCTGCGGTCCCGCCTGGCGGGCAGGGAGAGGCCATCGCCCGCTTTCGCCGTAAAAAAACACACACACACACACACACACACACACACAAAACACACGATCTCCTTCCCCTCATCCATGCACTATACACTCCCCCTACCCCTCCCCTCCGCTACCTTCTCACCTCCCTCTCTCACATCCGCAGCACTGACTGGCCAATAAAATACAGAAAATCGTTGGTCGACGAGCGCACGGCGCAGGCGGAGAAAGCTCAGTGTGAAGCAGACTAAACCATCCTCCAGCACCACTCGTACTGCTGACATCTCTCAGCGAGAGAGTACAAACAGGGCCTACCCCTGTCTTGACTTCGGGCATATTCTAGCTACATGAAATCTGGGCACGGTTACGACAACGGCACAACCATCATCGGAGGATATAAAAAAAAGTATTTTAGTAGGTTAGGATATCTGTAGGGACGCATCACCTCTAGAGCAAGATGTTAGATCCGTCGTCCAGCGAGGAGGAATCAGATGGGATAGTGGAGGAGGAAAGCAAAGAGGCGATGGCACCTCAGGCCGGATCCCGCATCTCTCCAAGCAGGACCAGCGAGAGCTCGGGTGGACTAGCGCCCAGCAGCAGCCGCAGCAGTGCCCGTCCGACCAGCCCGAGCCCGTCAGCCGCCAGCGAGGAGAAAGAGGATCTGGAGAAGCTGCAGAGGGATGAAGAAGAGCGCAAAAAGAAGCTGCAGTTGTATGTTTTCGTGATGCGATGCGTCGCTTACCCATTCAATGCAAAACAGCCCACAGATATGGCAAGGCGACAGCAGAAGGTAAGGGGTACTCGGTGCAAAGGCATAATTAATAACCACATGCTGATGAAATGCCTCCTTTCATATCGCAGATGTTGTCATTGATGACCTACATAAGGTAGAGCACAGAGGGCTTTTGGCCACTAGGCCTATCCGATAGCGCACGGATACAACACAGTCCCAGTGACACCACTGTTTGTTGGTTTTTTGACGCAAAATGTTCAAATCCTCGGAGTATGACAGGAGCACATAAAAGCGCTTCGAGCTCCGGATAGTGAAAGGACACATGGTAGCCTGCTGCAGAGCTGCAGACTGAGTGCAGTCCATGTTCCTCCATACACACGCTGAGTGAGATCAGTCCCAGTAAGTCCATTAATTGAAAGGGTGCTCAAGAGATGGTTGATGGCATTTTAAGCCAGGCATTGTACTTGCTGGCCTACATCTTACGAAGTCCTGCTTTTCCATTAGATAGGCAGCTGTATGTGGCTCTACGTGCTGCCTTCCTGGCGGAAACCCAATTCCAACCCGTTTGCGCCATCATTTATCCCGTCAATTTGGCCTCCCAAGGTGACTTTTAGCCACAGACCTCTTGAGGAGGATTGCTTAATAGCCTTTCTCCTCTGCAGAAGAGCTTGGCTCCTCTCCATGGGTTACAGTAAATAAATTGCATTAATTTTTTGTCTATGCCCACGCATTTAATGTTTTATGCTATTTACTACAGAAGGGCCATCTTATGAGATTTCTATAAGTTACTGTAAGGGACAAGGCCCTCACCCTGGTCTCATTTTGCTGCTGTGATGCTCCATTGATGTTAAAGCCTGTTTTGGGTCATGATGTCCTTACTGTCAAAGTCACCATGCACAGGCCCCACTGTACTGAAAGCTAAATTGATTATTAAGTCAGGACTATAGCCCCAGTTTATTGTCCTTGATTTGTGAATTTGTCTGTCACACCAGCAATAGACCATCTACAGTTTGTACTCCAAGGTTGTAATGTCAATGTTCTGTCATTTGTAAAACAATGAATGCACAAATGCAATTATAGATGCAAGCGATCAACACGTTTTGTGTAGGGCTATCTTTATATTGTGAAAACATTAATCACATGGCTCAATGAGACAGTAGTAGCGGTTTCTTGTAGTGCTCTTCACAAAGCAGAAGGTGTGTTCAGTGTGGTCTGGGTAGGCTACCTTCTGAAGATTCATTCAGCTCAGTTAATCGACGGCTGATCATGTATCAGTCATGCGAGGAAACACTGTAAACAACACTATGGAAATTGCTCCTATGAGTGTTGTTTTTGTTTAACTTGCAGACAATCCATCTTCCTCTGGACAAAGTTTGAGCCATATGGTCTGAATTTTCTGCTGACTCATGCGCAAGTGCATGTGGGAGGCATAAACTACAGTGTTTCCATGTATTTGTTTGTTTGTTGTCCCGTTCAGCGTAGGTTACTGATAGCCTAATGCATGCTTAGAGATGCACTTTCATAGGCAGCCACAATCCTCTGGTGTGGGTGAGTGAATATCTGGACTAACAGTCCAATGCCTGCTGTCAGACCAGGAAATCAAAGTGTGTCTGCCTGCCTACAGTCTGGCTCTAGACTTTGATTGGGTCCAAATTTGCATGGTCTGGCGTAAACAGAAATATTACACACCCTGC
This sequence comes from Coreoperca whiteheadi, assembly GCA_011952105.1. Taxonomy (NCBI): domain Eukaryota; kingdom Metazoa; phylum Chordata; class Actinopteri; order Centrarchiformes; family Sinipercidae; genus Coreoperca; species Coreoperca whiteheadi. The sequence continues at coordinate 17,923,689 of CM022473.1, forward strand.
ACAAAATTAAATGACAACAATAATCTTGTTTTTAAACACATTTAATTGGTTTGATTTGAATGACAGACAAGAGGATTATTAATTACACAGAAACATTTAACAATGCAGACCACTTAAATATAAGGTGATTACTTTCTGGTATGTGCATTTATACTGTCATGACATTGTAGAGTAGTCAACATTTCACTGCCATTCAATTATATTTATGTCCTGTGTGGTTATAAAGAAATTATTTGTCATAAAATACACGTTACTGAAGTAAGAATATTTAACATTGGTCCAATATTTTCTCTGTAGTTTTCCTCTCCGCCATGAACCTGCCTTGGCATGTGGGCTTCTCAAGTGTCCATTTATTAAGGAAATTTCTCACAGCGTTGGCTACAGAATCTAATAGGTAGCCTCTTACAATTTTGGCTATTATAGATTAGTCACAGAAATATGATGAAGCAATTTCTGTAATGAAAAGACTTAAAGGCCTCAGCGAAACATGTGAAGCAGCTCCATGATAATCCTTTGTTAGAAGCTCTGGCACACAAACAGCAGTGATGGGCTATCACCGAGAAACAGGCCAGGCTGCAAAGTATGCAAGCTCCACTGCTGCTTCTTGAAATGTATTGCTGTAGCCTTGTGAAAGGGTAACATAATAGGGCAGTAGCTTCCTTTTGAGGGCCGAGGGAAATATTTTCTAATTTAGTCTGAACGAGGTCTTCACAGGCAGCAGTATGGTGGCTGCTGCTTTTCAAATGTTGGTTGAATGAATGTATGTGCATATTTAACTGGTGACGTGTGTCTGCATGCAAGGCTAATTGTTTTGGGACACACTTACATTAAAACTTCCCTAAAAATGAGAAACATTAAAAAGGCTCTTTTGCGAAGCTGAGCAAGATGTTTGCATAGGCAAGCAGAGTATCGCACAATAGTTAGTATATATGAACATAATTATTGAATCTTTCATGACTGTCTATGATAATATAATATATGATAATGATTTAGGTAACTGTGGCATTTGAGCTCATGGATAAAGGACAGCGATAAGAGGATGGAAGCTAGAATTAGGAGCTGACAGAGTGAGGCAGATTACACTGACATAATTGGAAGAGGCATGAGTAAAATTAGTAACATTAAAAAATTAATAAGAATACACTTGAAATACACTGGTGTATGTGCAGTAAGGACTTTCATTAATGGTTAATATTTGTGTAAACTGTATGGTTTTAAAAAACATAATGTGTATACATTATGTCTCTTATGTCATTGGAGTGTGTAATGTTTCTGCTCCCAATTTCTCCTGTTTCCCTTGAACAAAATCAGTAGTCATTTTGCAAGATTATATGTGAGCAACGAACATGTAGATGTACAGATAACTGAGGTGAAACTGCCTGAGCTCATTGTGCTCATGAAACACACAGTCATGTGTAAAAAAGAGAGCGCCAGTTAATGGAGAGTTCAAGTATGACATTGAAATCATTTGCATTATTATGTAAGGTCTTTAAATGGTGTTATGCCTGAACAAAGGCCGTCCTTCGACAATAAAAGAAGCTTCGCAGTCGGTGTCAAAGTCAAGCTTAGAGTTAACAAGAAAACACATCAATCAGCATTTGAATGGTGCTGCTAAAGAATGATAGTCTCTCCTATTAAGTAGACATTTTAGCATGTTTTAGCAACACTAAGAATAAAGGTGTTCATCAACGGTAAAGATATGAAAGTGGATTCCAAAGGAGTGACAGCTGAAAAGCAGCAGGCGAAATACCCCCTCACCCATAATCTGTGCAGCCGCGTGTAACAAATCACAGCTTCACAAATGAAACATCTCCTCTGTCTGCATATAACCAGGAGGGAAGTGAAGGGAATGAACAGTTATTTTATGTTTCAAGGTGGCATCATGTGAGGGGTTATTCCTCATAGGCAAAGATTGAAAGCAACAAATCACATAGTGATGTTTCTCCAACTGCTCTCTCTCAGAATACAGTGCTTGTTAATTACAGTAGAACCACCTGATTTCATCCTCAAAGAGCCTATGTAATCCTGTCTGTTGTCCAAAGCCACATCTTAATTTGGGTAGACAAAATGTGACTCATCAACCTTAATCCTGATGGTACAACACAAAAAGTCCCATTTTTTCTCAAGGACACAGTCGTTGGACATGATGCAGAATTGTCTGGTCGAAGACAGTTAATGTGTCCTCATACTGTATGCATGGATTGAGACAAATTAATCTGCAGGGCTCCTGTCATTTTTTTTTTATTGCTGTATAAAATATAATCCCTGCTCCCAATGCTGCACATAATCATACACAGAAAATAGTGGAAAATTAAAGTTGTTTTTTGAAAGTGACATTAGGCATCAGCAGCCCTGGTTGTTAATGGAACATGAAAACAAACCAGATTATTCATTTACAACATACAGTGACTCTTTCTTTAATGAGCTAAATTCATGGCCTAGTCTAAAGCAACGAGGACTTATTACCACTTATATTATAATAAGATTCTTATTAATCTAATCAAAATTAAAACTAGGGCTGAATTATTTTCATTTGCAATTAATCTCCTGATATTTTTCTCAATTAATCACTTTGGTCTATAAAATATCAACAAAAGGGGGGGAAAGTCCCCATCACAGAGTCCAAGGTGATGTCTTCAAAAAGCTCATTTTGTCAGACCAACAGTCCAAAGCCAAAAATCATATATCATATAAAAACTAAGAACGTCAGCAAGTATTCACATTTTAGCAGTCAGAACCAGTGGTTTGTTTGTTGTTATTTTTTTGGCATTTTGGCATTAACTGAAAAATGACTTAACCAATCAATCAATTGTCAAAATAGTTGACACCTAACTTCCTGACAATCCACTAGATGATTAATTGGCTAATTGTTTTAGCTCTAATCAAAATGCTGCTGGTGATTAGAGACCATTTCATTGGAATTATTTTGGAAACCTGGTGTCCAAGTTTACTTCCTGCCAGATGTTGACATTAACATGTCAACAATTAAAATATTAGGCTTGAAACTTCCAAATACTCAGCGGTTGCTGGGATTTGTGGACTGCTAGAGCTAACCTCAAATAGATCAGAGTGCGTTTTGGGTGTTTGTGCTTGAACAATTCCAGCTACTAAAGATGCCTGCGCAGTCTCAATATATTAGTCATAATGCCATTTACATTACTCAGTCACATCAATAAGTTTACATGCATCAAACCCAGCAGTTAGAACAATGCAGATCAAAATGAAATCAGCGAGTCAGTCTTCTCAAACAGTTATAATCACATACTTTTCTCTTACACTGTAATTATGAATTTTTTTCCTCATAATTACGAGATAGTTTTCTCATAATTATGAGATTCTAGGTCATAATCATGAGATATGGAAGTTATATTCACTGTACAAGAAAAAGTACGAGAATTTTCTTTGATGAACACAATGTACATCATCACACTTTTAGAAAACTTTTTTGAGTCTTGCAAGTGAAATGAATGCAGGCAGCTGTTGGTGGTCATTTAGTTAAGGGCACAAGAATGTGTTTGTGCAAATGTGTGCCATTATACTGAAGCATATAAAACATTGCTTCAAAGGGAAAATGACTAGGGCATGACTGGAATAAGACAAAGAAGAGAGCAAGAGAGAGAGAGATTAGTAGTGGTGATTTTCCACATTAAAGAAAGAAGACGTGGATGTGAGAACTATAGCAGGATCATTACTGCAGTCCTTTGTTGAACCTCTCTTTCCCTCTTTCCCTGATGACTCTCACTGAGGCATAAAGAACACAAACAGCTGCCTGGAGCAGCCACGAGGCTGTATGTCATGTAGACACTCACTCTAAGTTTCTTTCTTGTTTTATTACATGTGACACATGTTCCTGTGCCACCTCCTTAAAAGAGAGTCAGTACACGGTCAATCACCAAACACCGCTATCTGTTTTAGAGGCTTTCTGTTTTTTGCTCAAAATCATTGCTTTGATCATTATCACTGATTAAATTGAGTAAATTGACAGAAGAAGCCTTATCATCCAAACAGCAGTGCGACAAGACATCATAAATAATCATACTAGATCCATGTTGATAGCAAAAGACAAAAACGCAAAAACAAAGCTCAAGAAACAGGTTAATTAACTTTTCTAAATATTTTTTACTGTTTAGCTTTCACATTAAATAGGAAAGTCATAACTCTCCTGTTATTAATTCTACAAAACTTGCTATAATTTTTAAAACTCAACCCTTTGATATCATCATCTACCTTGTTAAAAGGGAATTCATCACGACATTACACATCAGTCTGACAAATTGCCTCAAGTGTTGACACTTGAGTCAGCATCGGTTGGAGCTGAAGACTACAAGTTTGAAAATGAAAAACAATCTGGGGGTGTGGAGTTAGAAAGAAGTGAGCTTACCAGACCTCTGTAGCCTGCTCCTCATTGCTGCTTGGGGCTAGCGGCTCAAGGCTACATTAGCCGCTACAAGCATAACACACCTGAATCTCCAATCAAACTGTCAACAATAGAGCACTGTGGGTAAAGTAGGCGTCAGGTTTTGACAAAGAAGGAATGCGTGGACCAAGAAATACAAAAGCTCTGGTTCTGCTGCATCGATTTTGATCTTCTTTTTTTCTTTTACTGTCTATCATGAGTCTGACAATGTTAAAGGAGTACAATGCTAAATTGGGGGAGTACTCTTTTAACCATGACACTGTGAAATATTTTGCAAACATCTTTTTTCTTTCCTTTACGTCTACAATCTTCAACAAGTGTTGCTGAACACTCAAGTAAAGGCCATGTTTCAAACATCTGATTCATGTAATCTTGGTGATCTGTTTTCACTACATCTTGTAAATACATTCATCTCTATTGATGAATGCACATGATGCAAACCTTACTGAGCATCTAACAAGAGGAACAGAGAAAAATCTGAGAAACTCACTTTTAAAAGTAGAGTGAGAGAGAGCCATTCACTAGACAGAGAAAAGAGGGGAAAAGACAGTAAGTGATTTGTGATGGGACAGAGGAAGGAAAGGTGTTATGGCTTAGACTCTACATGAGAGTAATGCACCAGCATCAGATACCAACCCACATTCAGCTCTGTGTGCTGTACAATATTAAATAGCATTCTAGCACTGCAGTATATACTTTTTATTTTGAACTATAACTGAGAAACATTATCACACAAGGACACAGGAGATAAATGCAAAATAAATAAATAAAAATTATAGAAAAAAACAATTTTCTTTAAATCAAATTTAAATTATTTCAACAAATTGTTGCAGATACATTTTCTATTGATCCAGAAAACAATTGATTAATTAATTGTTTCAGAGCTACACCAAACATATCACACAAAGAAACATACCAAAATGTGTCAGAAAGGCCGCTGTTGAATTATTATTATTGATGCATTAACACACAAGTAGTAGCTGAAAGTTCTATCTGGTCAAGGCGGGAGTAATTTTAAATCCTTTATATGCAGTACTGTTGAGTAGTTTAATCTATTACAATGAATCATATTTAAAAGCTGATCATATGTTTTGTATTTAAAATCTTGTGGTGGCTGTGGCTTAATGGCAGTCAAAGTATCCTTGAGCAAGATACTGAACCCCAAAATGTATCTTGATCTAAAGCTAAGAGCTCAAAGTAACTGTTAAACTGTGTAGTGGAGTTAAAAGTAAAACATTTCTCTCAGAAGTATAAAGTAGCATACAATTAGTAATTAAGGAAAGTCCCTAAATATTGTTCTTTAGTACACTACTTGAGGAAATATACTTCGTTACTTGAGCACAAAAAGCATTAGAGGGGTATTTGTCACATTCATGGTGATTTAACAAGGAAAGTAGGAGTTTCTTGCTTTGCATTTGGAACATTATAAAATAGGACATTGGTCCTTGCCAAGTTTTATGGTAAACATTAATGCATTTCAAAGTCATCAAATAAATTTAATTAAAATCAGGAAGAACAAATAACTACCATTTCAGTTTTTCAGTAAGTGAACCAGACGATTATTGTAATGAATAGACAGCAATGATTTAACAGTTTTGTACTGAATTTCTGCAAATCATCTCATTGATTTTATCCTCCGGAAGTCCACATGTCCACACCATTTATGTTATATTAGGTTAAGGGCTTATTTTCTGCTCAGTAACTGAATGAGCATAATGAGGAACCAGCTGAGCTGTAGACTGCTGCCAGTGAGTTGGTGGTGTGATAATGGATGACTGTTACAAGAAGGGTCCTAGCTGGTTGTGAACACAGTGATCGTCTGTACATATCAGCAGTTCCACAGCTCCTGAATGTGACAACAGTGTGGAGACTGGTTACACAGAGTCAGAGCTCCCTGTTTTATCCCTGTTTGCCGTGTGTCAGGCTCTGTCTGCAGAGTATACACCTGGCTGTTTACTAACCCAGCGGAGTGGTATTTACTGTCACAACGCTGTGTGTGTGTGTGTGTGTGTGTGTGTGTGTAGGTCTGGTTAGGGATAATAGCTTGTGCATCTGTCTTTGTATAATTGTAGTTTGACCACAGTCACTACATGATGCTGGTGTTTGGTCTTGGATGCGGCCTGTTGCTGGTAGATTTTCTGCAGCTGTTGTACAGCTCTTGCTCCCATTCTCGTGTTTGCTGTTTACTCAGATGTGGGGCGGTGGTGTCATCTGCAACATGACTGAAATATGCTTTGTCTGGCGAGAGGATTCAACCATAGCGTGTTTGCTGAAAACCAACAGCAGCATTTGTCGGCAGCCCTTTCCTGAGCAAACAGATTCATACACAATATGAACATTTAGTTTGCAAAATATCCTTTCATCATCACTTTGCATATTTGATCTTGTGAAAGTAAAGCATACCCTTCTTTTTAGGTTGACATACATGTTCACAGTATATCATAACAATGTTGATGTTTAGCATCTAAATTTTTTTATAAAATTGCATGTTTTAGCCTTTTTAGATGTAGTTGTTGCCTCAGTCCTTAGACTAACATGTAACTGGTATATTTTTTTATGAATCAATTACTAGTGTATTTACTACTGCCTACCACTGAAAACTGCACATCTACAGTATTTTGCATTCATTTGTTTTTGAAAACAAATTTCCCTTTTCAACGTTATGTAACTTCTAAGGGAAGCTAAAGCATGAGTCAGCACAGGCTTTATTGCACTGAACTACACTAGCGACAGTATACACGGCATTCAATTAGCTAATTACACCACTCATCACATCACTGCAAGGACAGCTGATACGTTGTATACCTCACAAGTTGAAACACTTGAAAGAGATAGTATGATGAATACAATCTTAGTCATTATATATATAATTATTGTATATTACAGGTGTTATGTAACCTGCTGTTATTCTCATTTAGTCTTTAATCTTTTGTAAACACATTGAGGGTATTCAACAAATGCATACCTACACTATTCATACACACACAGCGAAGAGCTAAACTTGTAACGCCACTTAAATCTCTTGTGATGTTTGAACATGACCTGTACTCATCTTTCTCTCTCTCCTTCATTGGAAAGAGAGAAAGATGAGTGGCCAAAGATGAAAGACATTCAGGCATTCTAACACTTTTTTGTTATTTTATAGGCTGATATCAGTATATTTTAGGTCTAAGAGCCAAAACGTAAATAAAGTTTTTGATTCGACACACCGGCCTATAAGACTCTCTGTGCAACAACTTTGTAGTAATTGTTAGGCCTAATACATTTTAAATGTCATTCATTTTACGCCAACCAATGAATAAATTAATAAAGGAATCAATATATCCCAACCAGAGTTTTGTTCTAGGCATGTTGAGAAGGCTTTGAAACAACATGTTGGACTCATGACCTCAGTATTATTAAAATACCGGCTATGACCCTGAATAGTCTCTGCAATTTACAGATCCCATATGTAACGATCCCCCTATTACATTGTTCTAGGGAGTGATTGACGGATGTGAACACGTACATCCTTTAAAATTAATAATTGGCCCATTTATTGATGCTTTCATTTTCATGTACACATTTTCTTTTGTCTATTGAAAGCTATACTCTTCTGTCATGTATATGACATACCAGAAATATGTAAAAAGATCTTTATAATTGTTTCATCCCAAATGTATAGATTTTCTCCTGCATGTCACTCAAACGAAAAATGGTGGCAAAAAAAACCAAACGCATATTGACAAAGCAGTATGTAGGACTATCCTTTTTCAGTTCACTGAAGAATCAACAATGGCAGCTTTCATTTTACAAGACATGTGCCCAGTGGGGTCTAAAACCATGAACTTGTGTTCAGGGCTCTCTAGGCTTTAAGATGCAGGACATATATATTTTGATATTATGTTTAGTCGAAGCTGAAATACTTTTCCTTCATGTTATACCACTATCTAGTTTTATCTACTAAACATTAATACATGGAAAATGGCTATTTCCAGTCTTCATATTACGTTCAAGGGACGTAAGCTATAAAAATTATTTAGGATTTATCATGAAAGCAGTTTTTAATTAAACATTCTTAGGTTATTAAATGTTTCACTGTGACTCAAATATTGTATCAGCCACACGGTCGAACTATAAACTCAAATCTGTAGTCATTTTGAACTGCATTGAAGTTACTGTACATCAAGCCAATGCAATGTACATATCCCCTCTATTGATATGTGAAGAGTGATTAATATCACTGCCCACTTCATTGCAAGCCAATGAATCACCGTGTAACACTGCAATCTTGATAAGAGCCACAGAGAGGGAATCAATAAGAGCAAAACAGGAAAGTATATCTTGGGAGTCTGGCAATACTGATGAAAATGGAGTCATTTTCTCTCATCTATCAACTTGTTTACTAATCAGCACAGTTCTCCAATCAGCAGTGAAGTAAAGAGCATGTAGAACTGAAAGTTAATATTTCATACAGCTGAACTACTCTTCGGTGGAGGACACGTTTCACGTGGTTTACTGCTGTGTAGTTCAAAGTCAGCTCTTCAAATAAACACACACACACACACACGGTTGCTGTGTTGTCACATAAAGTCAGATTGTCCGAGAGAAACTGTCTGCAGAGGTAAAAGGTATTATTAGCTTTGACCTTTCATGGTGAAATCTTCAGATAAAACAGAAATATGTTCTGCCAGTGTTCGGGTGCTGGCCAAAACCTAATCTCCTAGAGTTTATTGTAATATTTCTTCTACAACTCTACGTGAAAAGTGAAATTGAAGTTAATACTAAAGGTTAATTGAGGCCACTCTGTCCTTGGCCACATGCATTACAGCCAGGGCTGCAACTGCTGATTAAATTCATTGTGGATTAATCTGCCAGTTATTTTCTCGTTTAATTGTTTTGTCTATATATGTCAGGAAATAAATTCTCAGCTCATAACGATGTCTTCAGATTGCTTTTTTTTTATTCATCAAAGCCCAAACATATTAAGTTTGATCCTTTAAATCCTCACATTTTGGAAGATGATGCTTGAAAAATTATTCAAACAATTGATCAATTAATTATTAAGTTGCTGATTATTTTCCTGCCAATCAACTAATCGATGAATTGTTCCATCTCTAATTAAAGCTCATCAACAAAATACAATGACACTGATCAGAGATTTATTTTGTCTACACACTGTTTAGTCTAGATTTTTTGACACTTTAACCAGTAAAGCTGTTGTTACATATCAGTGTTAGGTTGTATTCAAGAAAGCGTCAGTATGCGTGACCTCAGGTCTAGAAGCATAAGTGCTAGCTTTGCCTTGAAACATTTTAGTGTGCTTGGTTCGAGTCTGCTTTTGTAGCTTTTCTCAAAAGCCCAGCATCCCTCAGCCCATATCCTACAGCAGTATATTACATACTATTCATGCTACTTTCTTGGTTTGCTTTCCCTGTTGGTGAATTGATTGTAGCTCATCACTCAGCATGTATATACGATATTATAATGTACATAGCATACATAGACAATAGCATGTGAAAATCGTTTTGATGTATTTATCCTCACCCTTTCACTATCACAAATGGACGAGAAAAGGACAAGCATGTCGACAATCAGCCTCTGAGTGTCTCTGTAGACTGATTTGCATACTGGTGTTAATATTAACATTTCCGGCCTCAGGATAGCCCTTGAACACCATGGTCTATTAAAACATGGCAGGGTTTCTCAAAACTTTCTCTTTTATCTCACATCTAGCTGTGGTAAAAATGAGCAAACCTGAAACGTTGAAGCAAAATCACAAGTATTGATCTCTGGTGTTGTTGATGTGCTGTTATGTGTTGTAAGTGGTTGTTTTATGTTTGGACATTAATTGGGATCATCGTCCTGAGATCCACTCTTCCGCAACGATTGTGAATTGGACAAAGTAGGAGTGGCTTTTTTGGTAAACTGATTTGTTAGGCTTTGAGTTTTGTGTTTGTATTATTCTTACTAGCAGTGATGGAGGGGTTATCTTAGAGTTCATTTTATGTGTTTATGTACCTTTGTACATCCTTCTTAGACATTACTGAAGAGGAGTTCTGTAGTACGATGGACACGCAGATGGTGTTGAGATTGCCTCAAAGGCGAATGATTTGTGGTACTTTTCCATCTCACTCCTACACCAAAGTCTGTCACTTGCAATGTGCGGCTGAACGCACACAGACACACACACAGACACACACACGTTACCAGCAGGTCCTTGTGCATGTTTGATATACACAACAGCTTGAACTGTAGATGGAAAGCAGTTGTCAGAGTGAGACTGTCAGTCTATTGACGCTTAGGCCACTGACTCAGTAACCATGTGTGAAATCAATCTAAGGACATCTAGACCTGAGTGAGGATCGAAAGTGAAAACAAAAGGAGAGAGGGAGAAAACATCACACACGTGCAACACAACTCCTGGCTTATTATTTTCATAAAAGATAGATTGTTGAGTGCTAATAGAAAATTATTTTTTCTAATTGTACAGAATTGTTTTTTTTTTTACTAGCTATGCTAGTAGCTCTGTGAGGCTGCTAGATGCTAACATTAGCATGCTAACATGCTGATGTTTAGTCGGTTTAATATCACGTTCATCATCTTAGTTTAGCGTGTAAATATTTGTTAATTAGCACAATACACAAAGTGGTTTAGCAGCTGAGGCTGATCTGAATGTCATTAGTTTTGAAGGTATTTCATTATAAACCAAAGTATTTGACAAATTTAAATGATGATGGCGATAGATGAAAAGGAAGTGGTTCACCAACATTGTTGCAATTCATCGTGAGTGAGACATGAATGTCTGTGCAAAATATCATGGCAATCCATCCAATTGTTGTCGAGAAATTTTACTCAAAACCACGAATGTGGACCTCATGGTGGCCAAAGCCAGTAGGATTCATCCTCTGTGGACCAGGAATGTTTGTTCAAAATTTGGTGCCAATCCATTAATTAGATGTTCAGATATAACAGTCAGGATTGAAGTGGTGAACCAGCCGACTGACAGAACCTTTGAGGTTTTATTCATGAGTGATGGTAAAAAGGACTGTTAGACTGGCCCCCATTCAGGGGCACTGGCTATATGCAGGTTTTATATTGGACTGTAAGTAGTACAGTAGTAAGACACAGCCGAGCTGAAAAGCAAATTAACCGTCGGGATTCTTAGTTCCCACTCTCCCTCTACAATCACAATCTGTGGGTAGTGACTGAAAGAATGAGACTGTGATACAATCAGCTGAGATGAGGTTCCTGGTTTCACTCCATGTGATAGCATGATTATCTCAGAGTTTGGGAGGACCTTGTTATTGAGCTGGTGTTGTTTCACATTGATAGGAGCTAGTTAACGTGGTTTGGACACTTAGTAAGAATGCCTCCTGACTGCCTATCTTTAGAGGTGTTCAGAGCATGACAGTCTAAAAGGGGATGCAACGGTAGATTTAGGCAACACTACAGGGATTACATCTCCCAAAGAGTGCTTAGTGTTCCCTCAGGAGGAGCTTGAGGACGTTTCTAGGGAAAAGGATGTTTGGGCTGCTCTACTTGCCCTGTGCCCAGAATTAGTTATTCAAAAAAGGTTGGATATTATTGTTGTTTATGTCTGATTGTTTTGACACATTTTCCTAGCCTGGCTTTAACGGTGAGGTGTCCTCTGTTTGCCCTTGCTTCCACAGATAACCAAGCAGCAGCTTCAGCAGACCAAGGATCGTTTCCAGGCCTTCCTCAATGGTGACACACAAATTGTGGCTGATGAGGCATTCATCAATGCTGTGCAGAGCTACAATGAGGTACAAGCACACCATAACCATAGCAGCACAATCACAGTCTGAGCCATTTTGTTATCCAAGCGCAGGGACTTGATGTTTTCAAATGAATCACTGAATGTGTTGTGCTATTGTTAACATACGTCATTGATAGTGTGTGCACTTTTGAACATTTCTGCAATGTAAAAATGTAGCTAAATATTCATTGTCTGTTAATATCTGTAACAATTTTGTGGCATATGTGATGCACAGTATTATTGTATATGATTCATATCCTCTGGATTTGTAGGAGATTTAAATGACCAGCTTTCAGTCTAAAAAGTCAAAAAAGCACCACACAGTCCTCCTGCTATTCCATGTCAAAATGCTTGTATTCAGATGGCTGAGTGGCAAAATGGTGGCTGAAGCTTTTTACAGCACAGATTATGAGTCAGAGCATGTGGCTGACACAGCCATCTTTTCCAACCTCACTATTCAGTCCACAGATGAAAAAGTCATTATTACCCTGCATACAGTACAAAAGGCATTGCAGATAGTGGGAAACGTTAAAGGCTAAATTCATGATTGAAAATCATCGATAGCATAGCCATTATGAAAAGTATGAGGTTGGAACCATCAGGAAACACATACATAGACTGCCATTGCAGTTAATAATTCTGTAATTCTGTGAATTCGGTTTATTCTGTGATATTTAATGTTAATACGATATATACTACAATTTACAGCTGGGAGGGTGATGCAAATTATAAGAACTGGACCCTGAAGTCTGGGTTTTCAAAATGAACAGTTCAAAGCTTTAAAATAAGTATTCAGTCTCGTATAGTGCTAATTCATATACTTCAACGAGAATCACCTTATCCAGCCATCATCAGTTTCTCACCAAACTATAAGTCTAACACGTTTTTATAAAATGAGGAGCAGATTGACAGCTTCTAACATGTAAACATGACATTACTATATTATAATATAATATAAAAAATAAGTAGTATGCAGTATGAAGCATAGATCTTTATAGATTTTTTGAAGATGTGTTTTGATAACATCTCATGTTTTTGGTTGTCCCATATGACATCTAGGTAAAGAGGCATTACTTACAACTGATAAAGAATAAGAGTATGAAATGAAAGAAACCTTTTTTCTGGTCACTTTTTAATTTCAATGTATGTAAACATAATTTGTCAGTACAGTAGAGAAGTACATATTTTTAACATTTTAAAGTCACTATTTAACACCTTGTCTGCAGTGTGAAGATCTGTTTACAACTTTATCTTCACAACAATAGTCACTTAATAAAAACTGTCTTTGGCAAAAATGTTCCTAAATGCTGTGGTCTGCAGTTCTCCAGATTGGAAACCAAAGATTGACATAACATTTCCTTAATTTCAGCCGGCAAACCTTTGCTATGCACTGATATTTACACCAAATGACAAGGGTAATGTACCACTGTACTGTAATGTTTTAGTACAGTAGTCGCTGCATTTTAGCCATAATGGATGTTAAGAACAAAATGTGACTGTCAGAGTGACATAGCAGTCAGCACTGATGGTTGCTTTGCTTGACACTGTGACAATATAGTCTAGCCTGTCTCTGTCCCTGTTAGTCTGTCATTAACAGGAGACAGAATGCAGCCTTGGCCATGTTGAGTCACAGCCTTACATATATGCCTCTCATTTTTCTATTCAGAATGAACAAAGACACTTTCCGTTTGCTGATGAAGACAGACATTTATTGTTTGAGACAGAATGTGACAGAAAAGCTTTTCACAACTCCTAGGCCATGTACTGACTAAATATGAGTCTGTTTAGAAGTGTTGAGCTACTGAATCATTACTAATCATTTAAAATAACAAGTACTTGTTTTTTTTCTGGATCTTTATCTCTTATATAACTGCAATTAGTGACATTGGTCTCTCATGATGTAGGTGTTCTTAAAGAGTGACCGTGTGGCTAAAATGGTCCAGAGCGGCGGCTTCTCGGCCAACGATTTCAGGGAAGTGTTCAAGAGGCACATTGAGAAGCGCGTGCGCAGCCTTCCGGAGATCGACGGTCTGAGCAAGGAGACGGTGCTCAGTTCCTGGATGGCCAAGTTTGACACCATCTACCGTGGAGACGAGGATCCACGCAAGGCACAGCAACGCATGACTGCCAGCGCGGCCTCTGAGCTGATCCTCAGCAAGGACCAGCTGTACGAGATGTTCCAGAATATCCTCGGCATCAAAAAGTTTGAGCACCAGCTGCTTTATCAAGCCTGTCAGGTAAGATCTCAAGCCTACAGGGGATACGTCTTAGAAGGTTTTCACACTTGGCCCAAATACTTGAGTGCCGGCACTGTTCTGTTTCAGTAATGTTTTGGTTGGTGGAGGCATCATTATAAGCTTATTTTCACACATAAGATCGCTCTAAACTGTAGATCAATTACAGTGTACCGCGTGACTGTCTAATTTTCTAAATAGTTTGAATATTAAATGATTTCTTTTTATTATTTTAATATAGTTACATTGTGTTTTGATTTTATCTCCACTCTAAACTTCTGCAGACAACAACTTCCTCCTCCTGGCCACAATAATGAGAATTAATCACTTAGTTGTTCATCAGATAATTAATCTGCAGCAATTTTGATAATCATCATGATAAGCATTTATGTTGTTTAGTCAAGCAAAAATTTAAAATATTTGCTGGTACGAGCTTCTTTGAAGTGAGGATTTGGTGCTTTCCTCTTTTTATATCAATGTTATTTGAATATATTTGAGTTTTGGTCTGTTGGTCAGACAAAAAAAATTTGAAGACGTCATTGTGGGCTTTCAGAACTCGTAATGGGCATTTTTCAACCCTGGCGTTGGTCAAAAGGTCAAATCTGGAGGTGGACCTAAAAGCTCTTTTATGACCACCTCCAGATTTGACAGCACCTTTCACAATTCGCCAAATGTACCAGATTCTGGCAATGGTCGGAGAAACCTCTTTAGCTCCATTGTTAAAATGCAATATTCTAGTCTATCTGACTTAAACAACTGTTTGACATAATGGACATAGAACAGATTAGCAACATATGTCAAAATAATCCATCAAGTGTGATGTTTAATTAGACAAATGCTCAAAAATAATCACCCTTGTATCATTTAATCTAGTTTAAAGACTAGATTAATGATAATAATGACTGTTTAATGACTATAGGTGTATGTTTATTTATTAATATTTGCAACAACATGTCAATGTTGTCTATGGTTTGAATGGACATTTTTTTAAGTAAATGTCTTCTAAAGATATATCTTCTGATACCAGGCCAGCAATATGTCATTGTAGCATTCACTGTAGATATGTTGAGATTGTAGGTGGATAATAGTGGACACTGGGGTGCTTATGTCAGGCATAACTCTCCTTCCCTTGCTGCTTTGCCCCTGTTACCGCTTTACTGCTCTCAGTGGGGATACTGAAAGCAGCACTAATGTATTCTTTCTTCAGGAGCTTTATTAGGTCTTATCATGACAGGATTTGGAGGAGGGCCCCAACACATTTACTTGCATACCTCTTCATTTCATTTAGATCTAATGGACCCAGTGGAAGCCACTGAGTTTTAAAATGCTGAATTTCTTTGGACCAGATGTCATCCTTCTTTCAACAGTTGCTAACGTATAAATCTGTGTAGATGGCATGAGGTGCTGTTAAACAAATTAGATTGTTCAGTATTGTTAAAATGTTTCAATTGGCAACGATCAATATAGGCTCTGTTCTGCAGAGTGTTCATTTGTTAGATGCTTCTAATGCTGAGGTGCAATACATTACCATAGCCTCCAAATCCTGTGTGCATTTTTCCTCCCAAGCCTTTGAAGATGCTTAACCTAGATTTTTGTTAATATGCTGGCAGCAGAGCTGTTAGTATAGGGTCAGAAATCTTCATGCAGAACATAATACCATTTCCCTGAACAGATCCTGCTCTGAGCAATGCAGAGTTACTGAAGAACGTTCAACAATACACCATCATAAAGGCATATGCTGCAGAAATGCATGTGTGCAGCTTCATAATGTGGTGTAATACTGATTTTTTGACACTTATAGGGAGCTAAAAATGGCATGTGGAGTCAATTCATGTTGTGAAAAGGGACAGATTTGTTTTAATTTGATAATTCATATACCTACATGTAAACAAATAGTACAAAATTTGCTGGTTTTACAGCTGTTCTTGGGAGTTCTCTCTCATTTCGTTTGCTGGTATGATGAATATATCTAAAAACAAGAGACGTGGCAATTCAGTCAGCATGGCTCAAGCCTGCTGGGATTTGATGAAAGGTTTTCATGGATTGGCTGGGATTCAGAGGGCATCATTTTTTAGCTGTTATCGCAGGGGATTTACATTTTCTGCAGTTACATCCAAATAGAAAGGAAGCACTGGTCTATTTCTGTCTCATGCTGAAGTAAGAGTCAGCCCCTGGAAATGACTAACAGTCTGATTAGACTGGTATGGCCAGCGGCTGCCCCAGCCAGACTCCGAGCATGTTGCATTCCCTGATGGCTGCACAGTTATTTAGCTGTGGTGACACCAAGCATGACCAAACAAGTGTAAGAAAATGTGTTTGGTGTCTACATTGCAACGCAGTTTTACACATTTTGCATAATTGGTAATAATAGAACTTTATGTCTACTTTTAATGCTACCTATGGTAACATTTTATAAAATAAAAAAAGATGTGTGTTTGAGAACCTGGCTGTGGTATGGTTCAGATTTTATTTTTAGTTAAAGTCAGCAGCTGTGGCAGAAATCAGTCATATTACTGCAGACTGCCTAGAGAGTAAAAGCAGACAACCAGTTCATGAAAAGATATTATGTATCTCTCAAATTCTCTAGCCAAAATGCCTTTGCTATACATACATTTTGCTGAAAGGACAGCACATTCTGAACAGTGCACAATAGACACTGAATGGCATTTACCAGATTCTTATTAAACTTGTCAAAGGATTTATGATCCTTATTATGATAGCTGTTTCTAAGCCTGTCTGTGTTCTGTAAGCAAAGAAAGATAAAAGGAAGAATCTCAGACTGTAACTCCAGCATTTCAATTTCCTGAAAATTATCTTTTTGATGCTTTACAGACAGAAAAAGTATATACTTTTTTATTTTGTAACATATCTTAGAATTTGTATTTGCATTTTTGATACAGTGCGTGCTTCAGAATCAGAGCGTTTCTTTGTTTTAATAAAGTCACTTTTACAGTTAAGCAAGGAGACATTACACAAGTCTTTCTTCAGCAATAATTTTACAGAATCTATACTTATATTATATAACTGTTATCACAATTGGCTAAACAAAAACGATTATTGCCATTTTTTGTGTTTAAATATTTCTGCTGCAATTTAAAAGCATGACTACTACTACTAGCCTACTAAACCCTCAGTGCTGCATTAATTGCTCTTTGGCATTAACTGGCTACTAGGGGACAAAATACCTCTAAAACAAGCTAACAGATATAAAAGTAATTACCATATTGTTAGGTCTGGTGTTAGCAAACATTTGGCAAAATTAACATCGAGCAGACAAGGCACAATGTTAATTTAGTTAACTGAGTCGTGCTTCTGACTTTCTGATGAATGAAAGTCTAATTATTCCTTCTTCTTTTAGCTCTGTTTAGGTCTGTCTGGGTCTAAAGTAATGTTAGCCTCATTTGTGACATCAACAGCGTTCTCTTAAGGGCAAACCTTAATGGAAAATAATAAAGGCTATTTGTTTGACTGCTATCCAGTAACGGGTTGCATCTTTTAGTGTATTTTTGTGTTCTCACGGATATTTACTATCTGTCCGGAAGTATAAAATGTTTGCCAGTGGCGAAACCAACATTTAAAGCCAACATTTGCACAAGGTTCACCACTCTGCTCTCTTCTTTTCCTTCTTCGCTGGAAATAGTGCTGAACGGAAACTTTCGCGTCGCCCCGAGAAAATCTCTTTATCATTCAAAGCTGTGGACATCTTTGCGATCAAAAAACTAAGATTTGCATTTTGAACACTATGAGACCAAATAACGTATTGAGTGGTGAGGTTACAAATAGGCTTAATGTAGCTCCTTTGCTGCTTCAGTTCTACATTGTTCACCAGCTAAAGTTAGCTCCATACAGTATGTAAAACCAAAACAAAGCTAAAAGAAGCTCAAACGCTGCGTAGAACTGCAGATATGGTGCCTTTTCTCTGTGATTGTTTGCACTATGAGCTAGCCTTTTACTTTACAGTCCATATTTTCAGCAAAAATATTGATTAAAGCAGGTTTTAGTGCAATTATTTTGTTGATTTGTTTCCTACAGTATGTGGTATCAAATCATTTAATCATTTAATAATTTAGTCTGTAAAATAATCATAATTTCCCAATGCCCAGGGTGACATATTCAAAATTCTCACAAACCAGTGAATGTTAGGCATTTTTGCTTGAAAAATTACAGACAAAATGTATCGATTATCAGAATAGTTGATTGATTTTCTGTCTATCGACTTATCGATTAATTGGTTAATTGTTTCAGCTGCAATGTTAATACTGCTTTAGATTCTCATGCTATTTACTGATATTTATTCACACCAGTGGACTCTCACTAACTAAAATTATTCCCTAATCTCAAGTGTCTGACTAAGTAACCTAAACCTGGGAGTCAAAGTAAGGCATAGGCACATCCGAATGAAACCTTCAGAGCTGTAAATCATGGCCTGTGGGCTCCCCAGACAGATAGACCATACTCAAATCAGCTTTCCCTCTTACAGGCTTTGAAGGAGACCCCTCCTTTTACTCATTAATTTGTCTTGTCAGCAACTATTAGTTGGGAAATGAGGCCGGGGCTCTTCCTGGTTTTAGCCTGTAGCTGATATAGCTGCGTAATGGAGCCTCTTCACTGCAAACAGTATTGGGAGAGGATGAAAGCATTTGCTATGCCTGCCCAGCCACCTCTAAACTGAAAAAGCAGTGGTGCTGAAACGCAGGGTGAAGCTTGACTGCACCCGCGTGTTTAGGAATCTGGACAGTATTTATTATACGGGAAAAAAACAAAGTTTGTCCTTGAGAGAGATGTCAGCTCAACTACACTACAAAAAATCTCCATCTGTTCAAATGCCTATGATTCTGTAAAACATTATTTTCTTATGAATAGTCTGCCAATGATGATTTATGATTATTTTGAACTTTCTTTAAACCAGCAGTGGTTTCTTTGGCCAGTTGGGGGCAGTGCAACAAGCTGTAAACACAACATATTGTCACCTTATAAAGTAAATATGGCAAACGTGTTACCAAACAGTTGTCTGTTTATACAGACAGCAGACACGGAGCAACATTAATATATATTAGGAGTCATGTTTCAGGTGAACTGACAAATGTGAGTACAATATTAACTCTCCTTTTAGCTCTCTTTTGGTTACTGCCAAATCCTGAGGGAAATATCTGGCTCTTTTGCAGCTAAATGCTCCACTATGTTTACCAGCTAGTCTCTATTTTGCCTGTGTGGAGGTGTCTTGCGCATGTAGTGTCCAGTTGGTTTATCAGAGCTTTTTTCCTCTGATTGTTGAAAACAGCTGCCTGGAAGTGAAGCTGGTGAGAGTGATCAAAAGCTGTAAAGTTACGGGCTGTAAAACCAAAATAATGAGCTAAAATTCTCTAAAAACCCACTGTAGTGCTGAAGGGAACTGTAGAGTCGGGTGATATTTTCCCCATATTTTCCCCTTTCACATTACACACAGTAATATAATATTAGACAAGATCAAAAGACAAAATAAACCAAATCTCCACACTAGATGGAAGAAACATTTCTCTTGATTGTACTATGAGTTGATTAAGATGTTAGAAGTTGAGGTGGAGATTTGTTTTTAGCACGTACACTCCTGAGCACATTTCCTAATTAGCATGCCTTGCATGTCACAACACTCGCACAAGAGAAGCTTTTTCTCACCCTGCACACTTTTTTAACACACACATACAGACACATAGTCACACACAGCAAGTCTAAATATAGACCAACTGCTTCGACTCCTCCAATCTAGCCCTGCCCGCTCAGTCTTTGTTCTCTACAAGAAACCGCCCCTGGCCGGGTGTGCTGTCTGCTGCTAATGTCCCAGCATCCACCTGGGAATCTATCATCAGCTGTGCTGTTAACTACCCGCCTGCTTCTGGTCCATCACCTTTAACCTGCTGTCAGCTTGGCTAACACTGACACAGTGTCACCTTCATTTAGCTGCAGTGCTGCTGTCAGCTTCAGTAACGTAGATCGAAACTTACCTTTCATTTTTATTTTATATACGTTTGCCTGTCTACCTATTGTGCCTGTGGGCCATTGACAGCAGTGACCTTTCAGTGGTTGTAGGCCTGATAAGGTTGTTGTGCTGTGGGGCTCAGTAGGGGGTGGCTGTTAGCTCACACTGACACTGACCTCCAGCTCTACTTCCTCCCACAGCCAGGGCCGTCTTTGCTTTTCACTACTGTCAAGGGAGATGGGCGTAATAGAGGAAACTGGCCCCATCCCCCTTCACATTACATGCTTCAGAGTCACTCCTCTCAATTTGCACATAGTCATAATGACCAATATTATCTGCTGCTGCAGTATTCAGTTTCAGTTATGATGTATTGCAAAGGATTTTGCAGCCTTAAGGCTTTGTGGATTTAGGTCTGTTGTGTTTTGTGGGAGGGGGAGGCACACCGATGAGACTGTAAAAATGCAGTGTCAGACACCGACAGGCTAAGCTGCTGGATTTCCCCGCATGGCAGTGACAGTTCTTTTGGGACTGCTCAAGTCAGATGTCACTGGCACCGCAGTCCACTAGTGCCCAGAGCTCTGAGTGTTTTGACAGGCAGCACAGGCTCACCAGCAGCATGGGGAAAGGGTCTGTTCAAGCACAGCTCGGGCAGGACTGCTATCAGTGACAGTTATGGTTGTGGATGAATCTGGTTTTGTGCTATTGGACGTGACAATGGAAAAGAAAACTCCTCCTTGTTAGACTTCCTACCACAGGATTCTTACCACTGTTTAAGTGTCACTGTATGGCAAAACAGTGCTGAGTACTACTGTGTAGTAGTAGTAGTGCAGACATTCTGCTGCAGCTGGTGGCAAAGTCTGATTATGTGCTCTACTAAACAGGAACTCTGGGTTATGTAGCAGGGTGGCTGTTTAGTGGCCAGCACTGGTAACACACTGGACCTCCTCCTTTTACGATGCCATCTGGCTGACATTATTTCATAATGTG
This sequence comes from Coreoperca whiteheadi, assembly GCA_011952105.1. Taxonomy (NCBI): domain Eukaryota; kingdom Metazoa; phylum Chordata; class Actinopteri; order Centrarchiformes; family Sinipercidae; genus Coreoperca; species Coreoperca whiteheadi. The sequence continues at coordinate 17,945,042 of CM022473.1, forward strand.
CACATCAGGGAACAGAATCAATTATAAAAATACCTAATACAGGAAACATCGATATCAGCAAAATATCTGGATTTAAGAAAGCAAAGATTTCAACAGTGAAAAAGATGTTCTACTGCTTGCATGACCAAGATGCCCACAATTCCTTTAACAATATTGTTTTTAAGTGCGTTTTTTCAATGTACAGACCACCCTATCTGTGTCACTCTTTTCCCTCATTCACATCCTGTATGTGTTACTTGATCTCAGTCCGAGCTGTGCAGCGCCTCTTCTTTGACGCCCTCCCCCCCGTTAACGGCTGCACCGTGAATTCGTTCATTCTCTCTTAAAAAGGATTGCTGGAAGGGGCATAGAATCAATATGGTACAGCCTGAAAGACAAGGCCTGTTAATGTAATAGGAGTGGGTGAAATACCATAAGGGAAAGAGAGGTCAGCTCTGGCTCGCGTCCCAGCAGCAGGAGACTAGAAGAGTTTAGAGCACTGAATCACAAATAGATCGGATGCTCAGGTTGAGAGACCATGCAGCTGTGTAGTGATCAGTTTCTTCTTAGTGATAAAATAAAAAACATGTTGCACAAATCTTCTCCAATACTTCATACTTTATTCACGAAAAATTTTCAGTTGATCAGTAATAATCAGTAAAATAGTTACTACAAAACCTACAATAATACAGCCACAATTAACATTTATGAGGAGTCATGTTTCAGGTGAACTGACAAATGTAAGTACAATATTAACTCTCCTTTTAGCTCTGTTTTGGTTTCTGCCAACTCCTGAGGGAAATATCTGGCTCTTTTGCAGCTAAATGCTCCGCTATGTTCACCAGCTAGTCTCTATTTTGCCTGTGTGGAGGTGTCTTGCACATGTAGTGTCCAGTTGGTTTATCAGAGCTTTTTCGCTCTGATTGTTGAAAACAGCTGCCTGCTGCATCTGGAAGTGAAGCTGGTGAGAGTGATCAAAAGCTGTAAAGTTACGGGCTGTAAAACCAAAATAATGAGCTAAAATTCTCTAAAAACCCACTGTAGTGCTGAAGGGAACTGTAGAGTCGGGTGATATTTTCCCCATATTTTCCCCTTTCACATTACACACAGTAATATAATATTAGACAAGATCAAAAGACAAAATAAACCAAATCTCCACACTAGATGGAAGAAACATTTCTCTTGATTGTACTATGAGTTGATTAAGATGTTAGAAGTTGAGGTGGAGATTTGTTTTTAGCACGTACACTCCTGAGCACATTTCCTAATTAGCATGCCTTGCATGTCACTACACTCGCACAAGAGAAGCTTTTTCTCACCCTGCACACTTTTCTAACACACAAATACAGACACATAGTCACACACAGCAAGTCTAAATATAGACCAACTACAATAATACAGCCAACCTTTTGCTGCTGCTTTGCACTGAAAAATGAAGATTCAACCTTTTTTACCTATTGCACTGACTGGTCAAGATGAAAGATTGTATTTGACAGCATTGCATTTCCCACTGGTCTGCACCTCGCTCTGTGTGCATCCTTAAAATTAGAGAGTGATAAAATCTAACCAGAAAAAACTCAAAAATGACACAAAGTGGGTGGCTCTCGGAAACAAAGTTGTCTAGGCACTTTGACTATCGAGAAGACTAGAAAGGCGCTATACAAGTACAGTCCGTTTGTCATTTACCAAATAAAAAATGTTTTTTTACAGTCACTTTTGCTGCTAACAAATTACAAGTTTCAGTTCAAATATGCTCCTTTGACAATCTGACACATTTTAATTCCAAATATACACTTTGTCATGGACCCACTATAAAAGGGAAAAACCAAACTATGTGCTCCATGAAAACTGTTGCATCGTATTCCCCCCCCCCAGATTTAAAATACAGCACGTTCGTGTAACATTAAAGGATTGTGTAATATAACAACACCCGGGTGAGACGAGGTAGATTTTATTTTTCACCAAAGACTTGTACAACACCGCTGTGTGGAAATGTTAGTGACTCCCCAGGTAGAACTGTGCTGCAGATGTGTCTCAATTAGGCTACTGTCCTCATAGAGGAAATGGTTGTGACTGGTGAGTCACAACATCACATTTGACAAGAATGAGGCGTTTTGGCCGAGAGCATGTCAGAAGAATTGAAGAATACAGAAGCTCTCTCTTCTATTTCCTTGTGTCAGCTAATATAAAACTCTCGTTCATTATTGATGTGAGAAAGCCATGAATTTCTCTGCTTTTCATTACTCCGGGGCAAAAACTAGGCTAACAGATGTCAGGCATCTTTGCCTGGAGTCGATATTTTCCAATGATGGCAGTTTCCAAACATTTTAAAGAGATTACATTACGACTGGTTTTGTCACAATGTGCCAGTTTGGAATGGCTCATTCAAGTCAAAGCTTTTCCTTATTACTCTGAATGTATTTCATTTTCTTAATTTTACAGATATGATCTATATTTTTACTGCCCCTCTCTCAGCTCAACAGTTTCAGAGAGTTGAATTTTCATTCTGCTGATTGAAATCAACAAGAAAAGTAAAAACACTCCACTCTTCCAAAAAGACCTCTCCGCAAACAGTGGTCCATTCACGGTCTCTATGGTGATGGCAGCATGGTTCCTATGAGGGATGAATTTCCTTTTGATTTTGAATTATTCATGCGTGCTGCCACACCATGCTGCTATGATTGCAGCCCGTTAGTACAAACTGGAGCTCTAATTTGCCTTTTTATGCCCTGCTATTCCATTCATCATCCTTACCTATCTGCATGGGCACCTTTTGGATTGCATGGTCACATTTGCTTCAACCTGCTCGTGAGTTATAGCAGGATGTAAATGACAGATATCTAAGCTAGGCCAAATGAACGATATCGAAGTCTGTTTACAGGTCTTGGGGAATACTACTGCATATGTAGGCGCCAGCTTTGACAAGGAAGAAGAATGCATGGAATAAAAAAGTCGATATATCTGGTTCTGCTGCATCGATTTTGATATTTGTCCTTGAGGTATAACAGACATGTCAGTTGCTTTTTCTTCCCCATAAATCATCTGCAAAGGCTATTTTTTAAATATTTTAAATCATTCAGTGTTGACATTCATGTTAGCTAGCTTGCATTTTTCTTCTTCTGTGCCATAGTAGGCACATTGCTGCACTCTTTTTGCGTGTCACCGCCACGGACAGTTAATCAGTAATATAGCATGAAACTGACGACAGGATGTGTATGGTGTTGCCTGCATGCTCGTGTATGTGAAACAAAATGGGCACCCATTCTTAAAAACATTGCACTACGAGCGGTCAAAACCTCCACAGGGTGCCTATGTTCATAACAACAAAGACCACTGATTTCCCTATACTTAGTAATGAATCTGTTAAAATAAATGTAAAATGATCGTGGTAATTAGTCAGGATGATAGGATGTCCATCCAGTCATCCTTTATACCTGCTCATTTCTGTGTATGCACTGGGTGAATGGTCAGGAAATATTTATTTAACATGCAAATTGCAATATTAAAAATATATCATATAAAAACCCAAAATGTATTATTACATATTATCAACAAAATATGCAAGTAACATTTTTGTGTCATATTAAAGGATGTCTTGGATTTCTCATCTTTCATGGTAAGATAATGATGCTTGGCGATGTAGGTGACCTTTGACACTGACCCCTGGCTGTATTAATGTTTTGCTGGGCTCTCATTGTGACCTCATTGACCAGCTCCTCTCTTTTTATCAATAGTTGGACAACCTGGATGAGCAGGCTGCACAGATCAGAAGAGAGCTGGATGGTCGTCTTCAGATGGCGGACCAGATTGCCAGGGTGAGTCAGACTCTGTGGGGGACCTCAGATTGTTTTTAATATGCTTTGTTATATAGTTAATATGTCACTAATATGGTGTAACATCATAGTGGGAGCTTCCACCCACAGTTGAAAATAGTGTACTATTTCACAGAATGTCTTTTCTGTTTTGTCAACAGGGTGGTAAGTTCCCCAAATTTGTGTCTAAAGAGATGGAGGCCATGTACATCGAGGAGCTCAAGTCCTCAGTGAATCAGCTGATGGCCAATCTGGAGAGCATGCCCGTGTCCAAGGGAGGGGAGTTCAAACTCCAGAAGCTGAAACGGGGACACAACACCTCCATCATCGACATGGGCCAGGAGGACGAGAACACACTGTCCAAGTCTGATGTGGTTCTGTCCTTCACTTTGGAGGTACAGTGCATTAGGAATGAGGCTAGATATGAATGTATAATGAACTGCATGTGGAAACCACCTTGCATTACAAAGTTTTGATCATTTTGACATATTTCTCAGAATTTCTAACTATAGCCATATGGAGTGAACATTATCACATTAGAATATCTAAACTCAGTGCAAAACTACACCTGCCTAAACCAGAACTCATAAATCAGAGCCATTTTCGACTTCTTGTCTGCTAGAGACTAAGTATAGAAAAAGACAGCAGACCTGTTCAGGGGGTTGAACAGATGCTATGTGAAGAACAGACTGTCACACACACACACACACACACACACACACACACAGACCCTTTTACCTGCTCCTTAAAGGGGAAAGGACTCATCTTTTTTATCAGCTTGTCAGAGATGAGCTATCATCACGGAACAGGGCGCGATTACACCTCATTCCTTATGATGCAGTGCTATTTCAGAATCCGGATGTACAGAAGGTGCAAAGAATATGACACTGTTTTTCTGTTCCTTTGCACAAAACTGGGCAAGAACCATTATGGAATCTGAATGCTGATATTCTTTGGACAATAGTGGCAATTAGCTATTTGTGTGAGGTGGTAATTCCATAGTGCTTTGGTAAAGCCTCATTTTTCAAGTCTGTTTATTTTCCAAGTGGTTGGCTGCAGCAGCTGCCAGAAATCCCTCAGCAACATACTGGGAAAATCTTTAGAGAATCTAGTTGGAATCAGCTGTAATGAAGAACATGTCCTTATGTCCTATGATTTTAGTAGTCCTTTTTACAATACTTCTGGAGAGTAAAAAAAAGTTTAAAGGCAATTTCAATCATGTTATAAATGCAGCAGTTTACTTTTGATCACCTATAAATGAATATTGATTATTTTTAATATTTAGAATCTCCTTTACCTATTTATTTTAATAATGTTTAGATAGACTTCCATTTACAGCAGAATTCAAGTAATGTTTATATTTAAGCATGCCAACCTAGCATGCAACTGTAGGATGACTGGGCTGATAATCAATATATAAACGGTGACAGTCAAATATTATTAATATTGTTAAATATTGGCAACATGAAGACTTTAGTGGATCTGGTGGATGCTTTCCTTCAAAGCGGATGCATTATTCTGACAGCACATATTTCTGGCTTTGGTTGTCCCACTAGGAATTTACAGCTACAATATAGTTACCCCTGGCAGTGTTAGTACTATATTGTATTCACTGAGCCTTTAAAGACTACATATAAGATTTGATGTGGTAGATTATGCCTACAAGCAGTTTGGATGAGAGTTGGACTTTATAGGAAGGATGGCTGTACTTTTTATGGGCTGTAGTAGGAAATCTGCTTAAATCTATATTTTAGTAATATGAGGGCACCGGCTACACGTGTAAATAGTGATTGTGGCTGGCATAGTGTTTCTAAAATATCTATCAAACTGGAAGGATTTGCCGCCTGCACATGTGCTGTCGACTTTTTGCTCAATGACCGCTTTCAAGAGATGAATCACTCCTCTTCTATAACCTTCACTGAGGTGTCTGTGCTTCCTAGGTGGTGATCATGGAAGTGCAGGGGCTGAAGTCTCTGGCTCCGAACAGGATTGTCTACTGCACCATGGAGGTGGAGGGAGGCGAGAAACTCCAGACCGACCAAGCAGAAGCATCCAAACCAACGTAAGAGTTATGCATGTGCACACATTCATGCACATGTGTTCGTCACATGGATTTATATGAATGTAAACTGGTGTCCACACCACATTGTTGGTTGAATTCAGTATCTACCACTGTTTAAACTTCAGCTTCCAAACTTTTATTAGGACTGAAAAAAAAACAACCTCTGGTGATCCTTACAAGGAAGATAATCAAGCAAAGCATAAAGCAGCAGTATAGAGTATACAATTGCTTATTTAGCTATTTGTACATTATTTCTTATAAAAATGTCAAAATAAAATCGGTCGGCTGCCTAATTTTGATTGCTGCTGTTTCCTACAGATAGGAATTGTGATTAAGATGATGTAAGTTTAGAGCCATATTAAATCATAAAGGAAAAACATTGAAAAAGTCCCCTCAGATGTATCCATGTCATTGTTTGATGGTGATAATATCCATTAATGTTTGTGTTTGGCAGCCATAGCTAAACACATTAGCCGGTTTTGAATCAAATTAATTAAGTCAGAATGACAAAAGACCTTCGGTTCTGTTGTTTAGACTTCAATGCTGTTGATGTTACAAATCGGACCTTTATAACATGAAAAGGAAATAATTAACAAGTATTGCCCGCAGCCCCATTTCAACTTAGCTTCCGGTATCAAGAGGTATTCAGACAAATCTGAAGTCAATATAATATGGTTTGCACTCAATATAAAAAAGTCTTTAGAAGCTCACATTTGCTGTGTGTCTTTATTATTTTGTTTTGGCACAGAAATTTCAGCTGATGCCTTCCTTCATGTGCAGGCCAGGCAAATTTGACCTTGAGTGTATCAGAATATATTTTAGACATTTTCTTATATTCCTACATAATGTCATTTTATCCACTACTGCCAGTAACTCACAGGATATTTTTAATTATTTATTTCATCCAAAGGAAAAAGGTAATTTCATAAATTAATCATCTTTCCAATTATTTATTAATTTGTTAATTTTAAACTTGTACTGTTGAAACCCTTTCTTTTATTGATCTTTGGTCCCTCCTGTGAATTGCTTCAGATACCCTGAGTACAATCCATTTGCAAGAAAATGCAGTAAACCTACATTGCCAAACTCTCGTGAATCTCAGTGGGTTTTGGTTGTAGGGAGAAATTTGCCAGCGCTCTTGCTTGTGTTTTCTGATGCGTCATTCCCTCTCAAAGGCACTTTTCATGTGAGACACTGTATTTAAAAAGAAATAGGACAGTGCAGTAGAGAAAAACTTCAATTTACATATTCATTTCCTTTGAAATGTATCACTTATTTGTTCCAGAGCAATCTGCTCTCTGTAGTCAGAATACACCTTTAAGTGAACCTGCACTTAATGAAATATATGTTTAATGGTGTTGTACTGTGATGAGGTTTAACAGCAGACCCCTAAGCTAAAGCTTCTTGAGTCATTCATGATTCACGGCCGAACCCAAAAACCTTTATGACTGGATTTCTGACTCAGCTGATCAAGGTGTGAAAATTAATTGTGTAATCCCACAGCATGATAAGTATGAAATGAATGGCATAGTTTGTTAATTTCCTTCCTTCCTTTGAAAGTACGTTTTGCACGTATCATAAAATACTTTGTTACCTCACTTCTTGTCATGCTAGACCAGATTCATTACAATGACGGTGTCCTGCTGAAGGCAAATATCTTCTGCTAAATATATCTACCTTTTTTTTTTCATCGATTGAACCAGTATTGCTCAGCACAAGATACAAGAGAAAATGTCCATGAAACATTCATGCAAATACGAGCTATTTTAAGGCCCAAATGTCTTCCTCTGATCTCCTTAATTCAAGAGCCATTTTGTGAAGCGAGTGTGAGAGAGATGGAGGGGCATGAATGAGAGAGAGAAGGGATTAGAGAAGAACAAGGCGAGGGTAATACGTGTATGTGTGTGTCTGTGTGGGTTTGTATGCACATGTTCACACAGAAAAAACACAGAAACACACAAGATACACGTATTAATGTACACAGTACTGCAGGTTATTTGCATATATTAACTGTGCGCTCAGACTTACTATTGTGATTTTATACTTTGATAAATTGATTAAGGGGTTGTTATTGTTAAATGTTGCAAAGAGAATTATTTCTGTTATTGTCCAGTAATTCTGCTTCTTTTTTTTTTCATTTGACCCACTTGAGCACACACAGTGATTGATATATTTTGGAGAAAGAGCTATAGAAGCACAGTACTGTCACATCCATTAATAGACCTTAGACTGATCCACAAGGTCACCTTCATGCCAGTACAATGCTTCCATCTGAAATCAACACAGCTCAGCACTACCTCCTCACTGTTCGTCACCAGCTTCTCTGCTCTGAGCACATTGGAGCTACAGCATCTTTGTGGTCATTAAGTTGCAATTAATTCTAAATGTTAGAAATGGTTACAAGGATAACAGCTTTCCAAGGCTGGAAATTCGACACCATGTCCTCCATACCACACAACAGAGAGAGAATTTATATTAAGTTGCTAAGGCTGCACAAGGCAGCTTAACATGTTGGCAGCCCCAGATGGCAGCGAGATGTAACAAAAGCCCCTATATACGTTATGTAATATGATTACAATAAACTGCATTTTCCACATGTTTTTTTTGTTTTTGTGTTGCTTAATCCTTTGGGCTTGTGGAGGCGTAGCTGGTGATGAGGTTTAGTTTATTAGTTTGCTCGTACAGGATAGATTCACATTTTCTCAAGTCTATCTTAAAACAATATTCACGTGCCCAAGCTTATATAAAGAGCCCAAAGCCTCATATTAGCTTTTGCTTAACTTTAGAAGTCATTCTCAAACTGAATGAGGACTTGGATTTTGTCCCCCATCACTTGCATTGATATCGCTAAGACATGGGCATGTATACTTCCCTAAGTGTAAAAACATGCAGGTCAGGTGGACTGGAGACCATTAACTGCCTCTCGTGTGAATATGAGCTCGACTGTCTTCCATGTAGCATGCGATTTGAAACTAAACTTACTTTTATTTCTTTATGTTTTAGTCTTTAGTGTATGGCATTACATTCGATAAAAATAATAATATATTTTATTCTAATGTATTTCTTTTAATGTGGTTTTAATGTATTTTTATGATAAAGCACTTTGACTCACCTGTCTGTTTCACAGATGCTATACAAATAAATTGTCTTGCTTTTGAGACAAGCCTGCGATAAGCATTAAGTACAATACAATACACTTGACAGCAGAAGTTAATTTTAGCTAGTCTGTAGCATCTCTCTGTAGAAGACCCACGAAATAATTTTGTTATGTAAAAATCTTGCCAAGTGCAGCTTTAAAGATGTCTGGTATATAAATAGCAGGAATGCATTTAGAACAAGTAACAGTGAGCCAGCGGAGTAAAGTGTTTGTGTGTGTTTTGTGGTTTTATCCTTACTTTGACATACTGTAGAACTGTGTGACTCTGCAGTATTTCTTTTAAAAAAAAACTTCCAGTCAGTCCCCCATCACCTTTCTTCTGTGATAAAACAATATACTGTGGTGTGTGAGTGTGCATGTGTCTATAAACAATGTATTGTCTCTCCTCTGTTGTATAAGCCGAGACGTAAAGTATCTCAAAACAGGGATTTTATTTCTGATTGCTATATAATTTTTCTATTTGATGTTGTTTACTGACTTTTCTATGTGATTTCAGTTGGAAAACGCTCAAAAATGTGTGAAATCTCTCTTCCAGACTTACTGACAAGTAAAAATGATTTAATGATTGCTGGAGATGAAGTCATTGTGTGGGAAGACTTTGCTACTGTGCTGCCATGGAAGCTAACCTCAGGAGTGCCTTTTGTCCTGTCTTTCAGCTGGGGGACCCAAGGGGACTTCACCACCACACACCCTCTGCCTGCTGTCAAGGTGAAACTGTTTACAGAGAGCACAGGGGTGCTGGCACTGGAGGACAAAGAACTGGGCAGGGTAACACTCCTGTTTGTTTTATTATTCTCAACACAGAAATACTCTGATCTCAACACAGCCACCAGAATACTGAAATCAGGACCCACTTTGTCACATAAATGAACACCAGACATAGAAGTACATACACGGCCAGTCTCATGAGCATGTTTGTGTCCAAAAAAATATTCTTTACTACCTTCCACTGTGGAGCTGTGTGACATTCTGATTTTATTAAGTCTCCAGTGTAACTTCAATGTGATTCAGACAAAACCTTTTCATTGTTTTTTGCAAGTTAAACATGAGATAGATGTGAAAATGAAAAAATTATTTGCACATACAAAAAAAAACACAGCTCTAGTTCCACTGAAATTTTATTTTTATTTGAGCATTTTTTAATGTACTGGAAGAGGGAATAACACATTTTGTGTGCGTTTGTGCTTCCAGCAAACACTTTTCATTTTGATACGTTCATATAATGCTTGTTTTTGACCAGCACCCCATTGAATTGTACTCCTGTACTTCTAAGAAGTAGGCTGAATTTTCTCATTTTTAACAACAAATTTCCAATCTTTGAACATTATTTCAATCTTGAGCTTCTCTGACTCAAATGTAGAGAGAGCAGAAACTTTTATCAGTTCTCCACCTTGCACTTTCCTAAGGTGTAAATGTGTAAGGTTACTGTGATAGATAGTTAAGGAAGATGGTGTTGCTAGTTTGCATTCAGGCAGCGGCGCCTCAGACGTCCCTGTAGTGGCAGTGACCTTGGCTGTGACAAGGCTCTTTGATCTCTCACTGCAGCAGCCTTGGCAGAAAGGCAGGCTTCCTCAAAGCTCTTTAACTCAGTAAAGAGAGATTAGGCCTCCTCTTCGGGGAGGCAGAGCAAAGCACTGTTCTGTTTCTCTACACTGACTCATTTTATTCTTTCACTTTGAAACACACACAAACACACATAATCGCCAGCCCTTGCAAACACTGAGTGGTGTTGCTGAATGTTGCACAGGATGAGATCAAAGATTCACCTCCAGGATATATGTGCTGATAATTATGGAGTCTTACTTTTTGCTGTCTTTTTCGTTTGAGTACAGGTTGTTCTCCACCCAACTCCAAACAGCCCCAAGCAGTCCGAACTCCATAAGATGACTGTGACAAAGGCATGCCCCGACCAAGATCTGAAGATCAAATTGGCCATACGTATGGACAAACCACAGAACATGAAACACTGTGGGTAAGAGATACGCTGTCAAGTAAGCCTTGTAGTGGTGTTCCTGTGTGCCTTTCATTTTCCATGTTTTTCTTATAGAACTCCAGCCCTCTCAGCTCCTTGGCCTCATTTCTAGTCACGTACCATGGAAAAGTACTGTGAAGTGCACTACTCCCCCTGGTGGATTTCAGCACGTAGCTTAGTTTTGTTGTTATTAGATGGTGGCAAAAAACTCAAAATATCAAAGAATGAATTAATTATATTTCATTTATATAACCACTATAGTATTTGTCTAAAGAATATGGCTCAACTTTTCTCATTTCTATAGCAAATCACATTTTTTATATCAACTCTAATTGTTTCTTGGCACTAGCATGTGCACCAATCAGTGTTTGTTTTCGTTGTGACACGTGGACTGGGTTTTTTTCTCCTTGTGTGTGAACAATGTTTTGACAGATACCTGTGGGCTTTTGGGAAGAATGTTTGGAAGCGCTGGAAGAAGCGTTTCTTTGTTCTTGTGCAGGTGGGTCATCGTAAAAATAAAAAAACTTGTTCATCCAAATTGAAGCAGCAATAACCATCTTAGCTGAGGTCAATACTGTTGAGGTTTTTAGCCCATTTGTGAGTTTTAAAGATTTTCTTTTATCATCTCCTGGATATTTTGTCATTAAAATAACTGCCTATTACTTTAAATTTCATTACTCAAGGACCGTACAGAATTCAGTTACTTAGCTTTTTCTCTTGCTGGTTGAAATGATCGCTAATCCTTTGTGTTGTAGGTGAGTCAGTATACATTTGCCATGTGCAGCTACAGAGAGAAAAAGTCAGAACCGCAGGAGCTTCTCCAGCTGGACGGGTATACTGTGGACTACAGTGACCCCCAACCAGGTGAGATGACACACCTGTACAAGGTATAACTAAAGGTAGACATACACACATGTTGTGAAACCCTAATCACTCGTTCTTTAACGTTCTGTTGTCTCAGGCTTGGATGGTGGCAGGGCTTTCTTTAATGCAGTGAAGGAAGGCGACACTGTGATGTTTGCCAGCGATGACGAGCAGGATCGCATCCTGTGGGTCCAGGCCATGTATCGCGCCACTGGCCAGTCCCACAAGCCTGTCCCACCCACTCAGGTCCAGAAACTTAACTCCAAAGGGGGTGCCTCAGCCCAAATGGATGCTCCCATTTCTCAGTTCTGTAAGTAGCCCGAAACACAACATGGTCACTTAAGCAGAAAGCAGTTTTCATCCACAAAGCAGTGAAAGCTCTAACCCATAAATGTCTCACGCCATGCGCTCCACACTGCAGTCACAAAATGTGCTGGTAGAACTAACACACAAGCACGCACACACATGTCTTGATCTCTCACAGATCCCTCCAGCATCTGATGGACTTCCACTCATTGTCACCACTCCCACAGTGTTTAAAGGAGCAATTCCATGCTATTCCATCAGTCTGTTCAAAAGGAACAACCAACCCTGACAAAGACTTTATCATACAGCAGCAACTAAATAGGTCACCACAAATAAGATTTGAACATTCAAGCCTGCTGGGGTTGAATTCAGACTGACAGTGCCAGGTTGTGCTCCTCTTGTCCTAACTGTAGGCCTCTTTAAATCCAGTTGTAGCTTTAGAGGGCAGCTGTGAAGGCAGACGTGGTTCTGAGACAGTTTCTCAGATGGTTCCCTTGTCACTGAATGACGGCCAAGCCAGACAACATGTCTAAGGTTTTCATCAATCTGTCACTGTACTTGCACCTCTAAGCAGCCCACAGGTCAGGTAGCAAAGTGAAGGTAAGAGTGTCTACAGTAGTGTGGCATCTGTACCTACTTCTGTTGTTAACTGTCTCTTGTGTCCCTCCTCATTAAAGAAGGGAAAAATATATTTAAGTATCACCATCAATTCTGCTAGCAACATTTTTCTTCACACGATCTATATATGCCAAGGTTGGTTTTTACCTATGCTGTCAGTCATTTTCTTATTTTAGAGAAATTAGCATATCTTTGCCCATAAAAACACTAACATAGATCTTTCTGACCTTCTTTACTTAATGTCACATACTTTTTTACCAATCCACAATAATAGATCCTGCTATTCAGAAAAACATGACTTTTTGTGTGCATCGTTTGACTCCATAGTTTAAGAATTATTTATTTTCCATCTCTAATGAACAAGAGCTTTATTTTTTCCTAGATGATTTGTAGAAAACATAATTGGCATTATTTACTAATACTAAAAAATTGGACACCCGGGGTTACAGTAATAATGATAATAATAGTTAAATAATAATTTTAGTTTGTTTCACTCTCTGTTAATCATATCATTGGAGTGAAACTATATTTAGGCATAAATTGGATGAGTTACTCAGAATCCTATCACATAAATTCTATGTTGTTTCTCCATTGGTTTCTTTGTCCAGTATGTGATCGTTCTTGTGGTTAGTTGACTCCTCTGATGCCAGCTGTTGCCATTCAAAGCCTCCTCACAGTGGCACAGACCTCCTACCCCCTCCCTGAAACATTGTGGCACACCACGCGTACATGTTTCACCTCCTGGTGGTCTTGAATGGCACTGGGACCATAACATACACAGCCCTCCTCACTCTGCTGCAGTGGACTGATCAAAAACAAGAGTCCTATGAAGCTTCTTGATCTGCACAAATTGTAAAAGTTTTTTTCTTCCCCAATCAACCAGTTTCATACTAGAAAGTGGTTTAATGCACATCACATGTGTAAGTGTTCTAATAAGTGTGGACAGGCTTGTTGTGGTGGACTTTATGTATAAAAAGCTGTACAGAAATACAACAAATTAATATATGTATCCAAAGACGACTTAAAGGGGTACTCCAGCGATTTAGTGTTGCACTTCTGTAATTCTGAGGGACTTGAGAGACAGATTTAAAAAATAATGGTCAACATTAAAGTCGGGGAGATATTCTGACTTTCATTCCCCAGTGTGGGCCCAAACCAAAAAACACTGGCTCCTGCATTTCCCATAATGCAACTTGATAGGGTCTTTTTGACGTGACCCTCCACCGCCAGTTGGTAATGCAGACTTTCAGAAATGTCCATAAACCCATTAAAATATACTTCAGAACTTGCCTGAGAATCATCATCAAATTTTTACGTATCCCTCAGTATCAAAGTAATCCAGTCATGGCTGTCTGTAGATCCATGGGTATATTGCAAACAGGAACTGTCAGTCAGTCAGTCATTTTCTGCCGCTTGTTCCCATTAGGGGTCGCGGGTGACTGGAGCCTATCCCAGTGACTTTGGGCCTTAGGCGGGGTACACCCTGGACAGTGGCCAACTCGCAGACAGGAACTGCTGTTAGATAATTAGACATATTTTTAAAACACATATAGGCTATTATATTACCTGCCTGGAGCTGACTTTACAACAGCACATTTGATGAGTTTTACGGGATCTTTTATTTTTCTGTTGTCATTTTGGTTCCAAAATGTGATGGTTTTCATTAGCAAAAGCATTTTTTGACTTACTCCATTTTTGGACAAAACATTTTTTCAAACTCAGCTGATAAAAAACCCCAAAGAAAATAAAGTATAAAGACAAGCAGTTCTTCACAAAAAACTTAGAGATCCACTTTACAATACAAGGACATCAATCTGGAAGGGATTTAAATTACAGAAGGACCAGCAAGTTCCCTGGAAAACAGTAGGTAATTGCAGCTGTAATTACTACTGGGATTGTGGGCCAAAAATGACTCACATGCGTGCTCCGGATGGGATTAAATTCACTGACCAGTGCAGCTAATGTTAAACTCACCCCACCTCCCCTAGAGAAATAAATCCAGTCTGAATGGGGCTGAAGAACTGACAAAGCTGCAAAAGACATTATATTATTGATACAGCTTCAGTAGTACTAACCATGACGAGTGATCTTTGTCTGAAATCAGTGGAGTACTCCTATAAAGCATGTTAAAATTTACCTAGTTGCCAATAGTGTCACCACTTGATTTATTTCAACCTTTCCAGGACCTTCATAGTCTCTTTCCTTTTAAAAAAGACACAGGCATCTTTTACACATAAAACTGACTTGGGGGTACATCATCGGGTAGGTGTATGTGTTTGCCAATGTCCCTTTTAAAAGTAAGCCTTCTGTTTGATCTGCAGTTATACAGAGTGACAGTACTTAACGTGTAGCTCTTGACTCCTTAAGTACTTGTCCACAATCCAGAATAAATAAACTGCAGTGGAGTGATGAGGATCGTAAATTCTCTCTTCCTCTCTCTGTCTCTCTCTTTCCCTCACTCTGTCTCTCCCTGTCTCTCTCTATAATGTGCCTCAACATCTGTTGTCAAGTTCACATATCCTCACATGTACTCACACACCACCGCCCACAAACTCTCATGTTGGTATAGGTTGTTGTTTTTAAGTTGTGTTTTCTTCTTCATGCTTTGCCTGTACCCTTCTTGAGTAATGCAGCTGCCAGGTCAGGGCCTCTCGTGATTGCTCTCCTCCAGCCTTGTTGCTAGTCTTTATGTTATTCTGGTTTGTCCCTTCTTACCCTGCTGTCTTCTAGCTGGACTCAAGGGTAAGTGCTTCCCTGTAGCCGGCACAGCTCAGATAATCCCCGCTGATTATCTGACAAATGCAACGTTCTTTCTCTCTTCTTTCCCTCTTCTCCTTTTTCACGTCTCGCCTCATTTCTTAGATGTTAGTTGATAACTTTTTGTTTTTGACGACCTCAACTTGAGGATCAAAGTATAAGCATCCATTCGTGCCAGTATAGGATGCATGTATTTTATTCTAAGAACTTATTATTTGACTCAGTAATGGTAAAAGTTGATATTATAGTTGTTACTGCATAATTGCCTTCTCTCTTAATTAATATTGGTGACTGGATCCCTCAGAGTAAAGCATATGATGATAAAACGTGACACACTATGAGAAAAACAAGCACAAATTTCATTTTATGAGAAAGATTTCAATGTGTGAATTTATTTTTAATAATATAAATTTCAAGCGCTGAATACAAAGTGATGTTTGTTTAATAGCAGTTACATGAAACCTAGAAAATATTAGATAAGTATATAAATGTATTGAAAGATAGTATTGCAGATAAAGTGTGAATGATGATGGCAGTCTGTGATGCAGTTATTTTTCAAAATATATTTCATGCATGGGTGAAATTTGTTTTGACACTTTCTAAGTGTTGATCATGCCTTACCTCAGAGGGCTCAAATGCTTTTTCTATGAACTTTTCTTGATGAGAGTTGGCAAATATGTATGCGGAGTATTCTGAATGCCAAAGACAAGGAGTAGCTAATGCCGCCCCTTCTTACGATCAAATACTCCGGACCCCCCCCACCCTTCCTCCTACAGTAGATGGGCCTGTAGATAGAAGCTAGACCGGTCTTACACCTCCAGCAAGGGGAGATCTCATTTTGATTTCTTTTGACTGCCCTTTGTTTGCCTGAATAGGAGAACACCTTTGTCATGTGTCCATACTTTTGTACAAATACAGGAGTTTTCATTCATTTCCCCCATCTCCCAGAGAATGATACAGTTTTGCCTCTGTCGGCTTCATGCTATTTACCCATGTACTTGCACCAAATTGTATTGCTACCCTATTAGAGTTCTCCGGTAGTGGTATGCCTGTTAGTGTGCTCTGTAGAGATCATGAATACACTGCAACATATTCAAGTATTGTCAACTTGCAAATGCGTAGAGAAAAAAAAAAAGAAAAAAAGGAATGCCAAAAAAAAGATAAAAATGCACATTTGAAAATGGGTCTGCAGATGTGCATGACATTTAAAAGCTCAATGAAAAGTCACACTGTTCTCCAGCATGTGATAATGTATAATGTATAAAAGTACTCAACTATTCACTTTGGGAATTTGGTAGCTTTATTCATGGTTGAAGTCATTATCATTGTTGTAAGTTATGATAATGTTACTTTAGTATTGAGTGTATTCTGGACTTAAACTCCATTCCCTCATTTAATCCAACCAAAGGAGATTGTAGCCCACTCAGTGTGTGTCATAGCCCAACCCCAGGCACCTTCTGTTCACTCTTTGGATGTTTTCTCACTATCTTAACACTGATCCACAACATCACTTCCTTTGTGACTTTGGTCCTGAGTGAATCTTCCTCTTGTTGTCATCACTTTAGTCCAGCGCTTGTCTGACTATTGTCTTATTGTCCCATTAAAAGGTTGTCTTACCCACCAAATCTTCTTTCATCCTGCCACTGTCTTCTCATCCATCACTGGGTACACATCTATTGCCATTGACTGTCTTCTCTCTGTGTTTCTAGCCCTCACGTGTTAACTGTCCTACTCCTTTACATTATGACTTACTGTACCTGTCTTGTCCCTTATCCTCGAACAATCTCTAATTTCGATCATCCACATTTTACTTGTTGTCTCACAGGTTTTCCTTCTGAGATTGGAGTAAAAATAAGCACATTTCCTGAAGTGTAACCCTCTGTAGGTTCAGTTTTTTTAAGCAAATTTCAGTGAATGTTTAGCACTCGTATTACACCCTTTCCCCTTCCCTCTCACTGACCTGGAGGTTGACAGATGTCAGTTGTGCTCTGTTCGGTACCCCGGCCCTGCCTAGCCAAGATCAGGCCACTTCCCACCCCCACTCCCAAATCATCATCACTCATGTCAGTGTATAATGGACATGACACCCGTCAGTCGCACCGAGGACATGACTGCATCTCTTATCTATTTTGAATCATCCTCGTCCCCATTATTTCATCTCTGACAGCTGTATTATATACCCAGCACAAGAAATTATGGGCAGTTTAGTTAGTAGATGTTATCTATTGTGGTTTAAAGAAGTAAAAAAAAAAACTGATTATCCCACCCATGTTTTCATCACCCATATTTAACTAGTTTCCTGAAGTTTTTTTACACAAGTTGATGTTACAAATCTTCTTTCTTCATTGAATTTCATGGAGCAGGTTTAGTTTTTTGTTTGAGTCTGAAAGTCCTCTTGATATAGAGAAGGTTAATGGCAAAAGTTATGAAGCAAGACAAACAATACAAGTCTGAAAGAGTATGATTTTTCTAGGATCAGTAACTGGAGAAAAATATGCAGATCTCCAGTCGATAACTTTTTTACAGCGTAACTCTTTTCTTGAATTATTTCTTTTATTAGCACACGTCCCAATATTTGTCAGGACCTGAGTGACATTCAACAATCGCGAATGGCAGAATCTATTTAATACATTAAGAAGAATGCATCTAATTCTATTTAACCAGCACTTTTTCAAACCTGATATTTAAAGATTTATTTCTCCTGCAAAACATCAGGGAATGTGAGATACCAGGACGCATGCATGTACATACAATAGAAAATTGATAGAATCTCATCCACCAATACAAATCTCTTTACGCTGTCTGACACAATGCAAGTTGACAATGTAAGCTGTAAGTGTTTATAATTTGCCCTTAGAAGTAGCACAAAAAACAATCTCTGGTGTTTCTGTGTTGTGACGACGACTTGCTGTTTGCCTGTGCCTCACTGATGTCTTTTCGTCTAAACCGTGTTCTTTTCCCTGTGCTGTTGGCTGGATAGACGCTGACAGAGCTCAGAAACATGGCATGGATGAGTTTATCTCCGCTAACCCCTGTAGCTTTGACCACGCCTCGCTTTTTGAGATGGTGCAGCGACTCACATTGGACCACAGGCTCAGTGACACCTTCTGCTGCTTGGTGAGTGACTCTCTGCCTGTTGTAACATTACCACATGTCACATTAGTGGCAGTGCACTGTGTTTGATAGCTGATATGCAGTAACTCACTCCCCAACTGTATTTGCGTTGTGCAGGGATGGTTTAGCCCAGGCCAGGTGTTTGTCTTGGATGAGTACTGTGCCAGGAACGGAGTTCGAGGTTGTCACAGACATCTGTGTTACCTGCGTGATCTACTGGAAAGAGCAGAAAGTGGGGCTATTATTGACCCCACTCTTCTTCACTACAGCTTCGCTTTTTGTGCCTCCCATGTCCATGGGAACAGGTGTGCCCTCATCCATTCTTTTCAAATGTGTGTGCTTTGTAAGTGACTTTGCCGAACAGGATTTTAAGATCACATTTCCTTTGAAACAAATATAAATTGTATTCCTTGAGGCAAACTGAACCTCCTGTATACAGAGTAGGTAGGCACACTAAACCTCCGTAAGCACTGGACAAGAACAGAGTAGAAAAGTCAGCCTCATCAGAAGCAGCCTAGGCATTTTTTGTCTTCCATCTATATAATTTAGCCATATTTATGTTTGTTTTTTAATTTTTATGTTGTGTTTAAGTTTTGCAGCTTTTTGTGTTACATGTTATATTGTTAACCAATTGCATATCTCTACATATTTCCTTGTTTTCTACCATTTTTCTTTGTTTTCTTTTCTCTCTGTCCTTTGTTGCCATAGTCTCTCACTGTCCATATTATTCATCCTCCCATGCGTCCCTTAAAGTCAGAGAGGGCAGCAATTACTGGGGGCCGCTGGGCTATGAGGCCCTAATGTCCCCAAAGAGCTGCCAAAGCCCAGATCCTCGCACTGCCTCTAAACAAGCATGCATATTCAAGTTTAGAAAGAGAAAGGATTCCAAAATACCACTCTTTCAAGGGCAAAAAAGGTGAGACATTGTCATTTATTTGTGTGTGTAACACAAGGGAAACTCAAGAAACAAATCTCTATTTTTTGCTCCTGTCGGACTCAGGGTGCTTTCACACCTAACCTGTTCAGTTAAAATTAATCCTGGTGCGTTTGCCCTGTTAGTAAGGTTCGTTTGGGCTGATGTGAAAGCTGTCAATTGAACTTTGGTGCGGACCAAACAACCATACAGAGACCCTTGATAGGAGGTGGTCATTGTCCGGTCCCAAATTCTAGAGCGATTCGATTGTGGTGGTAACGTGATCCGACCCAACTACCATAAACTATCATTAACATATCACACAGAACACATCTTCAGTTTAACATGTTCATGGTTAGCATATCGTACATACTCAATATTAACGCCCTTGTTCTGCTCAGTCATCTGAATGCAGCACATCTTCTTCGCAAAGTATGAAGCGGTGACGTTTCCTCGAAGTGCATTTGACCTTCTGCTGGTATAGTTTTACCTGGTATATTCCCCAGATAATTACCACGGTTATGAGCAAATGCCAACTGTGCTGTCTCTCCATGTTAAATTGCATACTAATGTTTCTCTCACAGAAATATGCACTAGTCCAGAACACAGGACCTTCTTCCTGTATTTACTTTCTTGCTCCCGCCCCTAATAAGTGGAGTGAACGTTCTCATGTGGTTTGTAGTGATGCATTTTGGTTCCCTTAGATTTTTCTCTGAGTGACAGAAGACAGAACTAAGGGGAAACGCTCCAAGTTTACAAACTCATTAACTGATTCGGACCAGAGCAAACGAACTATAGGTGTGAAAACGCCCTCAGATGAGAGGTTGCATAACTTGAAGCTCTGCAGGGTTTTAGCTGGGTTAAAGTATGTGGGTGTGCTCCTCATAGGCCGGACGGGCTGAGCACTGTGAAGGTGGACGAGAAGGAACGCTTTGAAGACATCAAGGAGCGGTTGCGAGTGATACTGGAAAACCATATTGTAAATTTCAGGTGACTGCAAACTCCCCAACAGCACTGTACCTCACGTCAGAAAATAATATGCCTGTTGGTATTTTTAATTTAACATTTAATATCTACATCTACCCTTGTAGATACTGTTTCCCCTTCGGTCGCCCAGAGGGAGCTCTGAAGGCCACTTTATCTTTGCTGGAGAGGGTTTGTAAAGATTTAAAAAAGCATTTTATACCCCGTGAAACAACAACTGTGAAGTAACGTAAACAGGTTACATGATTGCTCTTAAATGTGGCCTGTAGGTCCTGATGAAGGACATTGTGACCCCAGTTCCACAAGAAGAAGTTAAAGGAGTGATCCGCAAATGTTTGGAGCAGGCCGCTCAGCTGAACTACCAGCGGATTCAAGAATATGCTAAAATTGAAGGTAACCAGAAACACGCAACGTCACATAATGACTTCTGGAGTGAATGTGTTAATGAAGTAATGATGAAAACATCCACTAAGCAATCATAGTGGTCAGTTAAATTTCAGTGTATGCAATGCAGTGATTTTGTATGGTTTCAGATTGAAATGCTCAGTCAATGGCTGTGTGTGGAATAAAACAGGAAAAGCTGCTATTTGAAAAATATTTGAACAAAGAACCACACATATATTCCAAGATATCGCCTTTTCTTACTCAAGTATGACATTGTACTGTCACAGTTATTAATTTATTTCCTCACAGTGAATTCACTTGGTATATGGTATGTTTGTGTCCATATCCCAAATGATTTGTGGCATCCCAAATTATTTGTGACAGTTTGTCGGTCACTTTCTGTCTCTCAGTCCAATAACTCTCTCCTTTGTTTCAGGCCTGCTTTAGCTCTGTGCTGTTCTGTAGGTCAAGTTGGCTTTTGTGTAGAGGTGTGTGAGTAAAAATGCATTCAAATCCAAAGCCCTGAAATCTGTTCATGTGCTGATCTCTCATTGTGCCTTTACTATTCTAAGCTGTGTAGTATCTCAGCCTCTGACATTTGATGATTGGACTGTGAGTTCAGCTTAACTGAATGTCGATTCACACTTCCCCTCTCCCACTATCTTACTGTAGCTCTTACCTCTCGGATTCGCCTAGCTGACTCTGCTTGTCCCCCCTTTACACGCCTGCCTTGAAATACCAGCACCTCTCCTGTCACCTCTGAAGACAACTATCTTCCGCTCCCTGTCCCTCGCTGTCTGCTCTGCTTTTTTTCTCTTCTCCCACAGTTGTGGGTTTTTCCACAGTTATCACTTTATTTGACCTCTTTGATTATGTGATAAGTGGCTTTTAACCAAAGGAATGCTGGGATTGAACACCTACAAACCAGCATCAGCCACCTGCATGAGACATAACAACATGGCCTTTATTTATTGGCATGGATTACATATCAAAAATTACATCAATGACAAGACATTTTATAATGTCTTTCTTATCCCCGCTGTGTCTTTTCTTCCAGTAAACCCATTAAATGCATTGACATGCACTTTGCATATTTAAATTGAAAACTGTGATGTTGTTTATGCCTTGAAAGAAATCCGCAAAGTGCTAAAGATACTAAGGATTCAAACCTTACTATCTTGCCATGCTATGTGAATTTACTTCCCACTGTCCTTGTGAGGCGCCTGGTTCAAAATAAACCAAACATTTGGCTTTGCTACTGGGCCTCCTGCCCAACAGAATGTCGTTTTCACCTGGACAGCCATCTTCCCATCAGCCTCTGACCTCTACCCTTCCCACCTCTGACCCTAGCCTCTTGCATGCCCCGATCCTTTTTTATAGGGAAAAGGAGGGAAATGTATGAGCACCCTGTCTTCTGCTTGGCGTCTCAAGTGATGGATTTAACCATCCGTGAGTACCTTCATCATCCTCTCCCCAGTAGCTCTCCTCCTCCTCCTTTTAAGCACTCTTTCACCTC
The DNA here is from genome assembly GCA_011952105.1 of Coreoperca whiteheadi. Classification (NCBI taxonomy): domain Eukaryota; kingdom Metazoa; phylum Chordata; class Actinopteri; order Centrarchiformes; family Sinipercidae; genus Coreoperca; species Coreoperca whiteheadi. The sequence goes on from CM022473.1 coordinate 17,967,480, forward strand.
ATCCCCCTTCTGCTGCTTCTCTGTCTTCAGAGATGTTGCTGCTGCCATGCTTGTTAATTTCTGTGCCTTTTGTCTGTGAGAGTGAGTGGTGAGCGAACCAGTTGAGAGATCTGAGCAGTACCACACTGAATCCGTCGGGGTCCTTTTTTTAGTACCATCTGTTTGTGATGGACATGAATGAGCAGTCTGGTCTGTAAGCTTCTGTCTTTTGGTTGGATGCCCATTCCTTTGACTTGAATGCATTTTTACATTGCTTACATTGTTATCTCCTCCAGTCATTTGGTCTGATCATGTGTCAGTGGTGTGCTGTGCCGAACAGGTAGGCTTTTGTTTTCACCGTGACACCAGAGATAGTGAAGGAGCATCTGTCGACAGAGCTTTTGTATGGGGAGGACAGAACAGGGTAGGATGTATGGATTCAACAGCACCTGTTTGTGTATTAAGTCACTCAGTGTGTCCTGTCTACGATACTGGCAGCTGTTTGTCTGTCTTATGTGTTTACGATAGCTTTGTCTGTTTGTTAACAAACATCTTATCACTATTTTAATTTCCAATTTTCCACAGGCTAATATTTCAGTGTTTCTGTTTTTTATTGTATGTTTGTGATGTTTGTCTGTTGCCGAGAAACCGCACTCCCTGGAGCGGAAATCGTCCCAGCAGATTCTGGGGTCACATGGCGATGAATAACAACTCTGAGCCCCCCCCCCCCTTCGTAACGTGAAAATAATCCTAGAACCGTGCTAATTCTGAACATCTCCTCTTTATCTTTTCTCTCCCTTTTTCTCGCTGAAGTTGAAAAAGGTCAAAAGGATCAAAAGGATCCAGGTGAACCCATGTTTAGCTCGTGGTTTAGCCACAGTGCACACAAACATGTACACATACACAAAGACCTAACCCCTCACCACTTCACACACACACATGCATTTTGTGAATATATACATATGCATGCATGCACAGAATTTACCTAGCACATCTTCCATACAGTAAAATACACACTTGTAATATACACACTCATTCAAGTTTTCAAATGTCTTGGCATGTTTTAAGCATCTCTTTTTATAAAGTAAATACTTGGAGATTGTATTACTTTATATCACTTCAGGTGTGGTTTAAGACTCTTTAGGTTTTTTTTGGAAGCTTTTATTTCCATTTAGTTCAGCTTTAGTCCAGTGTTCTGCTCGCAGAACAATTAAGAGGTTGTATGTGGCTGAAAAACATATTTAAGCAAAATTTTTGCATTAAAAATAGAGTAATACAATCTCTCACAAAAAGATTAAGTCACATATTTGCCTACCTGTTAAAGTTTAAAAGGAAAAAGAGGCACATAAGCAACATGTAACCCTCATCATCAAGGGAAACACAATCAGCATACATTTCAACTAAATACTTTTGATAATGGGATTGTATATTTATATACGTTTTATTAATATCATATATTACCTCATATGATCATACATTTAAATCAAGTTTGCTAGTCCTTTAAGATACTTAGAGTGAGTTTAACCATATTCCAACAAAAACACAAAAAAAACCTTTCTTGTGGTATGTAGTCATGGAGATAATTATGGTTATACTGAAATACAACCAACTATTATTAACATTTGGTTTCAGATATCTGCCACTGACATGTTTGTCACCACCCGAAACATTGCAGGTGAACCGAAACTATTTGCTTGACTAAATACCACCCAAAAATATTTTAGCTCGTGTGTCTTATGCTTCTTGTCATGCTGGTGAAATGGCCCTTTAATAGTCCACAGTACAGTCAGGCACAATGTATATTGGTGTTCTGCATTTGAACGATGCAATTTATCATTTTAAATGCCATAATAGATATTACATACTGTATAGCTTCTGACTGTAATGCATCAATGGTGCTTATGAAGCCACAACAGCCCGCTATGCTTTTCTTCTAGACCAAACCACGATGCAAATATTTTTCAGATCAGCTCCCAATGCACCCCTCCACAGGGCATTATGACCACACAGTATATAGTTACTATAATACAAATCCATGTGATCCATCCATTAGTGTCGATTAAATTTCCCTCAAGAAAGACTCAAGTATTATCTCTTTACTGTAGATATCTCAGATTTCCCCTGATGATAAACTCTACATAAGGTTTGAAAGCATAACCTAAATCATGGTTTCTGTCATCTGTTTAACAACCAGGACCCCAAAATAGATACTGTACATGTTTATCTTTGACTAGAATAGAAATACCTGAGAAATAGTTGAGAAAACGCTACTATATAGTATAATAATAGTGGAAGCAACAAAAGACCCACAGTCAGAACTGCAGTCGAAAGACCACAACTGTTTTATGTAGAGTTACATATATATGTGCTTTTTATTTCAGATTTATGTAGCCATTCCGCTCCATGTTCAAATGATACGCTTGTCATTCCACATAGTTTTGCTGTTTGAATAATCTCATTTCATGACATGTAACTGTCTTATCAGATCATTCTGTCCACGAAGGTACAAGCAAGTGATTTGGAGCTTTTGCAAATTATAGACCAACGTTGAGACAGAGGGCCAAAGCAGTTTTTAGTGTGCAAAACTTTAGTTGATGGCAAATCCAACACCATCACACTGTAAAAATATTTACTAAAACACATCTGAAGTCATTCATTTAAATGATTGGCAACTAGTTTCTTAATTTATGAGATAACAGCTGATTTATAAGGAATAACACTCTTATAGCATCTAATGGACCAAACACATTGATGCATGTTGCATCAAAATGGATTTGAGCGTCGTTACCCACAAAATCTACAACCTGCTTCAAGAAAGGGATTTTGTGTAGTATTGTCCAGAGATTATATAAAAAGATGAAATACACAACATGAAACGTGAAACACGAAAAATGGCTCTAAATGTCATTTGAGTATATTTGTTTGTTTTTAGAAAAATATGTGCACACATTTTTATATTATTGTTACTTTTTACCAATTGCACTCTATACTGTATATAAAAGTGTATTTATAAGGAAAACACTTGATAAAATTCAGTAATACAGTATTAAACCTATATTTCGATATGAATAAAAAAAATCTGAGTTAATTTGATTGAAAACTTTAAACAGAAGTAATGAATTATTTTTACAGTGTGTGCTCACAGAGTGTTTTTCTAGCATACCATGTGACAGCTCCTTATACAGATGGCTTATTCAGTACCACTTCACAATATGCATGTTTTTGATGCCACATTGCACCTCCATCTCAACACCACTATTCTTGTGCCTGATACTCGTCCAAAATAAGTCTGATTATCCTACAAACACATCAGTTCTGTTTCTGTATGTCATGCCACCCAAACTGCATATAAATGAGAACACGCTTTACTTGTTATGGGGGTATGGTAGGTAAACATCACAGTGTAAGCACTGTGTTTATACTTTAATTAAACGGTCAAAAATATAGACAGGAAAAATCTGAATAGTCATAAAAATCCCCCTGGAATCCTTCTATGTGCTTGACTAACCACTCATCCCTCACCCTCATCCTTTTGTCTCAGAGAACGTAGGCCGCTTAGTCACGCCTGCCAAAAAGCTGGAGGAAACAATTCGCCTGGCGGAGTTAGTCATAGAGGTCCTCCAGCAGAACCAGGAACACCACGCGGAGGTGAGTGAGAACCCTCTCCTCCTCTCCTGCTCAAAACACTTTCCCTCTATACTCTCACTCTTATCTCACTCCGCCCCACAACAGCGAGTTAGTCTTATTATCAGTCTTCTATAAATAAAGCTGCTTTCATCTATGGGTAACAAGAAAAAAGAGCCCTTTCAAAGATGAATTTAATTTAGGAAAGCTCTAATTGGTGTTCGACAGACCATGGCTGCATGGAATCAGAGTGCTATGTTTGAGCAGAGACTGTAAATTAGACAGAGAATGATATAATGTGTGCATTTCTTTCCACTAATCACAGTTCATAGCTCAGCGTTGCAATGTTGCACAAGCCGTTTAAAGCGTTGAGGAATTGTAATATTTAATTCAAGGTAGTCCAGAATAAACAGAGGGCAGGAACAGGTAAACAATTTAAAACAATAATTCAGGCTAATACACGTTAATCCCAGCTTTTGTGTGCTCTTAATATATAAAGTTTCCCTTTTGGCACAATTAGAAGAGAAAATAGCCAGTGGTGGAAGAAGTACTCGAATAAAAGTACCAATACAACAATGTAGAGATTCACCATTAGAAGTTCGAAGCAGAAGTACAGAAGCATTATTAGCTAAATATACTTGAAGTATCAAAAGTAAAAGTGCTTGTTCCACAGAAAATGTCCCCTGTAAGAAATATATGATTAGAAATTGCATTAGTATATTGTTAATATTGATGCATCATTGAGAAACGATATTGTGAAATGATTAATGAGGTAGAATGAAGAAATAATATATGTCCGCTACACAATTTTGCATTCCTTTCTTGGATTTATTTCTAATCTTTTCTTTTTTTGTGTGAAATATTGAATAATTCTACTTATTTACCGCCCCATACAGTTATTCAAATAAAACCATCTGAGAAGTTTAGAGGATATATTATTCAATCACATCTAAAACATACTTTATTGTAAGGGTTTACAAGCAAAAAAAGATCAGAAAGCAGAGTCTAATCACAGTTTAATCTATAACAATGCTTTGTATTTTATTAGTTTATCTGTTTTGTAATATGTAAAATCTTGATCTGAAAAGAAGCTCTAGCTGCCAGATCAATTAAGTTTAGTAAAAAGTACAATATTCCCCTCTGAAATGTAGCAGATAAAGTATAAAGTAGTATAAAATGGAAATACTCATGTTAAGTACCTAAAAATTAAACTTGAGTAAATGTACTTTCTTTCTTTCCACCACTGAAAATCCTCACTACATTCTTTTTGCTGCTATAAACATTGAGCAGAATATACAGATAAAGCAGATTTATTGTATCTCTCTGAATATGCTTGACAGGCGGCAGTCACAAGTTCTGGAGATCAATCGGTACAGTATTTTTATTTCTTTTCCCTCTTCAGTCCCCATCACGACCCCCCCTGTATGGCATGTGCGCCATTATGGCAAGAGGCACCTTTGTAGGCAGAGAATGAACTCATAGATACTGTAGCAATGGGTGGGTTTGTAGGCATAGCAGAGAGAGCAAACTTGTTTAAAAATTAAAAGGCACTGTAGCTTGCACAACATAATTGTGGTCATAAAGCATGTTCATCGGGCCATAAAGAGGTTTCCTTTCTCTCCAAGCATGCTGAACCAGTAAATTTCCCAAAGTATGCTCCATGTGAAACTTTGAAGTTTGATCCACCATAAACATCTGTTTCCCCTCCATCCTACGATTAATTTCACAGTCAGCCCTTGTTCAAGCATTACTTCCCCAGCTTCTCCTATTCCATCCCTCTCTGCTGTCTATTCTTAGTTTAAAAACCCTTTAAGAGAAAATGCCTCACAAACACATTATTGTTCTGTACATCTTCCTGTGTTCTCACTGCCATATGATTGATGACTGTCCAAGCAGGGAAAAGAGGTATGTAGTAAAGTTGAATGAGAAACTCCCATAATGCTCTGTGCATGTCCAGTAGATGATGCCACGTCTCCTCCACCCTCAGCATCAGTACACTCCCTCAGGAGTGGTCCCTTGACACGGCTGCATTGATACAGCACTATAGTCTGTCTGGCTGAACACCCAGAGCTCTCAGGGTGCTGTATGTGTCCCTCAACGCTTATCAAAGGTTGGAGGCCACTCCGCCTGTCGACCTTTGAGCGTTTTTCCCTCCCTCACCTGTTGGAAGCTAACAGTCCCCCGCCCCCAACACCATCCGCAATAAGAGTATCGCTCCTTGAATGTGATGGAGAACAGCTTTGTTTGCTGCCTGTTTCTCTAACAATAGAAATGTCACGCACTTTAAATGTTTGGGAGTGGACAGGTAAGTAGACAGGTAAGTAAGGTTTTGACTGCAACTGTGGTGGTTAAGCCAAATGAGAAAATAACTGGAAAAACTGGAAAATACAGCATGCAGCCTAATTTGGAAAGATCAAGCTTAATTTATTGAACTTGGCAAAATGTTAGTCTGAATGATGAGCAAATAATCCAAGTCAAGACTGCCAGCAAAGCAACTACTGTACTTCTGATGTAAAAGGGCGAGAAAGTCCTGACTGTGCTAGAAAACTGTCAGCTGAATCTCAGCGACTTACTTAACTAATTGGAACAGACGCACTCCGACACTAGATATGCTGTGTGCTGCAGTCTTTGGTGTGCCTAGTCGATGATGTGCATGAGTCACATTCGCATCTAGTGGCCTATGGGTTTGTAAGTGATGTGAATGGTGGACCCCCTCATCTCTTAGCTTGAGAGGAAAAAGCATGCAGAGAGCTCCACATTTGCATGAGATAAGCACCTTTCCCTTAAATCTATAGATACTGATATGAATATAACAAGGCAAGAACATGCACCCCTACTGTGTGATTCTTTACACACTACATATAAACTTGATGTACAGTAAATCCCACCTAATTCCTAATCAATACGAGCAGTGGATACGATCTCAGGAGTATGCAATGGGAAACACACGCACAATACACAAACAATCCAGTCAGCTGTCATGGTGTGTCCTTTTCCTTCTGTGAAAACTGTTTGAAAGGAAATACCCAGCTATGGACAGATATAAGAGTGGTATCAACGTTTTCATCTAACTCCAGGCAAGAAAGTGAAATAAACAAAATAGTTCAACATTTTGGGAAATAATATTCCTATGGCATATATTAACATACATAGAGCATACACAAACCAGTGGTATTTCCTTTTAAGACCACATGAGCTCCAGTTATGTGTATTATTCCCTCCTTCCTTGTCTTTCTTCCTCGTGTCATCTCATCTCTTATCTGGAGCCCTTGTTCACCTGTTTGTGTTCCCTCCTGCTGTGTCTCTAGGCGTTTGCATGGTGGACAGACCTCATGGTGGAGCATGCAGAAAACTTCCTGGCCCTCTATGCCATCGACATGGATGCTGCTCTGGAGATCCAGTCCCCTGAGAGCTGGGACAGCTTCCCCCTCTTCCAGCTGCTCAACGACTTCCTCCGGATGGACTGTAAGCTCCTGCACTTGTCCCACATTTATTTTGTAGCCACTTAAGGTGTTTTTATCCTTAAACAAATACACTAATGTCTTCCTGTCACTGCCTCTTTTTTCGCACAGATCATCTGTGCAATGGAAAGTTCCACAAACACCTTCAGGATCTGTATGCTCCTCTGGTGGTTAGATATGTGGATCTGATGGAGTCCTCCATTGCACAGTCAATTCACAAGGGCTTTGAGCGAGAGTCCTGGGAGCCTGTAAAGTAAGGAGCCTCTGTCTTTATAGCTAGGCTGTAGGATGGTTGGAGATGCAAGGCTTTTATATTCAGATGACAGACTGACTGCGTGGAGGCTGAGAAATCTGGGAGAGCAGCTGTAATGTTCATCCAGGCTTCCTGTAGGTTCACTTTTAAAAAAAGGGCCAAGAGTGGGCTGAATAACCTATTTTTTCTGTGAAAGAAATAGGTTATTTATTCTGAAAATAGTCTTTGACTAATGTTTGTGTCTTACCAATTTCTCTCTGACACATTGGGGTCAGGGCAACACCTAATATTTATGTTGTTTTGTTTTGTGAACTAACCTCCATAATGTGTGCTTTGACATGTTGCCAGAAACAAAAGGCCTCCAGTCTGTTATGTTGCTGTTGTAAGTCATTTGTTGTGGCTTTCACACTTTTTGCTTTTGCATTTTTATGCAAAGATTGTATTATATTATTTATATTATATTATTATTATATAAAAGGTTTTTTTCTTTGTCTTTATTTGTGTTATTCTTTTCAGTATTACGCTGCTTCTCCCTCTCACTGCATTTAATACAGTATATGTGTGCATCCTGAGTCCAGCCCTCTTTACTCTATAGGTCTTTGTATAATGTGCGTCTTTGACAATTACTGTCGGTCTTGTTTATGTGTGCTACTGTATGTTCCTGTCTTCACCTGATTTCAGATTTTACTTTACTTTTATGATGAGTGTTACATGGCTTTCTGCAACTCCCACATCCCTGTTATGGATTCTTTTTTTCTTTTTGTCTGTCTTTTCTGCAGGAGTTTAACAAGTAATCTGCCCAATGTGAATCTACCAAATGTGAACCTCCAAATTCCCAAAGTACCAAATCTGCCAGTGCCAGTAGCAGGACTATCAGTTAACCTTCCACAAATGCCTAGCTTTTCTACCCCGTCATGGATGGCTGCTATATATGACTCTGAGTGTGTATTCAACTAGTTTACTTTAGAAATATTAAGCTAGCAGAGACTGCCTTGGTATGAAGATGCCGTTATCCAAAGATCAATAAAAAATTAAACAAATTCTGCATGGATCTAACTGGAGATAAAATGTTACACAAAATCTAACTGTACAAAGAGTCATTTCAGTATGATTTCTCTTGTGTGAATACTGCATGATTATGTCCATGTTCATGCCAAGAGCACTCTGAGAGGTGTTAGAGTAGATGGGGTTCTGCTTTCTAAAATGAGAGGCTGAAATGCTCTCATTTGTCTCAACATGCATGCTGTTGAGCAGAGGTGTGGAGATACAGGCCAAAACAAAAAATCTACATATATTAATATAGAATATTGCTCTGAGGCTATTTGGGGATTTACTGTGCAGAAAAACCCCTGAATATGTCCCCATTTGAAAACATTCTACAAAAGATATATTTTCCCAGAGTTGTTGTCCACAGACATTTGCTTTAGATCGCTGTAGATCGTACATGGCCTTAGGTTCATCTCTGACCTTGACCACCTGCTAGTAGTCTGATTGGGAGGGAAGATAATGTGTTGGATTGGAGATGATGGCACGGAGAGGCTGGGCAGATGGCGTTCAGACCTCTCCGTTTCATCACCTCCCCTCCCGACTCCACATCTTTCCTGCAGCACTTTCCCAATGAGTTCTACTCAGGATGCCCTAAAAGGTCTGCATGGTTTGTAATTCTTCCAGGGGCCCCACTAGCCTAGGGACATGGATGTTGAGAGAGGGCCTGTGATGAAGGAAAATCAATTTGGACTTGGACCATAAATGCTATATTTTTACATGCCCTCCCTCACTTCTCCATTCCCTACTCCTTTGTCTTGACACAGTGTGATTAGCTGCTGTATCTGCAGTGACTTTACCTGCATGCGTCCACTTCACATCCCAGTCAATAATCATACCCTACAGCATGGTTATTGATTTGTAACAGTAAACCCTGCCCGCTCCTTTTCACCCATACACTGACTGTCCAGAAACACCTGAAGAAACAGGAATTCAGAAAGATGTTTGGACGGACCAGTCAGTGTATGTATGGAGTAAGATTTTGCTGTGTTCAGTTGTGGAGGAACAGCATCCTCCTCCGCACCTGCCGCAGAACCCCCCCCACACACACACACACACACACTCTACAGCACAGTGACCTTTGTGTCTGACCTGTGTGTGTGTGTGTGTGCTTGGGTCAATGGCAGTAACGGCTCCGGGACGTCGGAGGACCTCTTCTGGAAGCTGGACGCCCTCCAGACTTTCATCAGGGACCTGCACTGGCCTGAGGACGAGTTTGCCAAACACCTCGAGAGTCGCATCCAGCTCATGTCGAGCAACATGATCGAGAACTGCGTCAAGCGGTGTGTTTGTGTGTTTGGGCAAGAGAAGAAGACAGACTGACAGAAACAGAAATGTTGAGAATGAACGCTTTACTGAATATTTTATATTAATGCATATAATTATTTAACTTGCATTACAGCACTAGGATGGCATTTGAGTCCAAGCTGACAAAGAGCAGCAAGTCCACAGATTTCCGCATTTCTCCAACATTATGCACCATGTTCAACGTGATGGTGGATGCCAAGGACCAATCAGCTAAATTGTGTGCAATGGAGATGGGCCAAGAGGTAAAAACTCCACCTGGGACAGTGACTGCATGTTAAAAAGGACAATTTATTAGTTTGCAAAAAGAAAAGGATCTGTTGAATTGATGTTTTGTTAAAACGTCCCCCCCTTTTTTGCAGAAACAGTTTCACTCCCAAATAGACGAGCTGATTGAGGAAAGTGTGAAAGACATGATCCAGCTTCTGGTTGCAAAGGTGCGACTGCAAAGTAGCTGTGACAATAAGTGTATTCCTTTGTCAACTGATCACAAGAAAAAAACAGAACTGCTTATTACAAGTTATAATTTTTAGCCATGCTAGCAGCAATGTCAGACTGAAATATCTTAACAACTACTTGATGGATTGCCAGGAAATTTTGTACAGACATCCATGATCCCCTCAGGATAAATTGTTATAACTTTGGTGATCCCCACCTATACTTTGAGGTTATTGCTAATTAGCAAATGCTAAACTGAAGATGGTGAATGTGGTTTAAACATTATACCTGCTTAACATCAGCATTTTAGCATGTGAGCATGTTAGCATACTGACGTTAGCAGTGCAACTAGTATGGTACTCTTAGTTTTGTTAAAAGTGTCTCACTTTCCCTTGTTTCTCAGTTTGTTGCCATTCTGGAGAGTGTGTTGGCTAAGATTTCCAGATATGATGAAGGCACTCTCTTCTCCTCATTCCTCTCATTCACGGTGAGATGAAGCTTCTCTTTATTCAGTCCCTCACTGCCTCATTGTCCTTAATGGGCTGATTCTTTAGAAATGTTTAGTTACATTTAGGGCTGCTCACTGAAACTCAATACTTTTTGGAGATTGACCAAAATGTGTCCGTAGAGTATTGTTGTATCTAAATGTGGCATTAAATGCTCCCTCAGATATTTACCGTTCTATAGTTATTCTTTGGAAAGATCGTTCCTGTGTTCATTTTTCAATTTTAGACCATATTTTACTTAGAAAAAGTTCTAAGGTTTTTCTAGAAAAACATGTTTATATTTGCATTAGGAGTTTTTTTTTATCAAAACTGGCCATAGTATTGAAAACTGTTACCCAGCCCTAAAGATATTAATGATAATTAAAATGTTCTTATGTAAACTCTCAATTTTGTTCGTATTTCAGGTGAAAGCTGCCTCTAAATATGTGGATGTTCCTGTAAGTGCAATAACACTCTACCACTCTGTGCTTATGAGCTTGTGTGTGTTTACCGGATACAGTTGAACAAAATGTGTTTTGTTTTAATCATCAGCAATGTTTCATTTGTGCCGTTTTTGAATACAGTATTTCTCATTTAATAACAGTTTGCTCATTCCTCTCCTGAGCCCTGACCCTGTTCTCTTTCTGTTTTACAGAAACCTGGAATGGACGTGGCCGATGGCTATGTGACCTTTGTGCGCCACTCTCAGGATATGCTTCGTGATAAGGTCAATGAGGAGGTGTATATAGAAAGGTTATTTGATGTAAGTAAGATGCCGTCTCCTCCTCACAAGAAGGGAGGGGCCTTCCAAAATGTGGCAAAACAACAGGGCAGAGAGGGATAAGTCCCATTTTGAGACCAGGAAATGTATTTCAACCTGGCGGAAGAGGCTTTTCTAATCCTCTACCCCTCTTGACCTTTCTCTCTCTTTCTCTCTCTCTTCTCTGAACCTTAGCTGCTGCCTTCTGTATTCTGGTGTGCATTGCCACAGTGCTTTTGGGCCTTTTTGTATAAAAAAAAGGAAACTTTCATTTACAAAGAGTCCATAAAAGCATCCTCAAAAAAGGATTATCTGAAGCAGTGCTCTCTGGAAAGAACAGAACTATCCATACTGATCACGTGCCAGCACACCAACTTATATATTGTGTCTCTCCACTGTACTTTATGCTTTCAGATACTTTCCACATAAAACATGTCAGCCTCCTTAATAAATCACATTCAGCCTTATTGGCCTCAGTCCACAGTGGAGCCTCCTAAGGATGCACTGCTGAATGGTTTCAGGTTGACATAATGATGTCAAACTTGGAGGCTGACATGTCGTATACCCTTGGTCTGTTACAGCAGTGGTTCCCTCCCTAATAAGTTTTTTACGTTACTCCTTCACTACATTTGAACTTTTACATAGCTGGTGCAACAGCCTACATGACTCTAAAATGAAGCAATTTGAGAAGGAAACATCACTCAACACATCACTAGTTGAACAGCTCAAAGTCTCACAGTTAGTAGAAATCTACATCCTGTGTTTGACGGGTTATGAATGCAAAGCTCACAAGCCAAAAGGGTTGGGAACCAGTGTGTTAGAGGGTGAAGAGAGCACTGTCTTACAAAAACATAATCCTAAACGGGATACATTGACAGTAATGTGTCCTCCATGTGTGATTTGAACGACACATAATGCTGTGATGTGTGTGCTTCATATCATTCAGAAACTAGTTGTAAAGACCTGTGTCTCTACAGGTGTGTGACGGTTTTGTGTGTTTGACAGATTCTCAGTTCTGTGAGGCAGTGACGTGAAGTTTTTATGTCTGAGAGATACTCAGAAGTCTCCCTTTGATTTCATATTTTTCTGTTGGCTGTAGAAGCGGGCGTCTTGTGCCTAATGAATATGATTTTTGTTGTTGTTGTTGTTTTGGAGTGAGGAGTGATGCTGTTGTGAAGTGGGTCTGCTTTTGTCTTTGAGGTCCACACCAGCTCCCCCTGTCTCCTTCTGTGTTGTCAGTTTTTCTAGTGTGGACTTATTCCCCTTGTGTCCTCTGTGATGCCCCGAAGTGCACCAAAATCCTACTCAGCACTGTCATGTTAAACTCTTAAAAGATTTCTCAAGCTGTGAATGTTTCAGTTTTAGCATTTTAAACTATACTTTAGCTCAAGGATGTCAGTGTTTTTCTCTTTCATTTGAACGCATTTCCATCCATCCATTTGCATGCATGTGAGAAACTTTCTTAGATGTTGCATAGGCTCTACTTTATCTCTCTTTCTTTCACTGATTTATTTCAATCCTTTTTATCTCCTCCTTTCTGATTAACACCATTTCTGCTGCCTCCTCTATTCAAAAAGTGGCACTTATCTCTAGTGTTGCATTGCGTTGTTTTATCACATTATGTTGGTTGGCATGGTTTTAGAGTCAAATAATCTTGCTGTGTACATCTTCTAGCATGACCCTCCTCCTCCTCAGAGTTCTGCCTCATTTGCACATACAGCAGTCTTCCTTAGCACGCACTCTGCCACCCACCCACCCAGCCACCCACCTGCGAGGTCTGCATGCAAGGCACGCTCAACTCGACTGTGAAGTGGACAGGCATCTGCATATCCGGCCTCAAGTTCAAATCTTTCAACCATTCACCCAATCCAAATAAACCTCGACTAAAAAAAACCCAAACCTCAACAACCAAACAAATCAAATCTTCACACCTCTAATTTGGGCCTAAGAAACCTTTTTCTGCATTCCTGCCTACTCACATGTTTAAAGTTGACTTCTTTTCATGAAATTGGAGGTATGACAATTGTTTCTATTAGACTTGGGTGCTGTTCTCTTGTAACTTATACAGTCTGGGAAACTACCACCCTAAGCAAATAGAGAAAAGGTACAAGAAAATAGTACCGCTGCTCCCTGCCTGCTAACCATTTACTCACTTTCATTCTCTTTTTCTTTCGCTAATGAACTCTTCTCAAAACTATAATTTTAATTCCCCATACAGAAGTTGCTTTCAATCTTTGGTGTAGCTCACCATTTCTACTTGAATAAATCATAAATAAAGGCTAAGTAATTGCCTTCAGTAATTGATGGGCCATGCAGATTTTACAAAATATTGACTTGGAGAACATTTTTGTATTTCAAATGCTAATTACAGTTTGAGACAGATAAATATGTCAGTGCTTTATGACTTCCCTCTGTTTTATTATTTTCTTCTAGTATCACTAGTATCGGTGCTTGCAATGGTTTCCTCCAAAATTGCTCTTTACAGCTCTTCAGGGTGCTATAGTATAAATGCAACTTGTGTGCAGATGACAAACTTGTGGTGTGCCCGCGTGTGTCCGTGTTGGGAACATTTACTGAAACAAAAAATAAGGCCCAAATTCAAGAACGTTTCTATTTGTTTTATTAGATTCTACATATGTTTTAATTAGATTAAATTAGACATTATGGTAAAATTGTATTTTGACCAATTTTCATGTTAAATTCTTGTGTGCCAGACTGTTTCTTGACTGTGCGCTGTAACTTCCTGGAATTTTTTCCTTGGAGTTTGCACGGATTAAATAAACAAGTTACATATTAAATAGGGAGCTTTAGAGGTGCTGGTAGGAGGATTTTGTTACCTTTGGACAGAGCCAGGCTAACAGTTTCTCCCTGTTTCCAGTCCTCATGCTAAGCTATGCTAACCAGCTGCTGGTGGTAGCTTTATATTTAGCTTATAGAAATGAGAGTGGTATTGATCTCTTCATCTAACCCTTGGGGGAAAAAATTAATAAGAGTATTTCCTCACAAAAGATTTCTGTCTGTGTTGTTGTATGTGCACTTTTCAGTTGGAAAAAGGCAATGTTGGGATCTAGCAACATTTATATCAAAATGTGATGACAGTTGTGGGTTTGTTGCTTCTGTCAACGTCAGTCAAAGCTGTTTAAACCACACCCACACAGTCCTGACGAAGCAACTTAGCTCAGTTTTTGAGTGATAAATTCTTCCTAAAAATACCTAAGGATGTGTATTTTCCCACCAAACTTGAACTTGAAATGTTTGCTTATTTAGTAATTTATATTTAAGGTTGTAGAGAAATCTATAAAAGATTTGAAGGTTTTTGAAACCAAGTTTTCAGCGGCTTTAAAAGCACTAGATGAAGACAGAGGGAAATCACAGTAGAGAAAGTTAGTTTTTCTTACATTTGAAATGCATGATAAAAGGAAACTGCTGAAGGGAAGCACACTATACTGTAGCTTTTAATTCGTTTTAGCCGGTAAGATTTATTTATTTTGAACATGACTTCATTCTTACATTAATGCAGCCTGTTCACTTGCATTCATTGCTGATTCTGACTCATAAAATGCAAGAATGTCTGTCTTCTGAAGTGGGATAGAGACTCAAAATGAATCCTCACTAACCTGTGCATATATATACATATATATATACACTGAACCCATGGGGGAAATGAAATGTAGCCTCACCTCTATTAAAGCAGCTAGGAGGTTTTATTGAAGTGCTACTTGAACAGACAGACGCGGATGCTTGATAGTTAATGTTATTGTCATATAATGTATGTGTTTAGTTGTAGTTCTTCATGTGTGTCTTTAAAGGTTAGTCTTATGTTATGATGTCTTGAGTACGTGTGTGAGTGTGTGTTTTGCTGGAGAGTGTTGTCTTTATGTGTTTCAGCAATGGTACACTGCCACCATGAACCTGCTGGGGACCTGGCTCACTGAACGCATGGACCAGCAGCTGCACGTCTACCAGCTAAAAATCCTCATCAGGATTACAAAGGTGAGATGGAAAACACCGGCCACGTTGATTTAAAAACAAACAAAAAACAACGACCCAGAATTCTTCGTGCCCACGCTGTGCTGATGTATCTCTGTCCACCTGCAGAAAAAGTACCGGGACTTTCGCCTGCAGGGCGTCCTCGACTCCACCCTGAACAGTAAGATGTACGACACAGTGCGCAACAGGCTGACCTTAGAGGAGGCCACTGCTTCAGTGAGGGAAGGAGGCATGCAGGGCATCTCCATGAAGGACAGCGATGAGGAGGATGAAGAGGACGACTAGAGCCCGTGCACAGACACTCCAATCCTCCCCCACGAACCCCCTCACCCTTTCACACTTTTGACTTTAGCCTGGTTACCGATGCATGTACCAACTCAGATAGCCACTCTAGGACCTCTTTGTCAGCTCGAAATGCCTATGAAGGAACTATTAACTATAAAAATAGTACTTATACTGAGGAAAATCAAAATAAAAATGTTAAAAAATAACCATGATTGGCAGTTTAGCTGTGTCATGATAAAGATAGCACCTATCTTGGATTCATTCATTTCTAAATTCATTTCTATGTGTTACTAAGCAATATGGAGAACCATTTGTTTGACAATGTTGAGTGAGATTAATAGGTGTGTCCCTGTCCAATGCAAACCTATATGGCGCTTCTTTGTCGTGTTCTACATTCATTAATGGTACATTGTCGTGATGATGAGTGTGTGGACCCTTTTCTTCTGTCTTGTCTGTTTTTAAGTGAATGCCAACTGCTTCAAACTGAAAATAAACCTCTGTATTTGTTTACGGCTGTTACAGATACACTGTCGTCTACTCACTGTTATTAACATCGACAGTAAGTCCAGACCTGCATTTTTATCATGTGTCAATGCTATGTGATCTTATCTCAATTACTAATAATTAGACATGGTTCAACAGGAATCTTGAACTTCAATGAGTGGGTATTCTAGAGATGCAATATTCTCATAGCTCCATTTTGATAACTTGGGAGATTCTATTTTTATTTCAACATTAAAAGGCCTTGAAACAGGTTCTATTTTAATTGAGTTGCACTTTTACAAAGAAAAGAGCAAAAATATTTTTTTTTATTAAAAAAAAAAGTTGGTCTGTCTTTGTTCTGTAATTGTGTAGAATGAGATGTCTGGCATTTGTTTGGGTCTCACCGTTGTTTTGTATATATTATATAAATATATATATAAATATAAAATGCTGTACATTGCATTCTGAGCCATCGCTGCATGCCTGTGGGTTCCCACCCTCCCCAAATGCTTTCTGTTTTCTGTGTGAATTAGATGGTGGATTCATTCTTGCTTTTGCCTTATGAAAGCCAACAGTTGTTATATGCAAGAGCTGTGGCCTCTAAATAAAAATTACTGTACATGTGCATCCTCTGTCATGTTTACTAGCTGCATGTCCACCTCAGACCCAATTATATACACACCGAACTGTACATAAAGTGTTTGTTTGGCAGTGGTGGAAAGTAACTAAGTACATTTACTCAAGTACTACTTTGGTAAGCTAGTTCCTCTCGGAGTCATAACTCAGTCAAATCTGAACACACAGACATGATACACATATTTTTAGATTCACTATGACCTGCGCATTCCGAGGAAACCATTGCAAAGCGAATGAACGTCCATAAATCCTCTTAGACATCAGAGAAAATTACTCATTATTCATGGGAACATTGCAAACAAGAACTGCTACTAGCTAATTTGGCATACTTTTAACGGTGCCAATTTACCAAAATTCAAAAACATCTAGGCAGAACAAACACAACAAAAAAAGGGGCTCAAGTAGTTGACTCACTGTCTCCATGGCAACAACGGGCAGGGGCCGATTAACAATGTCCTGTGCCCTGGGCAACAAGACTCAAGGGCCCCCCTGCCCCAAAGCAACAATTGCAAAGTCGCTATCACCAGGAGCGTATAGGCTACTTCTATACCAACATATCAGGCTTCTGCATGGCTCAGTGGAGATGTGTGTAATAGCCTCAACAGAAAGTGCATTCAAGAGACAGAACAGATGTTTAACATAACTTTTTACAATTAATCTTTCACAGAACTTGGTGGCCACTAGGGTTGGGCCAATGCGCGGTGATGGCTGATCGACATCACGATGGTTGCTCTCCATCGTGATGCCACGCCACCGTTGCGAGTCAACGGGGGTATTTGTACTTGAGAATTCTATTTATACTTTTACTCCACTACATTTCTTGAATAGCTAAAGTTCCTAGTTACTCTACAGATTAAGATTTTACATACAAAACCTGCAAACATATATAAAAATGAATAACTTATGATGCATTGTGATAGATTAAACTGCCCAGCAAAGTATTTAAAGGAAGCTCCATCTTGACAAGCTACATGTTGATGCATTAGTAATAATAATGCAATATGAGCCATTTTGCATAATAAGTACCATTACTTTTGAAACTACATTTTGCATGCAGAACATTTACATGTAATTGAGTATTTTCACAGTGTGGTATTACTACTTCGTGCAAAGGATCTGCATACTCCTTCCACCACTGTTGTTTGGTGCCAGATTGACAGCAGGGGGCGACAGGGTGAACAGATGCTGACATCAGTTTAACTCCATGAGTAGTTTCATGTAATACAAGGATGCTGTGCATCCAAACCCAAACTTTATTTAATGTACAGCAATACAGTTTACCTATTAAATAACACTATTACACTATAATATGGTATATGACAGTATCATAGAAGTATATGGCTATGATACTATCATATAAACATGTGATATGATGGACAAAACCCTTCTATTATTTATTTAAGTTACAAAACAGACCTAACTAACCTGGCTGAAATGCACTGAGGCCAACATACTGTGTCCCTGGACCTTTGAGAAAATGTCTGGAAAATCTGGTTTAAATATCAGCATGGACTGTGGGGGTTTTGCTATGGAGATTTGGATAATACATTTCCCACATAAGTACAATCTGTCACAGGGCCACTATACAACCAAATATTTGTATGAAAATATAAACTTCTATGATCACAAACACATTCAAGTCAAAGACATTTGCTTTTGAATTAAATGTGCGCAGCCACAGCCCTCGTGTTTCAATGAGCATAGAAATATCCGACAGAATGGATGTTGGCATTCATTCAAAAGAAGAAGAAAAAAATCAGTTGCTGCAAAGAAAGGTTTTGTTGCAGAGCTAAGTGATCAGCAACCTGGACTTTTCTCCAAATGTTGGAGAGTTTTCACTGAATTTAGCAAACTCCCCTTTGTCAGAGAAGTGGGCGTTCACAGAAAAAAGGAAGAAGAAGAAAAGAGTACATCATAGAGTGTGAGGATACACATAAATCAATCAAGAGAGCTGGATGTTCAGGCTTGAAAAGGGCTTATAATTAATAGCCACGAAGTAGTGTGGAGACAGAATATCAGCCCAAATAAAATACATTTTACAGTCTGAATTTTAAATCTTATTGTGAGAAAAATTTCATGTACTCGGATTATCTACTGTAATCCTGAAGCTAGAACAGAAACATGCTGAACTCTTGTTAAATTCACACCTCTGACACTGGTAATCTGTACTGCAAGAATTAACAATTTTGATTTTAAATTCTAGTTGATTAAATAGATCTCAGGACAAAACCACTTACATGTTGCAAACTGGAACCACATCTTTGGTTACAAATAAAGCATCAACCCCCGAGAAAGAAACTATAAAGTATTCACCTCCTTTTGGATTTTTTTCATGTTTTGTTTATTCACAACTTTGAATCACAGCGGATGTAATTAGGATTTTTTCCTACACTTATCAAAAAGAAAAAGACTCTTTATTGTCAAAGTGAAAGCAAAAGTCTAAAAAAAACATAACGCAACTGATTGCAAATGTATTCATCCCTTTGCTAGGAGATCTAAATCATCACTGATGCAGCCATTGTGACAAGTTATTTTAGGTTAACCAAACCTGGATCTAAGTTCAACAGCTATTTAGTCAATTTCCTGGCAAAAACTGCATCATGAAAACAAATGAATTCTCCAAAAAAATCTGCAACCGGTTGACTGAAAAGTACTAATTAGGGGAAGAACATAAGAACATTTCCAAGGCACTGGATATCCATAATACGATTATAGAAATTGAATGAGGCACAGCTCTAAAATCTGCCTAGAGCAGGTCATCCTCAAAAACTGAGTGTGTTGATAAGAAGGGCAAAAGGGCACTAGTGAGACAACAAAGACGCCGAGGGAACTCTGAAGAAGCTGCAGGGTGTCATGGTTAAGATAGGAGACATTGCCAGGAGTTTATCAGTCACAGCTTTTTGGAAAAATGAAAAAAAAAAAAAACAAGCCTCTGGCGAAAAAACCCACAGGACAGCACGTGGGAGAACCCGCAACAAAAGCTGAAGGTTTTATGATGCTAAATGCTATGTTAAGTGTAAGCCAAACACCGCACATCTGCAGAAACCCACCACTGATGCTTCTCTGCAGCGGCCCCTGCAAGGCTTGTGAGGGTGGAGAGTAAAATGAGCGCACTAAAATCTAAAGACATCCTTGCTTGAAACTCTGTGGTATGTGATAGAACTGAAAAAAAAAAAGATTTATTTTTCATGACGAAATATAAAATACAAAAGCCACAGCTACACAGGAATGTGTTTAAAAGAACAATGTTAATGTCCTGGAGTGGCAGAGTCAGAGTCTAGACTTCAGTCCAGTCCAGAATTAGTGGCAGGACTTGACATTTTGCTGTTCACTCGCAGTCCTCATTAAACTTGACAGCTTGATGTGCCAAAGTGATTAACTGCAAATGTGTCCAGATGTACAAGGCTACTCACACAGACTCACTATAAATGCTGCCAACGGTGTTTTTAAGAAATATCACTCTTGAAGGGGGTGAATACTTGAGCAATCAAATTGGGGTTTTACTATTTGTAATTCATTTAGATAATTTGTAGACATTTGTTTAACATTAAAGTAGTTAATGTCAAAAATAAATCAGTATTACATCCACTGTGATGTAATGTTGTAAAACAATAAAACAAAGTTTGTGTGGGGTGAATACTTTTTGTAGACATTGTACTGTGTCAATACAGATAACCATTACAAGTGTTAACAGTTGAGCTTTGACAGGTGAGGTTAGAAAAGCTGGAAAACAATTACCAAAAAAAAGAGCTTATTAAGCTACAGAATCTCAAAAAAAAAAAAGGATCTACACCAAGGCAAGTGGACAAATAGGCAAAAATACTTCAAAAAAGAAAACATTGGCTGGCTATTAAGGATATAATATATATACATATATATTACAAAACAATTATAACAATATAAATCCCTGTAAAAAGCAATAAATGTTCACATTAGATGTTGTAACACACTTTAACAAAACAAGCCATAAGTACATTATATAAGACAGCAGTGAGATATTTGGACAATATATGAATATTAGGCAGGTAATAGTCTCTCAACATTAGATAAAAAGCTTCGACCCTGTGGAGCCGAGCCTCAAAACAGTTAGTTTGATCAAATTGACAAAGTGACATAATGCATGCTGGGCTACTTTGTGATGTGAAGTTTTGTTTTGAGACATTATCGGGTGGTGGATCGTCGTAACTCATCCTGGGTCTTCATGCTTCAGGTTTTTCTCAATGCGGTCCAAAGATCCCAGTTGTGTCGTGATGCCAGGATTTAACTGTGAAACATTTTCACTCACTGGATTTAGGCAGTAACACTGATAGTGTAGTGCAAACTGGACAGAGCTGCTTTTTCCTCACATCAACTTAAACAGGTGCAAACGCTCAGCAGGATAACATTGAAGACAAGAAATAAAGGACAAAAACATAAATATCAAAAGACTTTTATCAGTATAAAAAGTAATAAGGTTATTCATTTAATCAATAGTCTGGCAAAAAAGGCCTCAGAAAAGTTCTTGAGTTTTTACAAATTAAGTGCCTGTAAGAGAATCCTCAAACGAGCGACTCCATGCTCTCTGCAGGGTCCGACTCGTCTGCAATCACCACCACCCCATTACTGTCCATGTGCATGGGGCTCAGGCCACACTCTCGGTTACTGACCAGGCTTAGCATGGCTTTGTAAAGGTACTGGTACTGCTCCTGTGCACATAAACACAAACACACAACGTTGCGGATCACATCCTGTCACATGCTATGAAACAGTGATCAAGACCATGACGCTTTAAAGGCTGCATTAATCTGTATTTCTGACACAAACATTGAATCAAATGACTAATGTGAAAGGCGGTCGCTTGCAGTGACGAACTCAACAGAATTAACACTCGACTCTGCAGCTCTCTGGACCTTTGCAGCCTCTTTTAGCGCATTGGTTTGGTTTTACGCCCCCCATAATTGCTGTATGGTTCGGTCTGAACAAGTCTCTTTGACCTCCAATAGACAACAGTTTCCAGCAAAAAAGCTCGTAGAAACCTCTAGCTGCGCGCCAGACAAAGTTACCAAATGACTGAGGAACGCAGCAAAAGCCTCAGGTATTATAGTCAGGAGTTGGTAGAAAACGAAAAACAGAGCTGAAAATTGGACTTACTTTCAAGAGGTGGAGGAAAAACTAGACTCTAGCATTCACCTGGAGTCGTGTTTGTGTTCTAATGACAAATGTAAATCGAATATTCCTTCTTGCTCTGTTTTGGTCTCTCAACAACTCCTGAGGGAAATATGTGGCTCTTTAGCTGTTAAATGCTCCACTATGTTCACCAGCTAGTCGCTAACTGTGCGTGTCTGCCGGGCAGGTAGTGTACAGGGCTCTTATCAGAAAAAAGCTGAACTAAACTGTAAAGTTGAGGGCCAGAAAACCCCCAAAAATGTGCTGGAAGATGCAAAGATACTCCGTAGAGCTGAGAGGAACTTCAGAGTTGGTTGATGAGTCACTTCATATTTGTACGTTTTTTTTTTTTTTTTGTATTTTGTAATTTTGAGTGCAACGTTAAATGTTATGTTTCATTGTCTCCAATTGTTAAAATGCTGATCCTGAATCCCTTCTGTTTGTATTTGACATAAAAGTGAACTTACTATATCAGTGAAGACTCCCGGCCTCATGAGATTGATCATCTTAGCCACCTGATAGATGTCGACGACTCCCTCATTTTCCAGCTGCTGGGACAGTGTGGTGAGGGCACAGAGCATGCCTGCTGACACTGCTCCATACCTGTGTGAAAATGTTTACAATCAGTTCTGCGGATCAACTGCCTGAAAATAATAAAAGTGTCTTCCTTTTTAGGTGTTCGTAAAAAAAACAACAACATCACACCTCTTAAATCCTTAGTTTAAATCTATCAATGACGATGCGTAGGGCTGTTTCTACTTTTAGTGCTTGGATCCCATACGTTTTTAACATATGTACCCCTTACTGCCCAATGAAAGGTTAAACTGTGCGAAGCAAGCAACTACTTCCATCCAGATTGTGGTTGTTGGCATGTCACTGTCTGGTGTAAATGGGTTTGGAGACAGAGTGGCCTTTTATTTAGTCTGTGAAAATTTCAGATGCATCTTTTAAGTAAATGAGGGATGAAGTGTGATTGATTGTCAGGACTGTCAGTGATGAAGACTATTCAATTAGCAGATGCTTCTGCTAATAGCAGCTGAGGTGCTAAAGGCACAGAGCTCTGTTGGAAAGACTTCAGCTGAGAGCGACTGTGGAAGTTGTTATGGTTGCCTGGTTACTAAGAGACTTTAGAGAGTTATTTCTGTTTATCTTGGTAGCTGTCTGTAGATTCTCAGTGCTGGCATACACTAAAGGACTTTCAAACCCCAAGCCACTGAGAGCTCTCCACATCTACAGTAGTGGCTTATTTTCCATCCTACAAAGCGGTACAGTTTAACAAGAAACAAACAAAAAGGTAATTAAACATCACAGGATTATTTTGCCACTTCTGAACCCTTACAATGTTGATCCAGATGCAGCCAATAAGCAGGACCAACAACATGTAATAAAAATCTAATGGATATTTTATCTACTCATTCCTGGACTAGCATATGACTTGATCTCAGGGGAACAAACTGAACTTGTTTATGATCTCCAACTTGAAAACCCTTGATAAAATCCTCTGGTGTGTGTTTCCCTTTTTTGCCAGAGGGCAACATAGAGGTAAACACAAACTTACTCATCGTGCACGATGGTGGGGCCATCTCGAGTCATGGCCTCCTCCTTGATGACACTGATGAGCTCGAAGGCGCTGCTGAGAGGAGCGTCAGGGTTGGGCCATTTAGGGCACTGAAAATGTCTCACCTCTAAAACGTAGTCATCCTGGCACACACAGGAGAGGAGCGTCACTTCAAGCAATGTGCATACACATGACATGACATAAATAATGTAATGCTTGGGATTGTACATATCGTAGCATTCAAACACCACTGAGTATATACCTGTGTGGCCTCAAGAATGAAGTCGTGGATGATTATCTGCTCCTCATTAGAGAGGCACAGTCTGTCCTTACTGATGAGCGTGACGGTGAAGGCGATGCAGTTCATGGCCTCTTCCCGACTCGGCCAGTAAACAAATTCATCCTCAGCCTGCAGAGAAACAACGGCAGGTCAAACAAACTATGTCTTTGTTTTTTTGATGTATCTGGCATTATGCTTTCTGTCTGTATGTAGACTGGATTACTGATGTGCCCAAAACTAGACATCACAAATCTAAAGGACAAATGAAACAGATAAAAATGATCAGAACATTAAGACCCCAAGACCACTATTATGTTTCAGTTACTCACCAGGCCCTGGTTGTCAGGCAACATGACGATAATCTGAGCGTTATGGTCCCAAATCATCCTCCAGAAATCAGTGGTGGTGTGGGGTAAAGGATGCTGAGTAATGATGAACTCATTACTCCTGAAGTAACCCTGAGGTGACAAAAGGTGAGCTGTTAGCCTCTCCAAACCTTAGACCCCCCAACATCTGATTGATGTGTGCGAAAGCTGACAGACTACTGATAATTTTCTAAGAAATTGTCATCAGGAATTGTCAGACCTGTCAATAACATTCTTCAAAAATCACACTGTACCATTATGTAGGATGCGTTAATGTAATCTGTTCCTTTCATTCCAGGCAGAGTGGTGAGTCCGACCCTTGCTCGCTCCGCTGGGGGGAGGCAGAGAGATAGAAAAAACAAACTTTGAATCAAATGGCCTCTATAATATCCCACTGGCTGATAATGCACACATTCATTACCAGTCCTCGCTGTTGCTATAGCAACAAGTACCTCCTTCTCCCATCAGGGTGCAGAGAATGCATAGAAAGATTAAATTTATAGGATTATGGAAATAGATTCTAATTATGGAATACGAATTGTCTTTAATAATTAACTGACTGAAAAATAGGAAAATGTAGAATACTACATTAGGATTTTCTTCTATTTCAAAAAGGAAGGACACAGAACACAAAATGCTTTAAATAGTGTCAAAATGTAATGTTATCCTTCAAATTTAAACATATTGTTGCTGTATAAGAGAGCCACCCCTATTACTTTCTATGTAAATCCACTATAACCAGCTCTCTAGCGGCTTTCCATGTTCGACATGACCTTGGTTCTCCAAAACCTCAGCTCCATTGCTCCAAGTGTGCTGTGGTAAAACAGATCAGATACTCACAGGGAACCACTGAGGAATTGCGGTTCTTCTCCTTGTTGCTGTCTTTGTGGGCACTGAAGCACTCCACAAAGTGTGTGTTGCACTGAGTCAGAAGCTGGTGAGAGAGGAAGCAAACACCAGAAGATCATATTTTAGTCAATGAGATTCACTGTACATTAAAATCAAACATGAAAAATAAGATATAATGTTGTTTCACACATTATATCAGCAAGTCTTTCGCGGTGATAATGAGCATGTGAAGCTCAAGAGGAAGTGACATTATGTGCGAGCAATTAGTTTCTCTCTCCTGATGTTGAAAGAGCAGGAGCTCGATGAAACATCCATCAAGCTTTCCATAAGGCAGCAGGGGTGACAGACATGACTTTATTACAGCCAACATCAGAGACACTCTCTATCTATTCCCGTCTGGAACTGGAAAGCCACCGTGCACATCGCTAACAAGCTTCTGATCCAAAGACTGCCTCGACTTCAGCTGATGGTGCCACAGCAGACAGCTGACAGCTCGTCTAACCGGACCAGTCAGACTCCCAGAAGGTTTACTCACCCTGAACTGCTTCTCCAGCTGTGTGCGGCCTGTCGAGTTGGGCGTGAGGATGCTGTTGACATAAGTGTGCAGCTGCCAGGCGGGCACCTCTGTCTCTCTGCTCAGGATGTTCTCCATCAGAGCATCGTGGATGAAGACATACTGCTCCTGAGGGGAGACAGAGGGTATTCAGACCCTAATTGTTCACTATTATTTATTGCAATGAGATTATGATATAAATAGTCATATGAAGAAAATACATACAAAACGAAAAAAAAGATAACCCTGAAACTGTGAAATAATAAATACATTTTTAATACTCCGTTTGCTTCATTCAGTCGTTTTATGTGACTAAATGTTAACTTATTCAGATGGAAGCAAAGGCCAATCAGAGCCAGACAGCCTGCTTGTCTCTGATCGACAGACAAAGACTGATGACAAGTGGCCACATGAAAGAAAATTATCACTGGGAAAAATTGTGTGAAATTTAAATTTACATTTACTTAAGTAAATGTAATAATACTACAGTGGAGAAACAAGTCCTGCATTCAAAATTTTATTTTATTAGTATATAAGTATTAGCATCAAAATATGATTAAAGTACCAGAGGTACTCAGGATGCAGATTGGCCCATTTCAGAATCATATATATTTTATTGTTGGATTATCACTATTGATGCATTAATGTGTAAGCAATACTTTCATGTTGAAGCTGGTAAAGGTGGGGCTAATTTCTAATTAGTACTTTAAATACTATTGGGTAGCTTAGTCATAATTTATTAGATGATTATATTTTGTAATTATAATTAAAATTTGCAAAATAACTAGTAACTACAGCTGTCAGATGTATTTAGTGGAGTAAAATGTACAATATCTGCCTCTAAAATGTAGTGGAGTAAAAGTAGAAAGCAGCATAAAACGGAAATACTCAAGTACAAGTACTTTAAAACTGTATTTAGGTACAGTACTTGAGTAAATGTACTTAGCTTCCAGCACTGCCTTGCAATATACTATGTTATTTTGAGTAGAAGCCTTATGAAATAAATAACATTTCATAATGAGCTGAGTTTTAAAATGTTATTGGATTTTTTCACAACCTAATTATTATATATTTTGCCTGTATGTTTAAATATGATATTTTTATTTCATATCTTATTTATTTACTTAATTTTCTCCATAAGAGGGACCCAGGAGAGGAAACAGTTAAAGGGAAAGAAAGTGAAAAAAACCCAGCAAGAGAGTTTTGTAGATAGACACCCAGAGCATCAGGCTAGACATTTACATTGTTTTATTGATACAAGTACGCCAGTCAGCTTGATAAAAGATGGAATCAAAGTACTTTACATCACGTTTATATGATTTATTGGAATGCCAAGAATAAACAACCAATCTTGAAATTAAGCTGGAAAGCTTTTTGAGAGGCAAAACCTAAACAGAGCCAGAAAACACAACATCTCGATCACAGGAAGTTGTCTGTGGATAAACCTGATAGTGAGGGTAGGGGACATCTACACGCACATGAGTTTAAGAGGACACGGAAATAACCTCAATCGTCCATCACATCAGTTATGGAATCGAATACACTGTGGCCAGTATGGACTAATTCTGGTGTTATATACATTCATCTGTATTGTGGTGAGTGTATAACAGTGTGTACTGTGTGTTGCAAAGTGGGACCTATCGTTATTCTAAAATTAGACCATCAAACCGAATAGCTTTCATAACTCCCTATCCATCTTTAATCATAGATGACCTTTGTAATGTAAGAGAAGGAAACCAGTTTCACAACATAAGCGATAATTTAGGGTATCTTACCTCGGTCTGAACTAGGTAGTTGCGTTGTGTGCGGATATGTTTGAGAAAATCCAGGACGCTGACTGTGCTTTTGTCCTTGATCTGTTGAAGCATACTGTCAATGACAATGTATGTTCCTGTGCGCCCAACCCCTGCACTGTGGAGCAGAACACAAAGCAATATGAGCATAATGGCAGGCCCATAGAGGGAGCTGTTAACCAAGTCAGCACATATGAGAATCTAGCACACATAAGTAACATTCATTTAGCCCAGGAGCTCGGTAATCAGTACTGTACCTGCAGTGCACCAGGACAGGGCCCATGTCTGCAGTGCGAGCCGCTGATGAGCGGTTGATGAAGGTGAGGACAGGGAGGGTGTACTCTGGCACTCCCATGTCAGGCCACTGAGTGTAGTGATACTGGACCACGATGCGCTCATTTAGCTTCCCTTTTGGGTTCCCCTTCTGACCCTAGAACATGAGAGCAGACATGTGACCCTGGTGAGAACACAATGCAGACTCTTTATTTGTTGTACCTGGATAATATCGTGGGCCGGCTGTTTTAAGGACAGACTTAGCCTTAGCCGAGATAAGATGTTAGTAAATATTTGTGTAACGGTAAACATGTTACTGTTGCGTAGCTAACTGAACAACTGAAAAAACTAGCTTGTTAATATGTGACCTGTTTAGATTTAAGAGTAAAAGCGATGATAGGGAATATGGTCAACACAGCTGGCCTTACACTTGATCAAAATGCTGTTTCATAACAATGTACAGTGAGAAGATTTTAATTATTTATTTACCTTTACTTACAAAATGTTATACCAGTAACTCTGAACACACACATTTCTCCATTAATGAATATATAAATATAAGATAATCATACCCGCAAGGAATTAGCAGATAAGTTTAATATTGCCCCTGCTATTTTTGGAAGTTATGCTACAGCCTCTGATGCTAAAGCGACTTCCTGTTTCCTAAGTTGATTGCTTTTGATTGGACGTCAAGTCTTCACTAGCTAAGACATTCCTTAAATTGTAATAGTGCAACCCAATTTAGTGCATCACTAGTTTGAAACTAGCTTGTTGTTACTGAGAATATAGGAAGAACTTCAAACATTTTGGTGCAACCTTTCCCCGGGTTTAAAAAGTGAAACCTCATTCAAACAAAACAGATTTGAAGAAGATTCACCAGTGAGAATAAAGTTTATTGCCACATGAGCCTGACTCTTAGTTACCTTTTTAACTTTAGTGTTCCTTATAAGGAAACGCCGCAGTGTGTAGCAGGCGTGCACTTTGGTGCTTTTCAGCGTCACCACAATGTTTCCATACTGCTCGCTGTTCTCTGTCGGCCAGTACTGGTCACATTTCCTCTGAAGGGCACAAACACACACAATGAAAGATGCACCGCATCTGAAATACCGTCATCTCTGTAAGGGATTTGTTTGACATTTTTATGTCTGCAAATGATTCAAGTGAACCTACTCTCCCTTTCTCCACCAGGTTGGTGATCATGACGATGATTCCAGTGTTCTGCTCCCAAACCATCCTCCAAAAGTCCTCGAATGTAGACTTGAGAGGACCCTGAGCAGCTATATAAGCTCTGGGCCGGTTGTAGCCCTGAAACAGGGGAGTGGTGGAATATATTTACTGGTAGGATGCAATCAATATTGTATAAATTATCCACAAACCCCGATATAGCGCATATGGTTTACTGATACAAGACATAGGTAGGTCATGAAATCCACTCCTTCAGCTGAGAGAAATTGTAAATATTTATATATTAATCAATATTCAACAATTTTTATTGCTGTCTGTTTTACAATTTTGATACCTCAAATCAATATTTCAAATAAATATGTCAGCATTGCCATTTAGCAATGTGAGTACTTCTTGTTTCATTCAAGACCGGACCATGTAGCTGAATTTCACAACCTTTCAAACACAAAAAAAACCCCAAAAAAACCAGGACCTGCGTAAAAATGTCAAGTGGTTGGTAAAAAAAAACTCACATCCACATAGTTGGCATTGATGTAATCCGAATGTTTGGCATCTTTCCCCGCCAGAGCTCGTAATTTCACCCTGCTGTGGTCATCTAGGGAAAGCATTGACATATTTGTGTGAGTTATTAAAAGGATGAAAACGTGTTATAAAAACATTATTGGATTTTGGAGCAGCAGACATCATAATCAGATTTTACAGCTGACTCACAGGCCACAATGTTGATGTATCTGTTTTTGTGCTTGTTGTCAGGATGATTGGAATGTTCTGCTGTGATTTTCAGGTCTGCTGTGGAGCGTTGGACCTCCTGGAGAGAGACAAAATAGACAGAGATTGATTTTATTAAACAAGGAGAGAAGATGTAATGGAACTACCTCCTCTAAGGAAGTTATATTTACTAAACTGTTGCAGTGCTTTTATAGAAACGGCTTGTTTTTATTTCTTAACAAGTACAACACCTCAGATTACATTCTTTTGTGATACTATTGGTCTTTAAAAGGGAAAATATTGGGTTTTTTTCAAGCCTTGACCACTGCATAAAGAGCTCAGGATAAACTGCAAAGCAGAACCTCTAGCAGAGATTCAGTGTCTCGGTCAAGGACCCCTCAGCAGAGCAGATGCTTACTGCCACTGGGGCTTGAACTCAGGCCTCCAGTAGGAAAGCCTTCTTCTCTTCTTCTTCACTACACCCACCCCTAAAATACAACAATCATTTCCAACTCAGCTTCATTATGGCACTATTTGAAAATTATGCGCAGAAGCTTCACATCAAATGACCCCAATTAGAAGGAATCCTCTAGGGGTGAAGGCTTTTGCCTCGTTTCTTAACCTGGTTGAACAGAGAATGTGTTCCCATCCACTCAACCAGCAGACAGACCTTCTCTAATTAACCTCCGTCTCTCCTGATCTTTCTCTCTGTCTTTCTCTCAGCCATCTGTTCAAAATTACCAACCCTGCACACAAACACATGCATAAAATCATCTCTGAACACTGTTCAGACCGAGGCCCATTAGCAGACAACATGTGCACAGTAGAAGGGGAGATGAACTGTGCGGAATAGGTTTTCAGTACTTACTTAACTCCGGGAAAAAAAAAGAAGACAAATGTAATTTTATGTATTCTGCAGTCTAAGGGTGCTTTCACACCTAACCTGTTTGTTCAGTTCAAACAAACTCTGGTGCATCTGCCTGTTTGTTTTGGTTTGTTTAGGCTGGTGTGAAAGCTATAATTGGAACTTAGTGCGGACAAAAACAACCAGACCACGAAATCCATCTGCTGATGGTGAACTGTCAAGAAGGCCCTCTTATAAGAGATCTGTAGTTTAACTGTGCATTTTAGAAGTTGGCCAATAAAAAGTGAACGAAAGGCATGAAATGTAGCAACCGCACAGTAAATGACCCCTCAGTTATCCGGCAATAAAAAGACTCTCTTTGACCTGTTTCTACCCATTCATCGCTATTTATGACAACGCCCATTATCAATTATTTCTTCATGAGCTCAACATAAATAAATACATAAGGTGCAGTAAAGTGCTGCAGGACTTGCAGTCTGTCACCAGAATTTGATTTCACCATGCGGTGAAGTCTAATGTAAAAGCGCCATGTTAGTGGCACTGAAAGTGTACCTCAAACTCCTCAGAGAAACCTTGCAGGTTGTTCTTGTAGAGCTCCATGATGTGTTTAACGAAGTGCTTAACGGGGATGGCCTCCATGTCTTCTGCAGGAGAAACACAGAACAGTTAGCAAAGTGCCCATTACTGTGTGTGTGGTTCATGGGGCATTATTAGGGTATGTTTCTAGCCCCCTTATCGTCTGAGAATGTGTGTATATGTGTTGACAATACACACATGGAAACCAGCGCCATTTGTCATTTATTTGCAATTCCAACACAACCAGGCCACAACTGTAATGCATAGTTTTCTGACGTCAAATCAGTCGCTGAGCCTATTTCTTAATGTAGTCAATTTTCTGCTGTTTTAATGGGCTAACCTCTATCGCAAATGTCTAGATTTGGTATTTTTAACATTTAGGCTATACGTGGGGGAGCGTCTGTCTCATGTGAGCCAAATCAGCCCCAAATCACACATGAGGGATCTTTGATAAGGCTGGTCACCATCACACTGGGACAATAGTGCAGGGGACCCAGCTGTCATTGCTGCTGATAGAGGCCAATGTCTCAACTAATGGAACCTCGCAGCTGGGGCCTTTAGGGCTCCTACTTGCCTCGGTAGTTACAGTGTAAAGGAGAATTCTGGTTCGTTAACCTGTTCATTTATCAAAACGCCTTCCCTCCCCCGTATTAGTGTCACAAGACTTCTTATCACTCTAATCAGTTCATCAGAGGGGCTCTGGGTGAAATGTGGCTTTAGAAGCTATACATTTAAATTAAGCACAGCTGATTAGGCCCAATTTTTCTTTACAGGATATAAAACTGTACAGAGGTATGTTCACATGTGCGCTTGCATGTTCCACAGTAGTAGGTGCAATATAAATACTTTTAACATCTCAGTCATATTCCAACATTTACATGTCTAAAATATCTATGAAGATATGCAATGCAAATTATGAGCCCATAAAGTCACAGTTTTATGAATTTCATTTTCTAGCTAATTTTCAACTTAAATTTAGTACATGGTCAGTCACTCAGAATGTATGTGCTGTAAGAAAACTGCTGCAGTTGCTAAGGTAGTAAAAGAAAAACAAGAGAAAGAAGTAAGAAAGGGATAAAGAAAGAAAAGGACAAGCTATAAAGGCCTAATGAATGTGGAGTCAATACCGGCATGTGCTCTTTAACTATGATATCACAGCCTTGAAATGTCCCAGAGCTTTAAGAGACTGTGAAAGTAAAGACTGATATCGACTAGCTGCCACTGCACTGCAGCCTGGAACATTAAAGGCTATAAAAAGCCATTCTCACAAATGCTACAGAGGTGGTCCCAGAGTCATTTCACATGTAAATGAACAGAAATTGTGCAAATGCAGACATCAAGGTAACAGAGAAAACCATTTGAAAACAGTTAACAGTGGCTTGTGGATGTGTCCTGTATCAGTAGACATCCATTTATGCATTACTTTTAGATAACTAGTTGAACTGTTAATCCATTAATTATAGCTGTTTCACAATTTATCCATCACTTTAAGCCAACTATTCTAACTGATAATCCTTTACTTTTAGCTAACTGTTTGCTTGCTTGCTAAGTAGTACGCACACTCTGTTCTGGTGTTATAGCTGACTTAATATGAGGATACATTTTTTTATTCCAATTGTAATTTCTAAATTTCTTTTCCTATTTCTTGAGCCACTCCACAATCTTTCCAGGTATGCTGAAGCAAGTGCACAAGTACCGTATAACACAAGTACCCGTGGTTGGAAATCACTGATCTAAAAAAAACAAAACAACCAGTGAATCCAGAGTATATATAATCTAATATAAAGAAGGAAATATGGGTTACCTGGTATAGGGATGACTGGTATACTCTCATTGGCCACCACCCGTGGAGAGCTGCTCTCCTCCACATAGAAGTGAGCTGTCTGGAAAAATCTCCTGCAGGGACACAGAGAGAAGTACCGTGGGATGGCACAGTAAAGTCTATTAGGGAGTCGTTATCTCATTGTTCTCAGATCCGGTCTGTCAACATCAGCATTGAAAAGTTGACTAGAATGACATGAGAATGGCAGAAACTTGCTAATGAAAACCCAAGAGTAGTTGGGACACAGCTGATCGCACAGATAGTCGCTGGCGGTGAGCGGCTCCTGGAAACATGGTCTGAGCTGACTACAGGGAAAAGGTAAACAACTCATAGCGACACACAACGCAGCGCCAAATTTAGCTCTTTACACGAACTGAAGACAACTAATCCAAACACAGATTCTCTCTGCAGGACAACGCACACCACTTTCAAGAGGTCCCACACCACTTTGTGGACAACAAAACCAATTTAAAGGTGCATTTTCTGGAGAAATTGTGTGTGATTGCAGCCAGCAGCTTCTGCTCAATGCACAGATGTTCATATCAAAACTCGTATTGACAAATTCGTGACTAGATGAAACTTTTGACATTGATTACTTATCCATAGGTAATTCCTGTTGTTTCGAATGCAAACATTTTTGCGTCCCCTGTTATACAACCCCTCACACATTTTATACAGTTGAAGGTCAAAACTTCACAGACTTAAAAACTGCAAATCTTGTCAAATCAATGCTGAACGCTGATAGGCTGAAGGCAGTTGGGATCTTTAGAGAATATCTAAATTATTTCCGGGGATATTACAGCTTTGTAAAAACATGAATTGTACAATTTTTTAGGCTAAAACATTCCACATCCACATTTCTCATGAGATTCTTCCCCGCATTGAGAAATCAATAATTCTTACATAAGTAATACGTTATTTAAATAGAAGAAAAAACAAAAATCAAGTTCCTTACTTTTTAGAAAGCTCCCGAAAAACAGACTGTTAAGTGAGGAATCTTTAAGGTCCTGAACACCTTGCACATCCTCTCCAGCCTCCACCCCCTCATACACACCCAATGTATACTAATGAATGAATATAAAAGACCCATATTTCATCCCGGTGCCAGCATTTCCCAGGTTTAATCCTACCTGTACTTGATGCAGAGGAGGGAGCAGATGCTTGTCATTCTTTAAAAGAGATGGAACAAAAATAAAAAGGCTGCACTAGATTTCAAAGATATGGAGAGAGAGAGAGAGAGAGAGAGAGGGGGTTGAAAAACAAAAAGGGAGGAGAACTCCCCCCTGGCTTGCGTCACAGCCTCCCAATCTAATGGCTCCCTGTGGGTGCAGCTGTGGTGCGGTGAACTAACCAACATAGTCGACACCTCCTCCCTGATTCTCTCCCATGGTCTCAGAAGAAGAGTTTGCTTTGGGGGAATGGAAACTGGGATGAAATAGGCTTTCTGAATGGATGTCAGTTGTAAGAAAAAACTGGAGAGAGGCATCCCATTTCACACCGGCATCAGTCACTAACATGAAATTTGATTTTTTTCCTCAGTTGAACATCTGTGAGTATTCAACAAACACTTCTAGCCTCAAAGGCTTCCAGATGTGTACTGTAACGCTAGCAATTAATTCCATTGTAGACAGACTCATAACCTAAGATTAACTGTAAAAATTAACAGGCTAAAAATAAGAAAATGGTATTAAACTTGGACTAAAAATGGTCCATCACATATTTTTATATAAACATTTATAAAATCAAATGGATTGTGATATTAAGTTGCTAATAACCAAAAGCATCTGTGAGTAGAGAAACTCACTGGCTTTAATAGCTGCACTGTCACCAAGAGAAACTACGCAGAGCATGAAGAGTAAAGAGAGTGTGAATTAGTTGATTTCATCTTTCATCATGGTCTTTTCCCCAGGGGAAGCAGTCATTGTCTGTGAACCGTCAGAGTTGTCACAACAACAGCTGTGATGGCCATTTCGAATCCCAAAGCTGCCCCAGCTCTTCTACTCAAATACCACAACTCTCAGTAATTCATCCAACGACCGGATCCGCTACAGTCATCTTGTTTTCATATGTCTGTTTTTTGAACACCTCTATGGAGCTGATAACCAGGAAGTTATTTATACCACACTCTTACATTATGTGACACCATAAAATGCCACAATAAGGTGTTGTTAACTTAAAAAAGCAAAACACATTAATACAATTCTCAGTAAATAAACAAGACCGTAAATAAAGAAAATGCTAGAAACTAGAAACAGACAGTAAATATGCATGGGACCAGCTGAGGAAATGGCCCAAAGTGCTATTTGTAACTCATTAACCATCCCACGTGTGCCAGTGGCCTGGCCAGTGTAATTACTGGGGCTCCAATAACGCGGCTGGAAAATAGCCCAGAAGATGAAGACACAGCTGGGACCCCTCCTGGCACTGCAGGGCCTTCAGGTCTCCTGCCCCTCACCCACCTAGTTGAGTCAAAATGCGAGTGTGAAAAAAATGTATGGATGGGGTCAGTGTGGGTGAGGGGCAGCTTGGTTTTCATACCTCTGAGGCTTCAGTGATACCCTCATCAAGATGAGCCATTTCTGTATGTACTAGCTCATGATGTAATGCCATTTTACTGTTTTTTAGCAGTAAAATGTCCCGTCTGGAATGAGGTAAGGAATATAGAACTCACCTCCAGTAGACCATCACAATCAGCAGCATTATGAGGCAGAGCAGAGTGAGCGCAGACACCACCACCAAGGGGACAATCCACACCATCCTGCCCATCCCCGGGTGAGGGGTACGGGTCACGTTGGACAAGATGGTCCTGTCTGGAACATAACACATGCAAATAAATACATGCCTAAAAATATTAAAAGTAACTTTAAAGTGACTGTGTATGATTTCTATGAAATTATAGCATGTTTCAAATTACTCTGATGGCAAAAGTGTTTGTTTGTAGATAAAATGAGACAATCTTGATGAAAAATGGTGCAGTCTATGTGTTGCTTTCAGCCTTTTATTCTGTGTCTCCAGGTCAGATCCATGAGGGGAGGGGAGGGGTGTATTAGCATGCAGTGCTGCTTGCCAAAGTGTCTTTTTTTGATGCTACCAAAGCCAGAAATGTTCCACTTCCCCACACACAGGGGCTTTAACCTTTCCCATTATATATCTAATGTCAACCCTTTCCCCACATTTACTCTGTTCTGTTCACAAAATGGTCTCACAAGAGACAAAATGTTGGGGCATAGTTTGCACTAGGTCTAAAGGTTAAAGCCGTGAGAGACCAGAACCCAAAGTAGTCCAACCTGAGCCTGGTCTGAGCTCAGTATTTAGCTTAGTTAAGGAGAAACCTAGAAAGAATAATATGGCAATAAAAGAATCTCAACCTGAACCAGCTTTGGTTGGGCCAAAAGCAGCGTTATGCATTAACGCACTCAAAGAGCGCTGTTCATTAAACATGCTCATGTTTTCGGTGAACTGAACATATCTGTTTGCAACTAATGAACATGAACGTGCTGTGTTTGACGGCCCCCCGGCATGCCGGTGCTTTGGGTCACAGAATCTGATAGGTCACAGATTTCTGAAATGACACATCGAGCTGAAGCATCCGGCCAGTCTTGGGAAATATCTGCGAGTGAACGATGATCACAAGAAATCATTAAAGGGTAAGACGAGCCAATAGCCGCAAAGTTCCTCCGCCAAAGTTAAACTCACAGCAAGAAAAAAAAAAGCCCTGGAAGAAATGAATCTGAATTAGTTTTTTTTTTGTGATCTAGTTAATTTAATCTGTGTGACCTGAACTTTGAGCTATCTCTTGTGAAGTGTGAACTTGCACAATACTGGCCAAAAAGCATAGCATGAATACTGATCGCCCGATCACAGCTTTCAGTCAATGTTCATGACACTTGTGCTATTTCTAACATTGTGATGGGAAAAAAATCTGGCCACAAAAAAAAAAAAATCTTCTCCCTTGAAGCAAACTCAAAGGAATTCCTCAAGGCAGAACCCCTCTGGCAGACAGCTTACTTCTGCCTCCAGGCCTCTGTGTTGTAGTGACACAAAAGCCTAGAGCTTTGTCTTGGACTGAGACAGTAACCAGCGCAGTTACTCTCTTAAATCAAGTTATTTGTTATGCTAAATTGGGCTCCATGACTGTTGATAGTGTTTACAGAATTCTGCTTTGGAGAGAAGTCTTGCCTTGTATGATAGCAGACATCAAGAGAACAAGCCTTACTGAGATTTCAAAAGGGATGTTTCTGTTTGGGAAGGACGTTGAGAGACCAAAACCAATGCTGTGTCATATCTGTGTGGGAGAGAGAGGTCTGCTCACCGGTGTGGACCGAGAAAGGCCAGAGACTCTTCCCATCACTACTGATCTTTGGGGACATTGTGGAGCTCTCGGGAATCTGCATCTCTGCACTGTCATTACGAGGCTCCTGAGTGGAGATTGCATTTACATCTGTGGGTTTCTTTTCCACGTTGACCAACTGGTCATTACCAGTGCTTGCAGGTACTGTGCTGCCTTTGTCCATAGGCTTCCCCTCTCCTTTCTCTTTGGCTGTAGATGCGGGGGTGGGGATTAAAGGCTCTTTGGACACAGTGCTGTTCGCTTGCTTTTTCTCATTATCAGGAGCGGTCTTGTTCTTTCTCTTCTTCTCATCTTCTCCCTCCTCCTGATCTCCTTCTCTCTCCCCCTCCTTCTCCTCTTCCTCCTCGCCCTCACGTGCAGCCTGGCTCTCCTCAGACGGGGTGTCTGTCTCGGAGCCCTGGGGCGCTGCCTGCTCTGTGCTGGACTTTGCAGGCGGGACGGACGGGCGGGTGGGGTTCTGCGTGGCTTGGGGCGCCTGTGTGGGCCAAACAGAACTGGGCAATGAAGAGATGACCCCTCCGCCTACGCCCAAACCGGCCAGCAAGGTGCTTGTCACCACTGACGCCACTGTGGCCTGGCTGCCACTAGAGGAGGGGCCCATGCCCGTTGCCATGGAGACGATGGAGAAGTGGATGCCAGAGGACGTCCAAGTGGAGGAACCTGAGCTAATGGGAGCCATGTCTGCAGAGGACGCTGGAGAAATTGTGGGCTGAGGGTTGACAGGCAGAAAAAAACGTGGTTATCCAACAGATGAAGGCCACAAGCATACAACATTAAATTTGCACTGCCTTCTTCTGGTCAACTCACCATCCCAGTCTTCACAATACGAGACCCTTCAAATATTCTTGTTGTATTCGCTGAAAAAAAAAAAAAGCGCAAGCAAGGATTTAGCAATCCATTTCGTGTGTCTGGCATGCAACATTAGTTCTTTAAAAATACACAATGACTCAATGGCTGGAGGGTTTTGACCCGGTACCTCTGAATAGCAGTGTTTGGCTGAAATCACTGCGCAGGTCATGCTGACATACTGCCTGCACTCTGAACAGGTACAGGAAGTCAGGGGACACA
This sequence comes from Coreoperca whiteheadi, assembly GCA_011952105.1. NCBI lineage: Eukaryota > Metazoa > Chordata > Actinopteri > Centrarchiformes > Sinipercidae > Coreoperca > Coreoperca whiteheadi. The sequence goes on from CM022473.1 coordinate 18,005,614, forward strand.
TTAGTGATGACTGCTCTCTGCAAGACAAAAGATGCACATACGGACACGCTTGAGACCACTTGCAAAACGCATTGTAAATAATGCTTGAACGTGTAGATGAAAATACATTTAAAACTGTGGATGCTGTTCATTCATATTGCCTAAATGAAAATATACTATACTAAGCCACTGTTCTGTCAACAGTCTGACTCGCAAGTTCAGTGCAGTTTAAAACTTTGTTTCCGGGCTAATTTAATTGGTGTTGTGCAGTTCGCAGATGGCTTTACTTATATTAAAATGGCCCTCAGAATGGCTGGGTGATTGCCTCTGGTGTTGGAGAGCTGGTATTTCTCTAAAAGAATTCAGATAAAGGTGTCCAGAGATAGAAACTGAAAATTGAAATGGAAATGAAGTGGGCAAAATAAGACAGACTGACAGCAGAGAGAGAAGTGGAGAGAATACTGTCAGCAAAGCGAGTGATCGACCGCATTAATGGAGTGCAACTACATAGAGCACCTCATCGACACAGTCAGCCATTTGCAATGAATGAATAATAACAACACAAACTTACAAAGCTCTTAACAGACCAAAGATGGCACATAAAAACAACAGCAAAGAAATAATTCATATTGATCCATTCTTTGTAAAACAGTTGTTTAGACAGCAAGTAGCCTCACAAACAAGCCTCACCAGTCAACTTATGGGTCGTTCAGCTTGAAAGGCTTCAAAGTTAATAGGTTTTAAGAAATGACTCTACTTCATATTTGACACCTAAGCTTTTCAATCAAGTTATACCACAGTATATAGAGAATGCTCTACCCTCTTGGGTCTCATGTCAAGACCACAGAATATAGAAAATGAAGGCTAGGCTGTAGAGATATGACGGCTCTGCGAGAGGACCTCAGGGAGCAGTATGGCTGATGGGGAGTTAAAAGGTCAGTAAATGTAGCTGGAGGATGCTGAAAGTAGCAGGTAAAAAGAACAGGGAGACTGAAATTGCAGTGAGATGGTTTCTATGTTTAATATCAGACAGAACTGTTGTGGAATGTTTCTGAACAAGCTGCGGGAGAGACATGGGCATCCGAGGGGCGCAGGAGTTAAATGAGCTACAATAATCTAAAGGAGAGGAAATAGATGTTCATTTACCTTCAGCTGAGGATAGCGTTAGTTTAATTTGTGGGGCAGTTCTTGACTGCAGGAACCCTGATTGAATATTTCAACCTGCTTTTCCATTGTCTCCAAGCTTCAGTAACTAGTTTGTAAGCTAAAGATTCCCTCCAGGCAGGTTTTAAGACACAAAGATAAGCTACATGGAATAATAATTTGTGTCTGATATGGTTTTTCCACAAAATAGTTCAATTACCTGGTTAAAAAAAAAAATCTTATAATTACATCTCCTCCTCTCTCTCAGAATATGCAAATAGTTTTCATTTCAGAAGTGTAACTGCTTAACACAAGCTTTCTCCTAATTCACTGAAAGGTCCATCCTCAAGTGTGTGTTCCCTGGAGACTTCAAGTTTTCACATCACACTTGTGTAAGTGCATTTTAATGCACAATTTGCCCCCAAACTGGTTGCGATGTCACAAAATCATCTTGTAGAATGTGAATAGATGAATTTGAAAACATTATTTGTGTCAAATTCTGTGCATACATCAGTAAGCAAAACACATTCTTGGGGGAAGTGGGTTATTAGCTAATGCATTAGCTAGTTTCTAAGCCTTAGAAGGTAGAAAGGATGTAATATGTGCAAAGATTTACAGCATTCCCATCAGATCCCACTCCCTCTGTGCAGTTGCTCTAGTCAACCAGTAGAAGTCCCTAGTGCAGCAACAATGCATGATCCCTCACCAGCTTCCCACGCATGACAATGACAACTGTGTTTACAAGAACGCATGACCAAGCTGGACGTAGTACTGCCACCAGGGGAACTGATCCCAGGTCTCTGAAATTGGTGGGTGAGTGTTTTGCCCCTGAACTGTTTATATCTAAAGAGGCAGCCATGCAGACTGTCAAGACAGCTGGGGGTTAGTGGGCTTTAAAGAGATGCACAGCTGGGTGTTGGAGTTCAACAAATGGAAGGATATTTGACCAGGAAAAAGAATATATAGTGTGAAAGAGAACAGCCCTGTAGGTGTAACCTCCTGCAGGGGGAGGACATATTTCTGTAGAGTGAGTGAATGTTCTTTTGGAAAGACACAGTAAGAACTGTGGCAACTCAATGCTTAAGGCACACGAGCAGAACTGTATGATCACTGCTGTCAAAAACTTCACTGAGATCTAAAAAACTACACTTGCACAGTTGCCTGGATTGATTACTCAAAGAAGACAGTTTGTGTTCAAAGAGCTGCCTCTGCTACCTGAAAACAGACTGGATTTTTTCAAATGATGAAGTTCTCAGGTTGTTAAAATAAAAAATAGCACATTATAAGCCATAGATTAGTTTATATTTGCTACATGAGCCTATAATATACTGACCTGCATCACAGACTAAAATAAATAAATAGATGATGGAAAATGCTTGCATTTGTCAACATATTGCATATCAGTTAGAGTTGTCAGTGTGTGTGACAGTCGTACGTGTCTATTCTTAGACAGGTGAGTGTCTGGGCCCTCATATCAACCAACAGCCACACATTTATCACAGCCTGTCACCTCTTATACACACTGTCACTGATCCAGCCAACCTCTGATCCTGCCAGATACATCTGAGGCTCTGTAAACCAATCAGGGCTGTTCAAAGCATATCCAGCTTGAAAAATAAAAAGACATTTAGACAAAAAGTTGGCAATTCTGGCAAACTGCTTGGGCCTGGTATGAGCAGTTGATAATGCTCACCATGCTCTGGTCCCCGGTCTTGGTGAAGGTATTTTCATCAGCAACATCACGTTTCACCCAGCTGTAGGAGACCATGTAACTGGTGATGGGTGGATGGTAGATAGTCAAAGGGCGTTCCCAGGTCACCATCAACGCTGTCTGGTTCAGCGGCCGGATCTTCATGCTCACTGGGGCACTGCTGCACACTGAAAGACCAGGAAGAAGAGGGGAGTACGATACATCACTCTTAAGGAAAATAATAAATAAAATAGTGTCACCTTTTCACCATCTGAATGCAGCTGAGTGAAAATGAAAGGCTGTGGTTGGGAGGACTGCTTGACCACATGAATTTGTGTCCGTTGATGTGTGTGGGCAGAATGCAGGTTGCCTCTTAACAAGCCTATTATTACTGTCTGCTGCTGACTTGACTCAAAGCCATTTCCGCTTGAGAAACCTCTAAAGGTGCAAGATAATACAGTAACTCAATAACAAAAACACTCCTGGAGGGTGGACTGGGGTAAGGCACAACCTCGAGGTGTCAGTGTAGATTGTCAATCTGGAGGCTTGTGTCTTTTTCATGCCACAACGCTGCAAGAGATTCCAGGTAGAATGGCAGCTGGGTGTAGTGCTAAACATGCGGTACAGATAATACTGCAACTTCCTGCCCATACTGATTTTGTCTGTGCAACATTAAACAGGATGTATGAGGAGGATGAAGCAAAACCCAGTAGGTCAGCCTCAAGGTGGCAGTGTAGGCTGCAGCATGGATATTTACAGAGGGATCTGTCAGTAGGAGTAAGGGACAATCTGGACATGCTTCTCAGCACATCAGGGCAACAGCAATCAGGAACCGGTGTCAACTGATTAGGTGCATAAGGGGGTTCTGTCAAATTGAAATTGTCACCACAGTTTTCTCCATTTACACAGTGACGCTATGGTGCAAATTATGCACCACAATATGTGAAATTGAGACAGGGTGGAAGGAAATCAGTCAAAGGGGAACAAAAACAATACCAAGAATATGTTGGGGTGTTGATGAGGTGTGACAGGTGTGAAATGCATTATAACCCGTCAGATGTTCTTTTTCAACTTCAGTAGCTCAACAACAGTCATTTAATAACAGCTGAAGACATTGTGATGTTACTGCCTGCATCATGACTGTCATGACAGTCATCCTTTTGATCATCAACACTGGTGCACTAGTAATGCACAGTAGTGCTACTGAAATCAGGTGTAGAAGATACATATCTTATTAACACCTGTTTTGCACTTTGTAATCCGACAGTGTTGCGATTCTTATTTGTATTCTTTGCTAAAAATTTTAAATTTGTTCATAACAACTTTTCTTACATGTGGTGTACTGATGAGCAAACATGAGATCTCTATATCAACTAGAAACTCAATTGATCTAAGGCCTAAAACATTTTAATGTAATGGCAGATTGGCAGCAAAATTAATTAGTGCTCCTCTAAATCTGATCAAAATTTGTATGCAAAAGGTGTTTTTATTTTTTTTTTAATCTCAGGTTCAGTTGAGAAGGAAATCGTCAACTGAGACAGTATGAATCAAATCGAGAATAGCACCTAATGTTTCATCACTGGCAAAATGACATAACATGCTAGTGAATCGGTAGGAAAAATAAATACATATTTTTTCTGTGAATACATACACTGTAACCCCCCAAGAATGAGCCTCATAGAGGTTTCACCTCATTCTGCAATACCACTCAGAGCAAAACATAAATCTTTCTACTGGCAGCTTCTACCATAAAGGGGATGAATTGACTGTTGTCAACAAACAGCAGTTCCAGTGCTTCTCTCCTCTCAAGGCTGTACAATGTATTTAAGAGGTTGTGTGCAGACATTGTAATAAGATTTACTGAAAAAAAAGAACAAAATATAGTTATATAGTTATGAATACTTGGTATTTTCTGAACTTTGCAGGAAAGTAAAGTTATGCATGCCATCTGACTTACACTACTTATTTTATAATAATGTGTGACTCCTGATACAGCTACCGCCACAATAATGTTGCTTCGATTAGTTGACTGAGAGAAAATGAACTGGCAAGTAGTTAGATAACTGTTTGTACATATAAAATAAAATTGTACATTACAATACATTATAGTTTTGTACTGTAAGTAAATGCAAGGAGTCACCTTGGACTCTGGGTAATTGTGATGGGCATTTTTCACAGTTTTTTGACATTTTATAGACAAAACAATCTATCAACTAGTTAAGAATTAATAATAAAAATAAAAGTTTGTTGCTACCCTATGGACAATAATCACCATTAACCAACCAAATTCAAAATAGAGGTATGCTAAATCTGGTCTCCACATGAGATAAAGGCTTGCATGCACAGGGTGATAGAGCTTGTTTTCACACTTGCAGATATACAGTATTAGAGTTTTAAAAAATTATACAATAAATACTGCCCAATGTATCTTGGCATTATTCATGCACAAACAATGAATGTGGGCCACACAAACTAATCTGCAACCTGTATTTTGCATCAGAAAGGTAAGCTATTTATCACTAATGGCCAAACAACTTTCACGGCTGTAAAAGCCACAGTGATGGAACATTCAGTCAAGGTGTGGCCCTGGCTCGCACAACATTTACAAGCAACGCCATCATTTACGGTGTGCAGATAAAATACCCCCCTCACCACACAACCTTGACAGATGTCACCCCTGAAGACTGACATGGTTTCCTTCCAGCGCCTCCAATTAAAGGAGCAGTGTGTAGAATCTAGTGGCATCTAGCGGTGAAATTGCAGTTTCGCGAAACTAGCAAAAAAGCGAACGGGCCTATCTAGAACCATTCTGGGCTTCTGTAGAAACATGGCGGAACATCTCTCCGTGGAAGGGGACCCGCTCCCTCTGTAGATATAGATGGCTTATTCTAAGGAACAAATACACTTTTTGTATTTTCAGGTGATTATACACTAATGAAAACATACTTGAATGAATATTATATTCCATTTGTGCCAATAGATCCTCCTAAATGCACAGCATACACACTGGTCCTTTAGGTATGGATTTTTTTCCACACCGTGAAATAGAAATGTGAGAGACACAATGAGAAAATGAGCAAGAGGGAGAGGAAGGTGAAAAAATTGGGAGACACTGGTCCACATTATTCTGCCTACTGACATGCCACAAAAGCAATTTCACAACTTAATTTGTATGGGTCTATTTTAGCTATGCCACATATTAATGATGATTGCTGATCGGCCCTGTTAGAGTGCTCCAACTTCATCACAAGCATTCCCAATCAATTCTCCCTGCCAAGACACCAACAACACCACTTTAAGGCGCAGCAGCCTCTTTCATTAGTTGGTCGCCGTAGTTCCTGTACTGTTCTGTTAAAGCAAGCGCTGCAAGATTCACACATAAAAGAGGAAAACGAACAAAAATAATCTAATCAAGCCCTGCCCGAGGTCTGTGCTTTGTATTAATATGTTCTTTGATATAAGAATGAGTTGTAACAATGAGAGAATGACACGTGCACTATCCTGACAGGACAAGCTTTATCCAAAAATCTCTAGAAATACCAATTATTACGTATAAATGGGTCCTATGAATAGGTCTCCATTCTTAGCAGCTAGGTGAGCTTCCTGAATTTGGACCAAAAATACTATCAAAGATCTCATTAATAATTTTCACTGCAGCCCCTACATTTTTGACAAGAAAGAAAATAGTGCTGAAAAACCAATATGTCTTTGAAAAAAAAACATTGTAGGACCCATGAGGACCCGAGGTAATACTATCCCTGTACAATTAGGACTTATACTAGTGATGGGAATTACAGCTTTTTGAAGGGAGCCGGATCTTATGGCACCGTTCCTTTCCGAGAGCCTGCTCTTTCGGCCCCCAAATGGCTCTTCGATTAGTACCCCTTCTGCTGGTCACTGCCTAAGTTACGTTCTTTTTTTGTTGCAAGAGATAAATATGCAAGATTCTTCATCTGCAATACATAGAAATATTCTGTCATATTGATGGTTAAAAAGTGGGATGTGTCAAGAATAACTGTCCTAGTTGTATAACATAAATAACACCCTACTAATGAAATAATATGGTTAATAAATAACTCCAAACAGACACACACAGCATGGGTGTCAGCTCCCATCATTCACTTAAAAGGAGCCGGCTCATCACTATCTTAAACCATATATTAGGACACTCGGAGGTCCCGTGACTTGCTCAAGGACACTTCGCCACGTGGGCTGGGGGAAGCCAAAATCAGCTGTCAAAATCAATGGTCGTCGACTAGAAATGATAAGCCTTTTTTGTCTTCCTTTGTCTGAAATCAAGGACCAATTGTTTCAAAAAATGACTAAGACTAATTTCCTGGGGTAAACCTGCATAATGTGCTGTGCGAGAATGGAAAACTTGACAAGCATAGCAACAGTAACTAAGGGCTTATGGTCAATTAGGAAAGTTGTAAACTAGCAAAATTGTAAGATTTTGGGTAGCTTTTGGATGGAATGTGACATTTGCTGATCTCTGGCCTAACCTTGGCCTACACACAGTGTGCATAATATAATGCTAATCCACTATTACCTTTAGTATCAATGACCATGCCCTTAGTTTACAGCAAACTCTGTCTACTCCGAGTAATTGAAGCAGCAATTCACAAGACCTAATAAAATATTAAGTAATGATTGTAATTACATGATTGTAATTATAGGAGATCCCCAGTAGTGCTATAGTTCAAATGGCAGGGAGAATGTGCAGAAAACAAAGCTTACCTCTTGAAGCCTCAGTGCTATGAGGGCTTCCCAGGATCTCAGTCAAGGATTTCTGCCATGCGTCTTTTACAGCCGACCTAAAGAGTTTCCTATTGTCCAGATCCTGCACGGGCCGAAAGTTGTTCCACAGGTACTCGACAGACTTCACGTGGTCTTGTTGCTCTGTTGTAAAGATGGAGTAAAAGGCCTCCAGCTAGATGGAAAGAAACAGAGAATAGCGATTGAAGCAAATGTAAGTGCTCTTGTTACTGTGTGTGTGTGTGTGTTGAATATAATATATCATGCAGGACTGCATTTGTAGCCACTTGCCAGCAGCTGACTGTTCACAAATGGAGCACAGTATTTGCAAGAAACATTCACACCACAGGCACCAGCAGGCGCAGACCTCAATCATCATCCTGGCTACCTACTGGGCTGTAACTTCTCAATGGGGCAAATTTGTAGCCATTGATTGCAACGAATGATCTCCTGCCGCGTGCTGTAATGACTACACATTACAGATACAGTGGAATCAATGTGTCCTATGCGTACTTGGAGAAATGAATTACAGGTTCATAAAAGACTATCTGTGAGTGTCACAAACATTGTAGCGGTGGTCAATATTCTTGCAGCAGAAGTCATTTCTGAACAAAAGATTTGTCCTCCTGCAAGTTGATAGAAATTCTACTGAGCCCTGCATATTTCTACTCCACAGAACGCTCTAGAGGATATGCAGCTGGGTAACCCAAGAATTGTATGTATAAAAGATGCAGCAGGACTGTGTATGGGATCAGCAAAAAGCACGGGGCATGATTTGGCATATATTATCTCTCAAAATCACAAACGGCATAAACAGTTGGAGGTGAGCCGTTGTGAAGCACATAGGTGAGTGATGTAAAATGCAACATTTTTCATTAAACATATTCATTAAACCTTTACTGCAATAATTTAAATCAATGAACATTTAAATTAATGAACATTTCTGCACTTGAACAACTTTAATAGTATGATGACCAGCCTCCATGTAGCACTGTTCTATTTAAGACCCTATAGTTGCTATGAGAGCTATCTCACGCAATCATTTAAATGCCAGTAATTGGATCCACTCCTGCTTAATCATCCACTATGTAGGCTGTTATAGTTTCATATGGGAGGAGTTGGGGAGGAACTAGGGTAAAGGGAAGAGAGAGGAGCAGTAGATGAGGGGAAGAATTGCTTGCTAGTCAACACTGTGGGACAGCAAGTGATCCACTGTGTGTGCGCAAATGGGATCTGACCATAAATATGGAGAATATAGCCGTCTGGGTGTGCGTGTGTGTGTGTGGACTTAACACACCTGTGAGTGGGACAGATACACAGGCCTGGAGAAGATGATCCACTCCACTACCTTGCTGCAGGGCGGTGTGGTCAAAGAGCCGGTGTATCGGTAATAACTGTCCACCGACGATGGCAGCAGATCCCTCAGGATGAATGACCTGAGGTGGGTCTCCTTTTCTGGGTAGAGCATGGGATCAATACTTGTCAATGCATAGAATGAAGTGCACAGTCTGCTGTACAGCTACAAAGTCTGCTGTACAAGTACAAAAATACCATAGCTTTTGCTCTTTAATGCTTTGCTAAAACCCCTGCATATCTTGAGCTACATTTGCATCAACATTTACAAGGTTGTTTCATTTCACTCTCCCTGTGGCATTTTAACTGCTTTCCTGAAACCTCCAGAGCTGGAACGATGGTGACTGCAGTTAAAAGTCTCACCACTTGTTATCACTCTGGCCAGATCGCTGTACTCAGATGGGCTGAGAGAGGAGCAAAGGGAGAGGAGTCAGATAAAATGGCCTGCTCTGACAGCTGATCTGTGGCTAGGTGGGAGCCTGCTCTGCTCTGTGTAACAACTGTGGCATGAGCCACAGGGATTAAGACAGATCCAAATGATTACCACATCTGTTCTATCCCCTGTGATCAGAACCAGGCAATGGCGTGTAAAAAAACAAGACAAAAAAAACAAGCAGGAAATCAGTTTGTGATCCAGAGAAAGATCCCTTTATCTCCTGAAAATACCTTGTGTGGGCGATGCAAGTGGGTTTCGTTTTTCCTTGAATTATGAAACGAAAAAACCAAATAAAGCTGAATTGATGTCAAATCCAATCTCGCACAGCTCATGACCTTATCTAAAAAAAACACAGAGGTTTGGGGGGATAGGACTGATAGGACTACTGAGGCACTGGAAGCCTCGCCCCCATGCCTCATCTGTACTCAGAGTCAAATTCAGTATTCACAGCCTTTCTTCTCCCTGTCTTCAGACAGCGTACGTGCCCTATCGCTCATGGACCGCCGAGATGCTGATGGATGGATGACTGTGGGATAATGAGCTAGTGGAAAACCAACCATCCTAGCGAGGGAGGAGGCGAGGAGCATTTAGCAGCCAGCAGGAAGAGAGTCCAGAAAACCACCACACCCACACCGAGCTCTCTTTCAGCCAGGAGATGAGAGATACTGTGGTGTTAGCACGAACACCTGCGTAGCTACGCAGCACAGCGTTCAGCCACTTTTGGAGACTGATGGAGATTCAGAAAATAATCTAGTATAACGTTTTCTTGGAAAAATGCCTTTATCAAGGTTATATAATGAAAGAAAAGTGGAGCGTAAATACCTTTGTGAAATGAAAACCTCAAGTGAAATGGCCTCCAAACTGAAAACAGACCAATCAGAAAAAAGGCTACTTTTTTCATTGCAATTACTTCAATGAAACTGAAAAAAAGAGTAGAAATATCACTGAACAAAGTGACCCATTTTCTGATTCTGAGGCCTATTCACATCACATGTTTTTTAAGAATCTCTAGGGGTCTCTAAGTGAGCTTTTTCCCCCTTACATGTTTTTTTGTCTGTTTTCCTGCTCATTCAGAAAGTTGCAAAAGTCCCCCCCCCCCCCCAATGTTGAACACAAAAACTCAGAAGCTCACCAGCGCACATTGCACAACATCAAACATCCATCTCCAGAAAGAACAGGGAGTGAAATTATAATTAGAAACGACTCAATGAAGCCCAGCACTAGGTCTTGTGAAACCAGCATGGGTACAGAGCAATTACTCCATGCTTCTATGCATCCTCATCCATTTAGATGTCCTTGTCAGTGTATGCTTATGCTCACATAAAGACCGTCAGCGGCCGGTTGTAAAACAAGTCATACGTGTCTGTGTAAACAGAGCTGCTATGTCCCCAGATGCAGTAAAGGATTACACAGTCATGCTAAAGCATCTGCTTATGGTCTGCATAAGTCATGCATGCAGATAAACCAGCACAACAGCATTCGTTTAAAACAATATACCATGAAGAATTGGTGCCATGGCATACAACACAAGGCATTATGAGTTTAAATGTGAATATGAGCCATTGCAAGAGCCACGGTCCACAACAGCCTATACATGTATGTCTGAGTCGGAATAAATCAGAATGTTGTCTAATTGAGGCTCAGACGTAATTAATAGTTGTTTCTTTGTGAGTGAAGCTCCTTGGGAGGTCTCCCTACTGTGGAGCTACACTAGCAAGGGAGAGGCGCTATCTTGAAAATGTTGCCTCCCTTTGAAGTTAAACTATGTTCATATCTTGTGTTTAGACTCTAATTTGGGATAAAAAAAAAAAGAAGCCAAATGTTTAAGCAGCTGAAAGCAAGAGCATCAATCTGTGTGCTATAGAGGTCAGGAGGATCACGATGTCTATACTGTCACGAGGAATTTACTTCTAGGGTCAACCAAAACGCCCACAACAGCAGCAACGCAAGAGTGATTTTGTAAGGGATAATTGCTTTTTGGATATCCCACATGAACTTAATTCTGTCAGTGTTGTTTCATGTGGAGGAAAAAAAAATATATCAGTGGACAATAAACAAACAAAAACAAACCATTGCAGAGAAACAAAGAAAAACAATTATATATGTATGGGCATGTTAATGCCCTCACCACATACGTCATATATAAGATCGTTCTCTATAAAGCAGAGTTTGTAAGGGGGTAACTTCCGACTTGCTTACCATGATGCACTACTCCTTTTAATCCCTGGATGATGGGGTCCACAGCTGGATTGTCTTTTTGCCCCAGCTGCAGGAAATGTCCAGAGACAAAGGATTACAAAAGGGATTACAAGACTAGAATAATAATCTAACATAATAAATAAAGACGATCAATATGAACAAAATACAGCCGGTGGACACAATAAAGGGAAACATTTCTACAATACAGCAAAGTCTAGCAGCATCTAGTGAGATTATGTAGGGTGACTATTCAGTAGGCGAGGGTGTTGTTTCTGGTGTTGTGCTAGATGACTATATTGTAATGTATATTTTTGTCCAAAAACTAATTATACAAACTCAAAAAATAAAAGTCCATGGCATTCACTCTACCAAATGCCTTGATTAACAGTATTTAATGTTTCTTTGAAGAAAGGTGTGATTACATTGTGACCTGTAATATTATTATATTTATTTTCCTTTCAAATTATTACATTTTACACAAAATCAACTTGAGATTTAGACTGATACTTTTTAGATTCAGTACCCACGCACCAACACAACACCATAAATAAACACTGAACACATCTGATCATTTTATGAGCTTTGTATCCTCCTGTAGCTGGTGTTATCCAGTAGCTCTATGGACGCCATTTGGCCATTAGCTCTACTGTCTCCAGAGGACTAACACCTGTGCTTATCTATTAGGCCCACTGTTAACTCTTTGCTATGACTGACACACATTGTAAATTGTTTTGTTCAGACCCACATTCTACAATATTCCCAATGTCCTACTTAAGAGACAAGATTGGACAAAACAGTGTTCGGACGCGGGGAACAATCTTCCCCTTGCTCAACATTAATTCAGGTCAGTCAGAGGAGAATAATTGTGTGGAACTGAATGCTGAATGTGGATAATATGCACACCTTAGAGGCCATTAATAGGCCTTTTGGGAGCACAGGAAGAACTCTCCTCATTGATTAGAAATGGTAAATCTGAGCCAATGTGTGTGTGCCCGCTTAAAAACCCTCGCAGTGTAAAATGCTATTCAGCGGATTGCGTATGGTGGTGCTAATTGCAGTAAGCAATAGGGCTGTCAGGACCCAGCGGAGGCATTTAGGTCCTCGCCCATATACGGTTTTATCACTGTCGAAGAGTAGACCTACATTACAAACACCTGTGTCCCCATTCCAGCCTCTCTCTCCCTGAGTTGACCCTTGGCTATATACTATTAAGCTTAATGTTAGCCCCCATTGATCACCTGCCATCAATCGCAAAGAGACTGCTAATAGAAATAGGGATTGTAACATGGAGAGGGACCCTGAAGTCGTCAGTGCTGCTGGTGCATGCTTTTCCATGGTTCATAAATCTCTGAGGTGTTTTTAGAGTTAACAAAAATTCGGACCATTCTTGTCCATTAAGAGTTTATGTGCGCAGACCTGCAGTGGACAATTGGTAGAATCTCAGTAACAATCCACAATGTGCCACAGAAGAGAAAAATAATCAGCTGCTGAGAAACTCTGATCACAACAAAGGTGCCAAAGATAATTTCTAATAAATAATCATTTTATGGACCTTAAAAAGTTATTCACATCTTCATCGTTTTCATAATAAGACTAATTCAATACCAACTGCCCCCCAGAAGTCATAAATGCCTCACTGTTTTACAAGGTCTTTTTTCCATCCTGACTCTTAATGTTATTTTCTTAGTAGGATTTCCTATTTTCCGCTAATAGTTTGTCAGTTTCTTTTTATCCACTCTTGTTATATTTATTCACTCATCTCCTTAGTTTTGCTATTTCTTACAGTTGGTGGTAAGCACTATATGTATTAACATAGTCATTTTATAAGCCTATTTTCCATTTAGGCAATACTACCAACAACTACATGAAAAGCCATTACAAGGAGGTTTTCCTCAACAGCAGTATAACTCTCGCTGAGAAAACTAAATGGTGGATATAAAGGATGCATCTTTAAGCATGAGCATGGTATGTTTTAACCACACAGAGTCTACATGCTAGCGGCTCTGTGAGGCTGTAGTTAAATTACTAACATCAGCATGCTAACATGCTCACAATGACAATGCTAACATGCTGATATTAAGCAGGTGTTATGGTAATCATGTTCATTAGCTTAGTTTTAGCATGACAGCATGGTAACTTTGGCTAATTAGCATTAAACAAAGTTCAGCTGAGGCTGATGGGAATGCCATTAGTTTTTCAGGTATTTGGTCATAAACCGCAGTATAGCACAGACAGAAAACCTGTTGATGGCGCTACATGAAATGTCAGGGGATCAACAAAGTGATAGCAATTCATCCTGAGGGGGACATAAACGTGTGTACCAAACTTCAGGGTAATCCATCCAATAGTTGTTGAGATATTTCAGTCTGGACCAAAGTGGTAAGCTGACAGACCGACCTTGTCCTCCCTAGAGCCTTGCTGTTGGCATGGATAAAAATGTCTGTGTGTGTCTAAGTGCACTCGTGTAGAAGTGTAGTTTGCTTCAGATTAAATTTGTCTTGACCTTCGGTCCTGGTGATACCTTACCTCAAAGAAGACGGCCATGGCAGCAATGATGCGTCTTTCCTTGATGGCAGCACTGAGGCTGTCAAAGTCATCTGAATTGTAAAGGTAGATCTGCATCTGGGATGGGAAACAAAGCATAAACAGCTTGAGGAGTGGACAAGAAGAACGAACAGTCCTGTCATCAATCACTTGGACACACTGCTGAGGAGCTGATGAAAAGCTGTTTTGAGAGGCATAAAAGAGGGTGTATTTATCACCTCCATACATCTCTCATAATCTGTCATTTCTTTTTGTGTTCTGCCACTCCTGGAGGATGCTAGAGAAATACAGCATCCCATTCCTCAGGGCGACTGTCCTCACAGACAGTCACGAGCAGAGCGGGACAACTGGAGGAATGTGCTCTTTTTCTGTGGTGAGATCTAATAGAATGGTATGCTTTTAATCATTGCTCCCAATTACCTTAAAGCACCCGCAACACCGCTTCTGATTTCACAACAAAGCATAGAATGTGTGAATATAATGTGAAAACCATCATACACAGAATACATCACATACCTGTCACAGCTCTGGTTTTCGATTCCTTTCATTTCAAAGCAGACATATAATGGTAGTGCTGATCAAAATCAGCAAATGATTTTAAAAGTAGCAATTGGAGCTGTCCATCATCTCACTGTCTCAAGCCTTATTAAAATGAAAAAACTCTTTCATGTCGCTGAACCAAGTTAATTGGCAATAAGAAAAAGGTCCTCGATGTTGATTTAATTAAAAGGGTATGCTTGCCTTTTTTCTTTTCCAAAGAAAAAATTATGAGAAACCCCCAACCACAATTGGCTGTGCTGACAACACATGCAGAAAGTTAAAATAAATAAGGATAAAACCATGAATGCATACCACAGGCCTAAAACAGGTACAAAATGACTCAATCCAGATAATTTAAGTGAATTTAAGTGATCAGTTTCCTTCAGAGTTCCTTTAACTGCAGCCTTTAATGGAACTAATTTGTTGTCTGAGAACCCAGCAAGAAAGAGCCCTGACCATTCATCACCCTTCAGATGTTATTAACTACATTACCCAATTAAGCCGGCCCCCTTAGGCTTCATTTACTCACTGACATTGGCTCACGTGACCTGCTCTTGTTAACGGCACACTGGAAAACGGGATTTTCAATTATCAGACACTTTCATAGCAGCCAATAAAAATAAATGTTGCCAAAAGCGATTTGAATCACTTGATTGCACGCTTCGTTTCACTGAATGTTTTCGAGAGCTTCGACACAGAGCCGTTTGTTGTAACGTAAACTTCCTTCACATCCACGGATATCACTTGTTGATTTTAAGCAGGACAGACAGGTGGTCTGACCGATCTTTAAGCTCCCTTAAGGCATTCAGACGCATTCATACATGTTTGTTTTAGTCAGTACAAAATGTACCATACTGGTTTACAGAGAAATATGTGAAGACAAATCTGAAAATGCAAGTACCAATAACCAACGGCAGCTTGCAAGAGACCAGGGGTAACAAAACATTATTTGAGCTTTATAAATTACCTCCAGTTTTCTCTGTGGAGCAGACAGCCCATGCTGTCCACATCCTCTGAGCCCTTCTTTAGTCTAAAATCATTTCATAGCCCTCAATTTTTTCTTTCCGTTTTCCGGCACAAAGTGAGTGCAAACACAAGTGCTGAGAGCCGCTCTGCATTCCCAAGTCGCATTTAAGCACAAACAGGTGAAAAACAAAGTCATGTTTGGCATGATTTCCCAAGACAGCGAGACATGGAGGCAAGACAAGAAAACTACAAGAAATAAGTTTGTGCGCAGAGAGACCTTAGATTTATCACAGCTGCACGGTTTTCTTCTTCTTTCCTTACTTTATTCTTTACAACTGTGCTACTGCAGAATTTTGTTGTTAACAGGTAAATGTGTCTTATTTAATACAGTATGATTCACTCACACCAATCACACAACCATCTTCGTTTTCCTTTTATCTGAGCACCTACAAAGTGCTAGAGCACTCATTTTCAAGAAAAGAAGTGTCACAAAAAACTGAAACTGAATGAAAAAAGACAGCACAAGACAATAGAATGACAGTAGATTATGTGTACTTAATATCTGCCTAATGTTTGTTACAGTAGGAATGCTCCAGGATTTACTACCAGATCTCAGTTTGCTTGACTTTCTCCATTATCATGTTGACAGAATACTAATATCGCTGCGTGAAACTAAACGAATACACATTACAACTGTTTTACATCGATGCAAAAAAAGCCTTGTGTTTTTCTTGTGACATATGGCTCCTTATAAAAACATATTCACTAAGTTGATTATGTGTTACTGTTGCTACAATGGCGGTTTCGAGTCAAACACTGTAAAAAACCCACATCAATATTTTATTTCTACGGTGGCCCAGTAAGCTCAATGCACTGCAACTTAACACGTGCAAATAGACAAAACACAAGAAGATACAATAAAACACATTCACCAATTCTGTTGGCATGACCCATATATTATTGCAGAATATTTGCTATACAGCTAGCGCTAGCCTTTCTAGCCACCCAATTTGTCATTCACTCATTTTCCATGTGGCTTCCATGCACCACAAACCATGGCAACGAATTGGTTGGTGAACGTGTTTCTCAATTTGCTATGCATTTTATCTATCTGCAGTCTGCTAAATGTTGCACATGTTGTTATGTACATTTATTAACTTCATTTGCTATTTGTTTTCTTCAGTTGCAGCGTTTTGAGCTGTCAGGGTTGCCATATCTGAGACTGCAGATATGCTTGCAGTGCTACTGAAGCTTTCCTCTTGAAATGTACAATACTGAACACCCACCCTAACACTTCATACATCCGCAGTACTGTGTGCAACCAAGTACCCTTCCCTAGGTGTGATTTGTAATCCATGTATAATTAATCTAACCTTGGTGACACCCTGATATATTATCAGAAAAAAAATCCACTGTTTCATTTTTCATTGTGCTGTTTGAGCGAACAGGTGGTCCATCTATCGATTTTACCACTTCACTCCCACGAAAAAGGCCGTGGTTAGATTAATGTCAAGCTCAGTAGCCACAGGCCAAGCCGTTTTTATTTTTTTTTACATGACCGTGTTATAAAGGCAGAGCAGCGCCATAATACAGTTCATTGGATTTGTCTTTCCACCCTGTACCTATGAGTGAACTATATTTGTGTGTGTTTTCATGCTTCTGGGCAGGAGGGATAAACACTTTGAAGTTAGTCCCCCCCCCATCCCACTGTAAGAGTAAATGCTTTATGCAGTGTGTTACAAGTGACTCAGGGCTGAATGTGACTCATTTGGAATGGAGAGATAATTAGACAGCAGATTGGGAAACAGTCTCTGTTTAGCAGAGACAAACAGCCCTGGAGCTCAACCTCCAAGGTCATGCTGCTCAGCTCTCAAAGAACAAAACATATACACAACAAAACAATAGCCAACCTCTGCTATAAAAGATCACTGGGTATATCAAACACAAATATTTATAAAAAGGTGGGGTTTTGCGGCACATGTGGTGTCACATGTAATGTACACTCAAATACATCCAATTCTGTCAAGGCAAGAAATATGAAATATGAAAATGCCACATATTACAGGATGAAGCAGTTTAATGGCCGAAGGCTAGATCCTGCATAACCATATTCCCCTTAATCCATCCATCATTTGTTTCCACTCTTTCACCTTCTGGTTCAGCGGGTGAAATAATATATCTTGTTTGATACATCTACTAAGCTGACTTATTGATAAAGAGAATAACATTTTAAAAGTATACCTCCCACACACCACTTTTTCCTGCATATATGGTACACCATGTACATATATAATCAACAGGAAAGATCTTTGCGGATGTGTGGAGGTCATATCCGCAAAGAGTGACTTGCTGTCTTTTGTTGGCCCTATTTTTTCTAATGTGGTAATGTCTTTTAACATTTCTCCATGTTGTCACTTACGAGACTTCAGTCCCCATCATACTTTTCGTGAAGTCAATCCTATCTAGACTGCATGTTCTTGACGTGTGTTAATATGTGTGTAAATGGTACAAGAAAAGGTTCACCCATGCTTTGAGTTATGAAAAAACCTACCAGACATTATCTGCATCCAAATGGCAGCGCTTCATTCATGATCGCTGCTATGCATTCAGAGGCATTCAGTTTAATGGTGCCAGTACATTAGCAACAAATCTAAAGCAGCCTTTTTTGTCTGATCTAGCCCTTCATCGAGACCACCAATCATGTTTTTTTTTTTCGACCTCGCAACTGCTCAACACTCACTCGCTTGTCAAGTTGACTTTTGAAGCTTTAAAGATGGGGATGGAATGGACAGTGGCTGATGTCTCCGCTCCTTTGATTGGTCATTTTCTAGACCCACAATCTCCGGCCTCCCACCTTTGACCCCTTTTTTGGCTGCAGAATCATCAAGAAGATGATGTCGGAGACAAAAGAGGCAAAGTGAGGAAGAGCCACCTCTACAATGCCCTTAACACAAGTAGGCCTAAATCGTCTACATTTGTGCACGCCGAGCAGAAATGCTTTTTCGTGAGGATGTTTTCCCACTCGCCGATACTATTATGCGCATGGACATCATACGGCATTCATTACGTTTAGAGATTAATTAAAGGTCATAGGTATTTAACCGTATTCATTTATGAACATGGAAATGGTTAGATTTTTTCAAACTATACAGGACTCAGTGATCCTGTAATAATCAATGTTAAGGCTTGGTCCATTTTCCCTTTGTTTCAGCAGGTTTGGTCAAGGTTTGCATTCGTACTGTATCATTTATCCATGATCTATTTCAACTTTTCTACTTGCTTGCACACTAGTTTTTATACACCCTCATCACCTGCTTGAACTAGTTCTAAGCTGCTTATATCGCACACACAAATATAAATGTTTAAACATTTGTCAATAATATGGACATGCTACACATCGTTAGATCAGTTAGATATTCCACAATTCAAGCTTTCAGTTCATTTTACGGAAACCATGAGCACCAAAATATAATTTAAACAGATTTACCGTCATGGTGAACAAGAGATACGAAATAAAGTTGTTGACTCCCTACCTTTAAAGTGTTCATAAATTCAGAATATGTGTCCATTCCTCGATTTTTTACCGTATTTCCCAACTTTGCTGAGCAAGAGTTTTGTGCGAAAGGAATTAAAGGCCTGTCCCAAATATAGGCAGGTTGAGTTCAGTGATTGAAGCAAATAAAAGTCAGGGTTATTAATTGAAGTTTTAGATTACTTCACAATCTTTTCATGCACCCCCTGGCAGGTATGTATCATTATGCTCCTTTTTATATTTTGTTTAATAAAAAACGCATCATCCTTTAAATTTTCAAGCACATTAGCTTGGCAGTCCATGTCATTTAACAGTGCGGTCGATGCAGAAACCTTGGTCTACACACGAAGACATGCAATGCTACAAATCTATATTTTACATGTATAATTGATATAAATTTATCGGGAGGGCATCATTTTCTTGTTCTTGCTCAGCTTTTTTTCTAACAGCTGCCCAAAGTGGTCATTGAAGTGAATTCCATCATGTTATTTAGAAGCACACGATCAAAGGAGTCATAACAGCTTTATAATGGTTGCATATAATGCGGTGCCCTTTAACACTACGCTGAACACAAAATGATGTGGCAAAAATAAATCTAATTACTCAGCCATTCAGCATCAAAAGCCGTGCAGGCAGAAAGGGCTCCACAGAACAGGGCCAAGACACAAACACAGGAGGACTCTAGCTGCGTGTTTGGAGATAGGACGGAGAGGCAAACTAACAGACATTTTCTGTTTCCATACACATACATTTACACTAATTATTACCCATTTGACAATAGAGGGGGTGAAAAAAAACATTTTATATAACCCCACAAAATGTAAGAGTATGACACATTTGCAAATTCATTTTAGATAATGAATAGGAATGGCATTGTAAATGATAAAAATGTGAACAGCAGAAATAACTCATTCTCCACACCACATGAAAAGAGTGGGATTTCTGTTTTAATCCTGGAACCAGAATAAATAATACCAAAAGGTTTCAGACTTAATACCCTTTATATCTGTGCTACAAGAGTTGGTGATTTATTTATTTTTTTCTGCTTTCCTTTATTACTTACAGTCTGTTCTCCATTTTGTTTCTTTAGTCTGTCTCTTTGTCTTTTGGCACTAACGGTATTGAGAAATCTATTATGACCTTGTGCAAAAAACATTTTAAGAGCAGAAGAGAAGAAGAGAAAGAACTTCTGCTTCAATGCTAATTTTATTTAAACTCTACAACAAAACTTTATTCTTCTCCTATGCCTTTTCACTCTGCTTTCATTTATGTGATATCCTTGACATTCAATCAAAAGATATTACCTTGGAAATTATTAAAGATGTTATCATTGTATTTTGATTAATAACTGACCATTAACGGATGTGATTGACCCGCAACTACTCAACACTCACTCGCTCGTTAAGTTGACTTCTAAGGCTTTAGAGGCGGGGATGGAATAGACAGTGGCTGATACCTCCCCTCCTTTGATTGGTGACTTTCAACACCCACAGTCTCTGGTCGTGGACCCCTTTTTTGACAGCAGAATCACCAAGAAGATATCGGAGAAAAATTAGGTAAAGTGAGGAATAGCCACCTCTGCAATGCCCTTAACACATTTAGGCCTAAATCATGCACAACCAAAATGTAACACAAGCTATTTGCTACGACAGCAGTGGCATATATGATCCATGTATTTTAAAATTGATATGAAAAACTGTAGACAACAATGCACAAGTTAGTTACAGTCAGTATTCAAAGTGACAAATCAAAGGAGGGGAAACATCGGCCACTGTCTATTCCATCCCCGTCTCAAAAGTCAACTTGATGGGCGAGTGAGCATTGAGCAGTTGCGAGCGTGTAGGGAGAGTCGAGCGAGCGCTCGCATTTGTGCACGCCGAGAAGAAATGCTCCCTTGTGAAGTGCCCGAGTTTTGAGACCAATTAAATGACATACTACACTTCCCATAATGCAACTCGAAAGTGTCTTTTTGTTAGACCCTCTCTGCCTGGTATGTCTCTCAAACTCCCAGTTTGTAATGCAGACTTTCTGTTAAAAATTAGTGGTGTCCAAGCACAAACAGACATAACCTCTGATGGCATCATCAGGGTTATATTCTCACTAATTTCAATGTATAAAAGCTGTGGAGTTCCCCTTTATAACAACGAATTAAGCTCTTTAGGAATCTGTCAGTGAAGTTGGCTCTAAGTTTAAAATTCGTTCATGCAACTAGAGGCAATGCAGCAATAAGCTTGACAACATTGACTATTGTATCTTTTAGCCACATTTTACCAGACGATATACTCAATACTTTATTGAGGAAGCTGCTATTTTAGTCTAATTACATTTTTCAAAGGGTCCATTTAAGCATCCTTTGAAAGCCAGAGTTGTCCTAAAAATCGCTTTTGACCACAGTGAATTTAGTTTTACTCCAATGGTCTGAACAATCCTCAGCCCTCAACCCAGTGGTGCTTCTTGGCGATGAGGTAAAACATTTTTAAAAAATGAGATTTTCATAGAGACCAAAGAACACCTCCTAAACACAACAGTAACTTACCAGGCTCCAACATTCAGCGTTGACCCTGAAGGCCCCCGATTGCACATTTGTCAAAGTGTATTGTAGTGAGAGGATGCTTTACCTCAACAGGGAACCTTCTGCCATTTATGCTGTGTTCTGAGCCTGCTGATCCATTATTCTGGCCCCAGTGAAACTCCATCTTCTCAGCCTTAAAACGCCCTGGCAGTCCAGCACCTCTTACAAAGTAGTCATCCTTAAGGAGGACAGCAACTGGAAATAAAGTGGGATAAAAAACAAAAAAGATCAGAGAATCAGACAAAGAAGGAAAATTAAGTACAATTGTTCAAAAGCAGCAAAAAGGAGATCAGTAGTCAATGAACTTATTCTACAGAAGCTCAGAGTGGCGGTGGCTGGTCATCTTTTTATTTGACGCCTATTATCTCAAGATCACAACTTAATTCTCATTATCTAAATCCTGATCAGTTTTTTGTAATGACAACTTAATTATCTCGTGGTGTTCATATTAATTCTATAAGCTTCTGATCCTGAGATGATGCATTTAGTTATCTCAAAATATCAAATATAATCTGACTGGTTTCTATTATACAATGACACAATGCAATTTCTACCTGCTCAGACACTGATAAATGTATTTATCAGTCATTGTCTCTCCCTGTGACATGTCAGTATGAACTCAAAACTTGGATAGACTCTTAAGGAACACCAATGCCAAAGGCAAAGACGATAGAGTAGCTCTGATTTGTTTAAATGTTTAATGCATATGTGAACTGTTCAAACATTTCCTTTTCTACATCAGCTTTTATTGATGAAAATTAATGTTAAATAGGCTGATTGAACACAGACTTTATTTTGAAAACATTATACAGCAAAAATATTTTCCTTACGACGATGAATGTGCTTTTATCCTTTCATTAGAGGCTACTTAAAGGGCTAAGAAAGTGTAAAATCTCAAATGATCTAGGCTCAGGGGGGCGTAAGAGCAGCAAGAGGGAAATTTTTCTACCTGGCAACCCAGTGCCTGACAGTTTGTTTCTTTAAAGACCCTCTACGTGGGGAATAATTTAATTCGGTAGATGAAGTGGGCACAATCACAATGATGCTACTGATGTGCCCTTCAGTTTGAGCACACACCAGCCTCTTCCAATGGCCTTGACATTTCATTGGTTAACTGTGGGAAGTTGTGGTGAACAGCTTCAGACAAAGCCACTCTCTTTAACTTGTTGCATGGTTCGCTAAGAAGACGAAATGGCATTCGCCTGCTTTGTGATCTTCTTCTACCTGCTAACTTTCTGCAAGGCTGTTAATGCCGTTGCTTCTGAATAGCAAGCATTTTTAAAATGTCCTCTCATGCAAGATGATTATCAGGTTTTGCAATGCTGAAAATGTCTTCAAAGACATTTTGGTTTGGAAGATCTTGAAATGTAGGTGTTTTTCTGGGGCATTTTTAATGTGGTGCCACTATTATTTATGCCAATAAATAATGTCCCATGAATGTATTGTAATAGTATTTACAGTAACTGAGTTTTATTAGCATATACACAAGAACATTAATATAAAACTGACCTTGCAAGAGTTTTTAGCAAATATACTTGCAATATATAATAATATAAGGTACTTACAGTATCAGATTTATCATTTTATAAATTTGCTGTGTAAGTTAGTTGATTTTATTTCTGTGAGCATTTCCTCTGAATAACAATAGTCACGGTTCTGGTCTCACATCTGAACTAAACCAAACTGTGAAACCTAAAAACACAAAAAGATTTTTCTTGTTCTCTGGAATGGTCATATTCCTTCTGAGCTTGCTATTTCTCTTACTTTACTGTAGTTAGGCTCCCATCGGTACTCAATCTACATTGTTTTAACCAATATTCTCTTAACTGCCTATCAGAAGCCTGAGATTCAGGATGTGAAGTAGTATAAAAACTTTTACACTGTGTGAGAAATGTTTCTGCAAAATTAAACTCTGCAGACATTATCCAGCACTTAACCTCAATAACCTCAAAAATGACGACTTTGGCTAGATATATCGGTGTTCAGTTACACAGGGGGGATGACAGCTTTGCATATTGTTGCTATCTGCCAAAAAACAGTCCAGTATCTCCAAAACATCTGATTTTAATGGAGAAAAATATCACTGTTACTAGCTTGATCACTATGCTCTTTTAAAATCCTGCTGTGGCTTCTGAGATGGTTTTTCAAAGGTCATAAAATGTTAACAATTTACATTGGACCATGTAATCCTCCTCCTGAAATCAAAACACAGACATTGCTGCTGTTATGAGGTTTTTACACGACAACAGCAATTTGGTTTAACCTTAAAAGTTCAGCCTGTCTGCTTTCGTGGAAACCGACATTTGTAAATGTACTCAGCAGCGTCATATAAGGGTGAGTTTAAGCTGTGTTAGTTCTCCAGTTTTCAATGGAATCTGAAACACCATCATGACAAGGCAGATTATCATCCTCCTGCTGTCCTGGCTGAGGTTACATGTTAATGTATCTATAACCCTTTACCATGTCCACATTTGACATCATTAGCAAGATTAGAGCCCGTGCTCTGTTGGCTGACACCCCCATTACGCCCCCCTTACAGGGGGATTTAGTCAGCCTCACAGGAGGACAGCCCACTTTTAATGATATCACAAAGAAACCAAGGGGATGAGCATGTGTGCAAGCAAACACAGGCTGTCAGTAAACACAGATGACATGATGAACAAGCTGTGCAGAAAGAATGGATGAAATCAAGGTAAGTGAAACTGATGCACCATGCAATGACTACAAGCAGGACGAGTATGAGATCCAGAGAAAATGAGGGAAGAGACAAGGAGATCTAAAGAGAGGAGAACCTTGTGTGATGAGGGATGAGCTGAGCCCCTGACGCGAGGCGAGAAAGACTCTGCCAGCAGTATTAACGAGCCAGTGCTGCTTAAGCTGATAGCCCACAGTATGAAGGAAAAGGTCTTAGATGCAGGAGATTTCCAAGATTGAAAGCATCAGGTCAAAGTGAAAAATCAGTCTGCACAGCGAAAAGAACTACCCATTACATGATCATATTTGTGCAACTAATTTGTAAACTCGCACATATTTACAGGGATGGTAATAAATCCCTGTTACTGCTGTTGCTGAAGTAGTCTAATCCTGTCTGCAACATAAGGAAAGTCAAGGAAAAGGGGGTGCTGGCTGGCCCTGGGAGTTTCATTAGAAATGCGGCCCTGGATGTGTTTGAACCCTCCAACAGTAGAGCAGGAATTAGAAGCTAAGCCAAAAAGACCTTGAATCACAGCCAGTGAAAGAAGGGGAGTGCGTGTGAAAGTAAATCCTTAATCAATGCACATGTCTCTGGGGCCTTCCGATTCCTCATGAATTTGGTTGAGAGTTGTTTGAAATTTTACTAAGAGATGTTTTGTTGAGGAGCGCTGCTTGAATTGCGGCCAATCAGCTCGATCTCAAAGCGGATCAAGGCACAAGGGAACGTTGTGAAATCAATCTCAATGAACTTTTAAGATCTATTCACTTCGTTCTTAATTACAACATTGACTTTTAAATAGTATGAAGGATGTTAAAGCCCCTCTGTGCGGGATTTGAACATTTTTACTTCAGCGCTCCCTAGTGGCAGTATCAAAAAAGACACTGTCAGAGATGTCAATGCATGCCAATGAATACAGCCCACAATTATTAAGGAAAATGCTTGCATCCAATGTGTCAAAATATTGCGTCTTCAATATTGCATCAGACAATGGACTTGTCTCTGTACTTGTCTTGCTGACCATCAAATTCTATTACAGAGACTGGAACATTTAATTGGAATTAAAGCAACCGCGTTAAGCTGGTTTAAATCCTATCTATCAGACCGATCTCAGTTTGTTTATGTTAACGATGAATCATCCGAGCACTCCAAAGTTAGTCACGGAGTTCCGCAAGGTTCTGTGCTTGGACCACTTCTATTTACTTTATATATGCTTCCTTTGGGCAATATTATTAGAAAGCACTCCATAAAGTTTCATTGTTATGCAGATGATACCCAGTTATATTTATCAATTAAGCCGGATGAAACTGATCAGTTAGTTAAACTTCAATCATGCCTTAAGCACATAAAAACCTGGATGACCAGAAATTTT
>CM022473.1:18031411-18233354 GCA_011952105.1 Coreoperca whiteheadi
TGCTCGTTGGGCTCCACCTGGAGCTGCTCGGTTGTCCATCTGGACCCATCATCTTCCCTTATGTTTTACCACCTAAACATTTCTAACATAATAATATATATATATATATACACAACAATTTTGCCATCATGGCTGTATATGTTATAGTTTTGATGCTATAAATCTATTCTGTACTTACGACATCTATTGCATGTCTGTCCGTCCTGGGAGAGGGATCCCTCCTCTGTTGCTCTTCCTGAGGTTTCTATAATTTTTTCCCCTGTTAAAAGGGTTTTTTTGGGTAGTTTTTCCTTAATCGAATCAAGGGTCTAAGGAGAGAGGGTGTCGTATGTTACAGATTGTGAAGCCCTTTGAGGCAAATGTGATTTTTGATACTGGGCTATATAAATAAAATTGAAAATTGAAAATTGAATATTAATGTAAAATATTATGTACTTTAAAGCAGCTATAATCAATATTTTTACAATGTATGACAAAGTCAGTGTCAAAACAACGTGACAATGTAAAAGAGGGTCAGTGGTAGTGATGAACCTACAGAGAATCCCCAGAATGTGCAGCTTCCTTCGTCTTTATGAAGCTTTATAATGATTTTCAGCTCATTGTTTATCTGTCTGTACACTACCTATTCACCACCAAACGGTAGACAGACACAGTTAGCAACAAGTTGGTGAACATAGTGGAGCATTTAGCAGCTAAAGAGCCAGATAGTTCCCTCAGGAGATGGTGGAGACAAAAAACAAAGCTAAAAGAGAGTGAATATTGGACTTAAATTCATCAGGCGGTCAGAACAACGACTCCAAATGAATGCTGATGCTGCACCGTAACAGGTGGATGAGTAAATAAGCAAATTTGCCACATCACCCTCAAAAATGCTGATAAAGCCAGTTATTTTTTAGTATGAGCAATTTTTACTCACATATAGATGTAAAATAGTCAAAATCTGGTGCTCTGACTGAAGGTTTTATGCTCGAGACTAAACATTTGAGAGAAGCAGCATCCCCCTACATCACTCTTTTGTTGCAGTCTATGGAAACGAATGACTGTCAAACCCAGAAAAAAGTAGTCCTAGTCTCATGACAATATTATGTATATGAATAGGCAAAGAGGCATATGATGTGTGAAACATTGCAGCTAAGATGAGAGGAATTACTGCATGGTTGAATTTACGTAATACAAAATTCATAAAACCATGATCATCGTTGACTGCAGTGCGGTATCAGATGAGTGAAGTGTCACTAACAGACCTCTGCTCGGCTGCTGAAGACCACAACGTTGTGACAACTACATAATGACAACAATGAGCTTGGATACATTCAGTCCATTCAGTCATGTTTGACGCCATGTTTACCGACTTAAGCAGAATTCAAATACAAACAATTGTCAAGAAGGTTGCATGAAAAAAAGATTGTGGACATGACAAACACAGAATATCAAGGAAGCAACAAGTTGTTATATGGAAAACAAAAAGACGACTCCGAAGGCCAAAAATTATTTTGAAGAACAACGTATCATATTCAAAACTTTGAAATGGAAGACCAAGAACGGATTCCTGTTAGGATCAATAACTTAACACTTAAATAACACTTAAAAAATGTAAGAGTTTAATCTCAACTTTGGATTTTAGACTTTGGTGGTAATAAGCATCAGCTAACCAATTAATGCACCCGAGAGCTAGCAAGCCATAATATGATTGATCCATCATTGAACTGTCCATATATTTATTATCTTTAAATGTCATTTGAAGTTGTTAAATATATAAAAACACACGGTATATTCTAAAGTTGAACATTTCATCTTGGTAATGTAATATCTAATTTACTTTTCAATCGAAAATGTAATGTTTCAATGAGCAATAAAGTCTACTTGTCATGTCATGACATGGTAATTCCAAAAAGGTAGAAGTAATGGAAATCTATTGTTTAATAAACCAAAAAAAAAGGTTCCTCATTTAGGGCAAACCAATATTAAATCAATTTCACAGTGCTTTAAGGTGTATTGGCTAAATATTAAATTGACCTCTTCTAAACAACAATTGCATAATATTTTGTGGTAATATTGTTATTTTTCTGATCTGGACTGTGCTTAGCAATCTAAAATTCCCTCTGTACTTTTTGTGCCCAAAATTACAACCAGCCGTGTTATTTCCATCTTTGTAAATAAGCAGCCCGCAGCATTGCTCGGCTGTCCCAGACGGCCTTGGTTGTCATGGAGGCTAACAACTCTCATTATGATCAAACACAAAATATGAAACTACTCTCCGAGAGAAATGGTGCCAAAAGCAGAGGAGATCAATTAAGGTAAGGGGTTTCACACCAATGGTCCACGGATTAGTTGACTGAAAAAGAAAATGTGGCAATGGTTTGAAGTAGCAGTTAATCAAGTAAGCTCCAAAATGTTTCTGTAAACACAGCATGCAGGCTGATACAAAGAGGATGGTGAAAGATAAAAGGAGAGCAGGGGGCTGTACAATGAACGCAATAATAAAGGAATTACTATAACCACTGATAGATTTACAAGAATCATGATAAACTGATACTATTACGTGTGAATGGTTACGGTCTTCACTGAAACATTAGAGCTCGGTTGTGAAATTTGCCATTGGAAGTACTTAATCTCTGTCAAGTGGGTTTGTTTAACATTTCTATGTGGGAAGTACTACATATACATTTAGTTTGATTTAAAGACTCACATTGCAATATCTTTCTAAATTCAATACTCAGCAAAAAGAGTATTGATCTGTTATCAAGTATATATATGTTTTTATATCATATTGTCGGTATATATTGCAGAATGGTAAACTTTCTGAAAATTCATAATAGCCGTAAGACTTCCCTGCTGGATAATTTGCAACACTTCGTGCAATGGTCTAATACAACCAGAAGTAAAATGTATTAAAGGGATAAGTGAGTTAAACGGTATGGCAAAATCCGACAAACTAACACATTTTTAACTTTGAATATTGTATTTTGGAATCATTATGTAAGTGTGTTGAATGGGATTTAGGGAATAAACTAGTCCCTAACAAATGCTTTGATGCAGACCTGTCTTTCCAGTGTTTTTCATGGTGGTCTGGTTGGAGGACTCAGTGTTGAACTTCTCAAGCAACAGCTCCTGGTACTCCTCTGAAACCAAAGCTTCTTCATCTGCAATGTTCACAGGTGACTGGTTCTTCGCAGCACATTCTGGGTATGAGGCTGCCCAGCTTCGAGGTCCATGGCTTCCTGCAGAAATAGAAGAAACAACAGCTTATGAAAAATGTAGACTAGTCCCCAGAAATACTCTTTGTCTGAGGATTCTGAATATAACACACACACAAAATTAGAAACACTGTGAAAATATTACTGCTACAGCAGCCAGGTTTCAATATGGCCTTAATGGAAATTGAGAGAAAGAGGACAATGATGCTTTCATATTCATTCAGCTGCTGTGTCACTCCCACCCCCCTAACAGCTGGGAAAAAAAACATGTAAACACAATGAAAACAATGAAAATGCATCATCTGGCTACAGGCAATTCTAGTATTAATTGTCCATATATAATATTCCTACAGTGCTACAACTTCTGAAACTGAGCCTTGGTACAGAGTTAATGTGGGTTCATGCCTTAGATATGTTTCAAAAAAACAAAAACAAAAAAAAAACATTAGGCCAAATAGGCTATTCAATAAAAAATACTCCACTTTAACAATTCATGTGCAGTGTGTGCTGCAAACGAACTTCCTGTAGAATCCCACTCCACTGTCTGCTCTTTTAATCCTCTATCCCCTACCGTGGTGCTTCTACAAAGAAATAATCCACAACCGACAGGGGTCCCCTTGATCTCTACGCGGGTACAATGGGCCAATGCAACAACAAAAGCTGAGGGATCAGGGGAACAAGGAAGCATGCGTGGATTTTAACTTTTCTGGGTTAACACAATATTCATGATCCCATTCCCTACAGATATGGTGTAACCTTGCTACTGGCTCATGAAAAAGATATGAGAACTCTTCTTTACCAAAACACCCTGGATCTAGGGTGGCTTTATGTCTTGCTATGTATAAACACTTTGCAGCCAAATACACTGCGCTCGAGTCCCTCGAAAAGACAGTGTGATTCAGGATTAATTTGAAATATCCAGTGTTTTAACACGTCAACCAGAGAACCACCAAGAACATGAACTGTGGGGTGTGAGCTCACAGGAAACAGGAATAATTTAATTCATCTCTCTAATGAATATGTCACTAGGTTAGGAAAATAGTGCACTGAATGCTGTTCAGTCCTTGGAAATGTCTCAGATTTGTCCAGTGACTTAAGATAAATTATGTTCTGAACACCACCTGCAAGATTATGGACTGGTGAGGTCTAGATCATTGCACGTAAATGTTGGAATGGATTTAAGCTGCATTTCTAACTAATGACTGCATTAGTTAGCAGGATTAAATTAGTTAGTTATGGCTTTACACTTACCAATGTGTCTGTACCAGTACAACTCCAATATTTCATACCTTGGAACCGAGCCCTTTATAAATGCATTACTATTACTATGAGGCAAAGGAAAGCTGCTTGCCAATCATAAATAAACAGCAGGGATTTATATAAAATGGAGCAATTATTTATCATATTTAAATAAAAATTGGTCTGTGTACAACATTTCTGTTAAGCATTTATGGAGAAAAAAATATATATTTTCTATTATCCTCCATTCCATTGGATTTGTGCTTGTTGACAAGTTAGCCATAACATTGCCATAAACATGGAAATTGTCTGAGGCTCAATTCAACTCAGTTAGCTCCATTAAATAATACTTTGAATAAAATGAAACAATATTTTTTTTATATCAACACTGAAGTAAATGACCCCCTATAATGTAAAAGCCTTGCTACTAAAGCCAGTCTCACTGGGAATCACAACACAATCAATATGGGCGAGATGAAGAAAAGATACATGTAGCAAGCTAAAGAGAGGCAGATATTATCCTTAGGAGTTGATAGACCAAACCAGGGGGTCAGAAAGAGGACTACAGTGGGATTCCCATGTTGCTCTGTATCAGTTTATTGTGAAACATTCAATCCTAACTCACAATTCTTTGCCATTTAGCTTAAAGTCACAACAAAACGCACCTATTTTTATGCCTTCTACAAGCCCTCAGGGGTTTTTTTCATCCCACTTGTGCATTTTCTTATGTTATTGAATACTTTTTCTCTTTTGTTCTATTTTATTATATGCGCAAATAAAGAACTAAAGAACTGAAGAACTCAGCAACAAGAAATTGCAGGACAGTAGGTTTGAGGTCATTTAGAAACATTGTCACCATTACATGGTTTGTTCACCAGGGAGCACTGACAAGTATATTTTTCAACTGTATAACTGGTATGTATCTTGGTCAAAATTCAAAAAAACAAAAAATTAAATGAAACATCTATGGGATCCGTATCAAGTGCGTTGTTTATGTTATATGTGTTTATATTTAAAAATATATTACTATCGGCAATATATCGTTATTTTTTTAAACTCCCAAATATCAATATCAGTATTGGCCTCACAAATCCTGAATTGGTCGCGCTATATTAAGTATTAAGTACCCTTTTGGAGAGTGCGAGACAAGCTACATTAGTTCACTTGTATAGACACACGCAGTTGTAATTATTTTTCAGTGTATGTTTCTAGGACAAACATTGGAGCTCGTACTGAAACTGTGTAGGGTTAGCTGTATATTTTGGGAAATATTGTTGATAAAGTAGTACACACTTGAGGCAGTTGTACAATTGGTTATGACTTACTCCCATCCCATTTGTGTTTGCAGAAAAAATATATTCTCTTTGGCAGAGCTGTCTGAAGTGCAATGCCTCCAGTTGCTTTGAACATCCCCCTAACCGACAAAGTGTGCTATGTGGGCTACCAACAATAAAAACACTGAGTACTATTCTGGTTCTCCAGTGGGCAATTTCAACCCCCATTTTCTGGCTTTTCTTCTTTCCCCTCTTAAGTGAATTGTGGCAAACTACAAAAACCTTTTCAGATGTTACTGAGATTTATAAGGCCTCACAAAACGTGACTGACATATCTCACAACAACAACAAATTGTTGACTCAGAAAATGAAAGGAAGTCAGAAAAGAAACAGGCCTAGATTGACTGTTGGTTGGCATATGCAAACAGAGCTAAGATATAAATAAATATCATCACACAATAAGCAAACGTAGGCAAAGTGTAGTGAACCCACTAAAATGTTTCACATGCCACTTTTGTTCAAAGTGTAACTTGAGAAAAGTGTAATCTTTTGCAAATTTTCCATTAAAACACATTACATCCCATTTACTGCTGGAGAGATAATTCTGCCTTTCAAGAACAGAAAGGGAGGAGCAGCGCTAAAATCAGATAAGTGAGGGTTGCACAGCAGTCGATTAATGTGTCTCATTGCCATCCATCAGAATGACTATAATCCTAGTGGTTAAGCCTTTCCCACTGCAGCCTTGCCACTCTATAAGGCTGAGAAGAACAAATTAAAAACAAGTACATGTTTTAAGATGTTGTAGCTTGATTTATCTAAAACATTACACGCTACATTTGCAACTACATTCATGTTTGATAGATAGATTTTATTGCAGACTCATGGTCCAAGATAAATGAACAAAGATGAACAACGTGATGAACAAAAGTGATGTGATGGACAAAGAGTGAGTGAGTCACACTGATGTTACAGCTCACCTTCCAGGAATATAACAATATTCAGCAGAACTTATCTGCAGCCATTGTTGCAGGGGAAACTCAGGTCCTCCATAGCAGTTACCTAGCCGGGTTCAAGATCTCCAAATCACAGCTCACATCTCTGATTTGTTCAGCGAGTGAATGAAGTGAAACAAAATGGCAATTTCCTCTGATTATCAGGCTAGTAAAGCAGCTATCTGTGGTCATGATTTCAAATATGCTTGTTTGAATTGTAGGTTGAAAAATAAAAGGAATGTTGCCATTTCCACAATAACCATAACTAACAAAGAGCAAGACACTTGATGCCCAGCTGTGTCACTATGCCCAGCGTAGGCAGCAGCAGTACACAGCAGCTCGCTCGATGTAATTATATGGTATAGTATGTTTGTATTGAGTGTAAGCATACAATAAAACATATTTCTCAATTATAAATAACAAATCACAGCTGAATGTTTGTCACAGAAGACAATGTAGAATGTTTGATGCAGAAGGTGGGAAGATATTATCTTTTGGCTGAAAGATAATAAGCGTTGTTCATATGTGAAGTGTGGTGTCACACAATGTCAGTAACTGTAACTGTTTACTGTACATATTAATACTATAGGTGTCAGGTCACCTCAAAGCAATTCAGCAAATCTTCATTAAGACTTTGAGAAATTCAATAATGCCTCCATTTAGTCATTTATGATCTATAGCAGAAGTAAGAGGAGTGATGTTTATAATGTCCACACTGCTTGTTAATGCGACCTGCTCTGGGCTCACTTCTGTGTGATGTGACAACTCTCTGTGCCATCTACTTGTTTTAAGTAAAACAGGCACATGTTTCTCTCAGTCTGGCACTTTCAGTTCCAGGCGTCATCCCATTAACCTTGGGATAAACAGCCGTGCCTGTGCTACCATGGCAATGCTGACAGAACAGTGATTACCTTGTCATTTCCGTTTTGTCCCTCCGAGAGAAAGCATCCATGCTGTATGCCACCTGGCAGACCTCCCAGAATTGGCACTCTAGCACTTGCAAAAATCTACACTGATCAGTCCATATGTATGAGTAGCACTGACAACAAAACATGGCCAGCATATATACAATAAGGCACAGTGTCATTGAGAAGGGTCACACCATTGTCTAGATGGAGCAGTGAGACCTAAGCCTTGTGTATGCTGCAGAATCCCTTCAGTGATTGCAGGAGTATCGGATAACATTTTGAACAACATTCCTGCCGTCGGTTTCAATATGCTGATAACAGTCCAGATGGTGGAGACACAGGCATTGTAGCACTGGGGAGTATCAAATGTCCAGGTTAGACAACTGATGAGCTTAGGGCTTGTACAATGTGGGCACAGGTCTGAAAAGTCAACTACATCTGTAATCGGTCAACTGATGACCAGCTAATGGCAGATCGTTTTTCTTCTATCAGCCAGTAACACTTAGGATGGTCTCTGACATTTTTAAAATCATAGAATAAAGGGAAATGGCTGAGATCTCTGTAACATCACTAAAAATGGTTCCACTGGGGCAAGCAGAAGAAGTGGTCAGATGGTCACACAGTTTGAAAATTATAGTTGACAGAAACTCTACCCTCTAAGAGAACAAACATACAATAGTGCAGTAAAAAGTCAAGCATGTTGTAAGTCTGTTGACCGTATTTAACAATGGATTTGAGTGGACATCACATGAAACAATCCTTCATGTTTAAACCTTACTAAACCTAGAGTTGACAAAGGAATATTTAGGTGGTGCTTTGAGCTAAATGCTAACCAGCATGCTCACCAATCCGATTAGTAATCCTGAGGGGCCCATTGATCTCTGAACCAAATGTCATGGCAATCCATGCAATAGTCATGATATTTCAGTCTGGACCAAAGTGGTGAACCAACGAGCCAAGAGACAGACCGAAATTGTCATCCATATAGTCATGCCCCTAGCACAGCCTTTATACTTTTTTTTTTCAGATAAGCAAGAAATTCATAAGCATTGTGCTTCAAGCATACCTTTCAACCTTTTTAAATTAGTGAGATACTCCAGATACATATTCTTACAACTATTCACAGCAGTATAGACTAACTTAACAAGGATTTTGCACATTGTATGAATGTGCTGTATATGTGGAGAGCATTACTGGAGCTCTGATGCATGGCAATTCCATGGTACTACTTTGTCACAACACGAGCATATTTCAGTCCTATCTACTGTAAACTGCAATACCAGAGTTTTTTGCACAAAACAAAAAGCCAGGATTCGTCCCTTCCTCCAGCATCACTTCGCTCCACTGTCTCTGTGTCCTACACATCTCTTTACAAGCTCCCTGGCAGCTCTGTGACCTAATGGCTGGGATGTGACGAAGGAAAAGGGAGAGATCTCAGTGCAGAGCTGAATCAACTGTGAGAAGAAGAAAACAGACTTAGGCTACTAAACGATGCCAATTGTGAGCTTTTGACAATAAAGATACAACTGCACCAGGTAAAACAAGCAACCAAGGATGGATATGGTCTAAACATTCAGTCACTAGGTCATCGTTTCATAATTTCTTGGATTCATTAATACCTAGAGTGGGGCTCAGTCTAACACTTCTATTTTCTATGCCATGTGGGATACTGCCTTTCCTTTTAAGACATACAACAATAAGAGACTGCATGCAACTACAATCAAAGTGAAGAAAATCATCCTGGCAAAATTGGGGCAGCCAATTTTGGTGACTGACTGTTCCCGAGTCTAAATGAGGTCATGCTGCCAAAACTACAAAATGTTATACCAGAGTGAAATGTGACTAAACAACAGTTCAACCAAGGACAGGGGGTTTTTTTGCAGTCAAACTGTATTGTTCAACAAGTGAAATATATTTTTAATAATAAAAATTGTAACTCTGAGCAACAATTAGCCTTTTATCTCCTGATTTGTATTCATAGGGAACTATACTTTCAAAGGAGGTTTTTGTCAGATCTTCTATTACTAGCCAGTCTGCATAAGACGACTCAATTATCAGTGAACCATGAAGGTAAAAACCATAATGCCCTCAGTGGGCGTCAGTTGGCTTCAAAGACAAGTGAGGGAATGTGCGATGAAGAACAGTGAATAATTTTTACCCAGGAATTATAAAACGAGAAAATAATTGCAGAGTCTGCCTCAGCGTTTTTGAGAGCTTTTTCTCAACATTGTCTAACATCTACTTCTTAGAGGAGATCTAAAGGAACAGGTACTCAATATATCAGTGCAGTTTGCAAGACTGAAAAAAGGTATCTGGGGTCACTGCGGGAGATATTGAGGGTGATGCTTGAGTGAGTCTTCAGTTACACTTCACCAAATTAAAGTTGCATTTATTTGACCTTGTCATTTCTGTCATGAACAAAGAGGTAGAGACAAGTAAGCACACCAAAAATAATCTGTTTGTAGGATTCCTTCCCTTTATTGTTAAGACACTGGCACCAACTGTCTGAAAAAGTTCAGACTGGAGTAGGGAGTAGGAAATTCAGCCCCAGCAAGTAGGATAGCCATGTATCCTGATGATAGCTTACAATTAAATGAATTGTTTTAATAACATTTAACTTTCCCCAAAGGAAAAATTAGCGACATGGTATCATTTTCAGTGAAAATGTAGCAAATTGAATACTGTGGGAATGAAAGTAAGAAAGCAAAGTAGTAAGAAAGTAATTGGGGAAATTAAAATAAACTCCAGTGATCTCAGAATTCAAATTTGGTTGCACATTTGTGGCATTGCATACATTACAGACTTTCATCATAGGGTCACAATATAATCATTTGAGAAAGTATCAATGCAAAGGCCTCACCATTATTACTGTGTTGTCTACCATGAGTCTTTAGATAGAAGTTTTGCAATAATCAGTGTGGGAAATAGAGCTGCAACATTTAGTCGATCAAATAAAAATGAATCCGCAACTCTTAATAATAAATTAATTGCTTAAGTAATTTTTCCAGCAAAATAAAAAACACTTGATGGTTTCAAGTTCACAAATGTGAGAATTACCTATTAAATATTTTTTGGTTTTGGACCGTAAGTCGGACACAACAAGACATTTGTTGATGTCATCTTGTGCTCTAGGATATTTTATAGGGCATTTTCCACTGTTATCTGATGTTTTAAAGCCTAAACAATTATCGAGAAAATAATCAGCATTAATCGATAATGAAAATAATCATCTGTTGGAAATAATTATTCAGGGGCTCAGGATTAAAAGAGACAGGGCAGGATTAACAATGACAAGTCTGGCAAGAAATAAATAGTATAAATAGACAGTAGATACATTTCACCCTCTAGTCCATCTAAAATGTTTTATTAGTCATTGTTTTATATACATTTTCAATTATAGATTAAATTCGAGTTTAGTTTTGGTTGTTTTTTCAAGGTACATTTACAGTTCTAGAATTTCTGGAAGTACAAAATGAATAATGTAGTTTAATAACGTACTGTAAACACTGGACACAACACTGACTATGAAAAAAAACCCATTAAATAAAAATGACCTGTTATGCTGCTTTTATCAGTTTCTGTACTATTCTGCACCCTTTAAGGTGTTTTGATCGATGGCAGAACAGGTTCAATGACAAAACACCACGTCTACGTTAAGATTTTGAGAAATTCAATAATGCCTCCATTTAGTCATTTATGATCTATGCTAGAAGTAAGAGGAGTGATGTTTATAATGTCCACACTGCTTGTTAATCCGACCTGCTCTGGGCTCACTTCTTTGTGATGATGTGACAACACATTGTTATGTGTGCATATTTAAATTCACCAGTTTTGAAAACAAGAATACAATAATAGTAGAATTATAAAAAAAAAAAAAAAAAACTTGAAACAGTATTACAATGCATTATAAAGGAATCAAAATGTCTTGCTTCTACATGCCCATGGAGTAATTGCTTTCCTATAGCACATAAATCTTTGAATCAGTCAAGGGGGAATGTAAAAAAGCTGTGGGACAGAACAGCATTGGCTGCTTCCACATCTGGACTGCACGTTATTCAGAATCTGCATGCGAGTTGGTTAATGACTAAAAATGGTACCAGATTTGAAACTGAGCGATTTGCGGCCTGTATGTGTCTGTCCCTGTATGATACAGCGAGAGAGAGAAACAGAAAGAGGCGGGGGAAACTGGTGTGTGCGTGCAGCGGGGTGCATTAAGAGATAGAGGTGAAGGTGCGTGTGCGAATGTCCGAATCCCTAACTGAAAATCGAATACCTACCCAACAGACAAATTATCAGAATAGTTGAATACTCGGGTCCAGCATATTACTAAGACACTTAAATGTTGGTTTTTCCTTTAATGTGTCACCCATCTGGACATTATAGGCTACATTCATTTATTTATGCGCTACTCCTTTACAGATCTTATCCTTTTATCTGACAAACTCCTCAACCTCCCTCCTTGGTAGACCTTTCGCAACACTTTAACATTTGATAAACATGACTAGCCCCATAATTATAACGTTCCATCATTCTATCCAGAACCACTACAGTATCAACTTCCTTGGAGTTACTGCACACACCAACTGTGACAGGTGATTAAAGGTCTAGCTGTTCTGGGAGATAGCTGGCAGGAGGTTCAGATAAGATAACTACTTTCGCCCCATGTGTAATGCCCAAGCCAAAATGACAGAAAAAGCAGACAAGATCCAATGAATCATCAGATTCAGTGGATCATCAATAATCTTCTGCAATCACAACCATCAAAATGAAACTCCACAAGAGTCATTTTAAAGTTGTACTCTCTTTCGCTGATGCAACGGGTCACTTACTGACCCATCTTACATAAGTTCAATTTGGTTTTTATATAACAGGAAGCCAGTTTGTTTTGGATTTTGGTGATGACTGATATGATAAGACAAGTTTTGTTAAGAGATTCAGTCCTTTTAGTTTAAATAGTGAGCCAGATTTCCAGTCCTCAGACTGCTTCCTGGGGTGGTCCGAAGTGGTAGATATTAATCTGCTTTATTAGTCTGGAAGATCTGCATTCATCTATCATCCCCTACAACTACAGCTCAAGCAACCACTGCGTCTCTAGCAGACTCAAACAAAAGCTGTGCTGTTGTCTGCCTGCCATGGAGGTTGTAGGCCAAATTAATTTCTTGTACAGTAACAATCTTCAAGCACAAATAGGCTTGCTGCCACTACTTTAGACAGAGTGCTTTGGATTGAACTCAACTTTTCTCAAAAGCTTTGCTCTCTACAAAACAGTCTGCTTTTTCGGAAATTGGTACAAGCTCCCATGACTCAACCAAAAAGGATCAGACAGAGTGGTCACCTCGATAGAGCTAATAAAGCAAACCAGTGTCAAGAGAAATCTTTTTCTTCCTCTTGCAGTTTCTCTCAACCATTTCAAAGCAATGACCAATTAACAGGACTGAATCCAAATGTTCTAAAGACAGAAGTGGAGGTTAAATGTCTTATTTCCGGAGCAGTTAATAATCACAACCTAGAATGTGATGAGGCCATAACACAGAGGTATGGTGGAAAAGGGTCAGTGAAAGCCCGGTCACAAGTCAAGACAAGCTGTTTGTTACGTTTTATTGTCAAACCCTTTTAATTGCTTTAGTACTCATGACAACATGATCATTATTACAAGAGAACAAAAGATTACAAAAAGTGAAGTCTAGATACAACCCAGCTGGATAGGTACCTTGTACTCTGCTTTCTTGTAGAGTACCATTATCGTCCTCTGATATGTTAGACGAACTGACACTAACTGACAGGCACCAGCAGGCACACAACCATCACCAGACACTGGGATCTCTTTTTAACCTTGAAGTGAGCAGCTTTTGGGTTGCCAGTTTGGAGTGAAAAGAGTGGGATGTGTGACTCAAGTTAAACAACCTAATCTGGAGACTTTGCCCATCTGTCAAACAAAACGAGAAGTTAATGCTGATTTCATTTGGTTCCTTTGAGGGTTGGAGAAATTTGCCAAAGAAGAAAACAAAATGGAAGCACGCGTGTAAAGGGCCTTTAAATATGGCAGGCACCTGTGAAAAAGTGGAGAATTTGCTGGCACAATAAATAATTCTTGAAAAAACCACCACTGAACAACACTCTTCATAATTCAACCAAGCATTGTCTTTATTATTATTAGCACAGTTCCAGTTACTGAAAAGAAGCTCAAAAGTAAGATTTCTGCCCAAAGAAAGTAATTTACTTAGTAAATAAATTCAGTGTTCCAGCCCAATGGACTTGAACTGAAACAATGGAACAACTATAAGGTTTATCCGTTTTAATTTGATGGAGTTACAATCACATCAAATTAAGTGTAGAATTGTAGGCGTTTTTTAACAGAATCCCCTGAATCTAAGGGGACAGAAAGTAATTTGACATGTGAAAAAACTAACAAAAAACACTTAAATGTGGCATAATTTAACATTTGGAGGCAAATCCTTCTGCATTCAATCAATACCTGAAATCTACAATCTGGAGACATCAGCAGACACTTGGAATCCTCCCTGGTGATGCTCTGCCAGACCTGTACTACAGCCATCTTCCCTTCTTACTTGTTTCAGTGACTTTTTGCCTTCAGTCTGGTCCTCAGCAAGTGAAATGCATGCTCATTAGGACTCAGGTCAAATAACTTGGCCAGGATTGCCAATAACACACAATAACCTTTTTGTAACTATTGTTTATTTTGTCTTTAAATTGATGAAGTGTGTGAAATAAATTCTTCAAATAAAAAAACAAACAAACATAAATACTGGTTGTGGGTCTGTTCATTTAGGAGCATTGTTCTAGTACACTGTCCTTAAATTGGGGGATTATTTACACAAAGGACTAGACCAAGTCCTACACTGTTCACCCAACATGGACACCCTCAAAACATCCCTAAAGCGGAAAAGTCAGCACTTAAAGCTGAAAGAAACTTAATGTGCTGGGTTTGAAACACAGCCAAAACAGTGAAAAACATATCGCTGCCCTAATACTTTCTGACTACACAGTTCATTTGAATCAAATTTAAGTCAGTTCTGATTTTAGGTCACATAACGATTTCTTTGAGGCGTTATCTTCAGCCAGACATGTTTCATTATGCAATTAACAGTGTGACCTCATACCCCTCACTCCACCCGGCCATTTAAGATCCGGGCTTCACTTCCAGCCCATGTCTACCGGAGAGGGTGGGGGAAAAGACAAACAATCTATCCATCTCTCCGCATATACAGTGTGTCTCAGTATATGTTTTAAAAGACAAAGGGCCCTTAACATTTAGGCACTAACTTCAAATTCTTTAAAAAAAAAAAAACCTGTCCATTTCCAAGTTGATAATTCATGTATTTGAATTTGAATTGAATGTGTTGACAGCCCTTTACAAATGAGCGATAACATTTATACATTAAGCTTTGCAAAGAGATACAATATTGAGTAGTTGATTGGGCACCTATATAAAGACCTTTGGGAAAATTGAGCATTCAAAATTACAAAACGGACAATATATAAAATAAAGTCACTGTCTCTGTATGGCAGACCATACAACCATTGATTTCAGGTGGTCGTGCTGAGTTCTGAGAAGAAGGCCTCTGATAAGAACGGCGCCACGGCCGTCTCAGAGCTTGAGCTCAATCTTTAATCAGAGGTCATTGTGTTCCACACAGCAGCCCCAAACACATAAAAGCAGGTAGAGGAAGTGGTAAATCATACAGGCATTGGGGTCTAATTGGTCACCAGAATGAGCGCTAGCCAAAATATTGTTTTCCCTTGGCGCTATCTGCTTCCATCTCGTGGACTTTCATAGAAACTGTGGCTTCCTGTTCTTGGGTGTTGGCCACTGCATAAGTACAACATCCCCTAGTCTGTAAAAATAATCTCCAGGACCTTGTGTGAAGAAAGAGAGGGACTGAAATACATTCTGTCCCATGAGGAAGAGCTTCCCCTTCAATATGGCAAGGGTCCAACATGCCTACAAATGTTATCTGGGCTCTCTGGAAATCTGACAGAATTCTAACAATATTACATGTATTCTCATTAACGTGCATTACCAAAGTAGTTACTGTGCTACTTAGAGCTTTTGAAAAACCATGTTAACTTAAATTCAAACACGTTGCCCAAAAATCTGATGATGAAGCAAGACAATGACAAAATCATCAGTATACACTGTAACAATACATCATTTAAAAACTGACATTTATATTTGATGCCCAAACCTGACTTGAATCCTCAGCATGTATTGAAACAGGCCCACACACAGCCAGAATAAGTCCATACCCACAGGCCCTGTTAGACTTAGATTTTGAGTTGCACACCACTATTCTTGAATACGATGGGTGTTACACAACTAACTTATGTAGCCTGCTGGAGAAAGAAGAGATTGGTGCAGTTTGTGGGCCATCAGTCTCTGCGTGTCCCCATTTGTCAGTTCTGCCTCACAGCACAGCTGCTGTTCTGAGACATGCAAGGCAGGGGATTGGAGAAGCAGCAGCAGCAGGTGGACAGCCCGCTCTGTCAGCTCAAACAGCTGTAGACCGTAGTAACTTTCTGCACTTATGTCCACAAAATAATTATCTTAACTTAAAGTTTTCAAAGCAAAGAGAAGCGGGTGTGACTTGAGTGATTAGAGTCCACAGTGTGAGTCTCGTCG
The DNA here is from genome assembly GCA_011952105.1 of Coreoperca whiteheadi. Lineage (NCBI taxonomy): Eukaryota > Metazoa > Chordata > Actinopteri > Centrarchiformes > Sinipercidae > Coreoperca > Coreoperca whiteheadi. Next base: position 18,047,663 of record CM022473.1, read on the forward strand.
CTCGGTGTCTGAGAGTAAACAGCACTGTGTACATATTGTACATATGGTTTGTAAAGCTAAAAACACTGCTATGTGATATCTCTTCTTAGCAGTGTATAACTGATTCTAAAAAAAAAAAAACAATTAACACCTGGTAAAAGTTAAGGAAACAAAGCCAAAAAACATGGGACATGTCCCTGAATCCCCATATTCTGCACACCTGGCTTTACATGACGTTGGACAGAAAAACAATAGTGACTACTAAGCGAGTGAGTGAGTGACTATCCGCACATCTTACTTAAAAAGGGCAAAATAGATTTTTGGAAAATATAACTGTGGCAAATACCTATGCATTTTCATCTCCTAGCTATTGATTGTATGTCTTCTCTATGATAAAATGTGTCTTACACTACTGTTGGCTTGAGTCCGGTTCTGACGCAAGTCCAATTTACTGTGGCTGCTCACCATTCCTCCCAGTCCACTGTTATCCTTTGCAAAACTGATCTACTACAGTTCACTACAGTGAACAGACAGCTCGTACATCGCACCCCTGACTATATAGAGTTCCCATTTGAATAGCTCCCATTTCAGCTCATTTTCATACATAAAAACCAGTAAGACTGCAGTGTCGGTCAATGACGATCCAGTTTAGAAGATTTCATTTTCTGCATGAAAATTAGCATTTTTAATCTACAGTCCTTTTTGATGACACAAGAATGAGTTGGGCTTTAAGTGCCACACACTTCAAGTTTATGTCCTCCAGAAAGTAGAGCAGAATTATTATTCTTCTGTTTGGCCATTTGTTAAATAGTAACAGGATGCAATTTTGAGTGAGATGACAATATTTAATTTGTGATTCAAATAATTAACTTCAGTTTATTTAGTTTGTGATTTAAATTCAGTTTCATTGTGTAAAAACAGCAAGTGTAAACGATTAAATACAACTTTAATCAGGAGATGACACACACTGATCAGTCAGCCTTTCCTGGCACTAGTTCTTTAGAAGCCGACTTGGGCCCTTAGTTGTGGATTAAATCTGATCAGTGTTTGAGAGTGCGAGACAATTTTCATTGTAATAAAAATTGTAGTGTTTTAAGTAGACAAATTTGTTCATTATATTTGTGCATTCACCGTGTCAAAAGATGGCCTCCACACAAACAAGCTCAACACAAAGATTCATTTATGTAATCAAATTATCAAACCGTTGTAGAGAAAAACTGACCGGTAATTGCATTTGGGCTTCTGGAGAACTATACACTGGAAGGGGCGATTGCATTCTTAGCTTCAGAGTACATTTAAACATCTAGTTATGCAATTTAAGCGTGCATGATGGCATTGTTTTGATGCTGTAATGTATCCAATACCATGGGTATGCAATAGATGTATGCAACAGTCTCATTGCTTTAGCTGCTAATGTAAAATTCATAAAATCATGTCAGTATGAATCTTAATTTAGTTATTTTAGTGAAATGTTTGCTCTCAGGCTAGACATTAGTGTTAACAGTTGTTATAACATTTCTTTACTCCTTTTATTCCACCAATTATCAGAACAGTAGCCCAATCAAAATAAAATGTTACTAATAACCTCAATCAGAACATATTTGCCCATTCCTGAAGACATTTTACTCTGTTTGAAAAGGGCAGCAAAGGTAAGGCATAATTCATGAAAATCCATGTAGTTATGAAAAAATTATTCCCAATAAAACCCTAATGTTTCAAAAGCAGGTGTTATTGTAACTTGTACCCATGTTCTTTGTTCATGATTTGTACCTTCCCTTTCAGTAACACAGCTTCTTGGGAAAACTTTACTTTGTCTACAGAGATTTTATCCAGCTCAAATAAGTGTGCTCCCTGACACTCGGAAGATGTCCTCTTCACACACTTCCCTCTACTTGCCTTCATTTAGCTTAGGATTATAAACCTTATGTTTGTCTGGCTAATGACTAAGTTTGAGGAGAGAAGGTATAACTAAAGCAACTGAAGCTCAAACTTCATAGTTGCTTTCCTACGCAGTAAGAAAGAGTAAATGTTTTCTCTTGGGTTTTGCCCTTTCTGTGTATCAGTGCTCATTGACACCAATCCAATGCTGCATCAGTGTTAAGGAAACATCTTGCTAATTGTAAACAGGAAAGAGAGGTGAGCACTCTGTAGAGCAGAACACAGATCTCCTCTGTGGAGCTGCAAAGTGAAACACTGATTAGTGACGCTACATTACTCTGCTTTGTCCAAGGGCAACTGTTTCATATCAGCTAACTGTCGGAAGCACAGACGCTAACCTCAGCGCTCATAAATGTCCTGCAGCTGGTCCCGTGATGGACATTTTAATATCAGAAATAGCGATTATATTCAAATCACAGTCAAAATTATATTACGGAATAATTAGTGAGTATTTCAGTAGTTACTCAAAACAGAGGACCCTTAAAATGGAGATGAAGCACTGAGGCTGAAGTGGATAAGATACTGTAATGTGTGGGGACATCTGCACAATATGTATTTATGTAAGTCCTCAGATGAAACAGCAAATAATCGGTTTCTCTAAAGTGAACCAATCAGGGCCCTGAATATTTGGATTGTGCACCAACACGCACACACCCACACACAGCAAAAATATAACAGAATCCATCACCAATTTGTCACATCACCCTTTCCATCTACTCCCATTGTTACGCTTCTTTTCAGAGAGCACCTTATCTCTCTCTAAGCCATCACCTCTTTCTGAACTCTCATACCCTCATATTCCATTTATGCAGCTTCATCCAATAGTTTAATTATCTCTTCTTTGGCTCTAGGAACTTCCACTAAGCTAGAACTTCTGCACCTGACTATTAGAGAAGCCATACTGTGACCACTTTCTCAACTGACTAACGAGAGTGCTGAACTTTAAAGATGATAATGCTGGCTTTGTCAGTCTAAATAATTTAGAAATAGGGTCTCTAGATGATGTGCTCTTTGTCCTGTGTATCATTTAAATACACATTTGGTTATCATAGAGTGAAATACATTAGTCAATTTCATGATATTAGGATGCCTGTATAGCTAAAAAAAAAAATTAAATTTACTACATCTTTCTCTCATATGCCAAAGCTCGCTTTTTCTGTCGTGTACTTTTTATAGAGCGACATCATATATGAGTTACTTCCCTCCACACCCAAAAGGGGGTCAGCATGCTAACTTGCTGAATATGACAATGCCAACATGTTGATGTTAAGCAGGTATAATGTTTACAATATTCACCATCAGAGTGTTAGCATGGTAATATTTTCTGACTAGCACTAAACCGGAAGTACAGCTGAGGCCGATGGGAATGATATTAGTATTAGATATAAGCCACACAGCTAGCATGGTTAAAAATGCCAAACACATCCTAAAGATTACAGAACCAATTGTGTCAGTTTCCCGCATAAAGCAGCTGGCCATCAGATAGGGAGGGCAGAGGGAGTGGTGGTAGATGCCTGTCAGAGGACCCTCGTCCCCTTGACTGAGGGACCCAATGGCAGGAGGATGAGTTGACTGCGGGTCACTGCAGAGCGATAAACCAGGACAGGCATAAGAAGACAGGCAGGCAGCTGCCTCCCAGGGGATGGGCTTCTGTGGCTCACATCCTCTCTCACTTACTTGCCTGTCATGGCATTAGGATGACCCCGCAGCATAAGGTCACCGCTAAGCAGACCATTAGCCACAGTCAGCAGGTGGAGGTGAAAGATCTCCACCCACGCAGTGAACCCTCAGATGACATCTTATCGGTTTTTTTATTTTACTTGTTTGTACATGTTATTTTGCTAGGGCGGGTATTTTAAGTGTTTGGTCCTGCAATGCCAATTTTATGCTGAGAAAACTGTGTCTCAATAAATCCTCCCTAAATTGCCCATAATATAAAAGCTTATCTCCTCTCAAGATGTCTAAAGTGTGATTTGGTGGTTACAGATATACTGTACAGTACATACAGTATGTCTTCTTTATAATACGTGTGGAAGACACAACTTGTCTCTAATATTGGTGTTTTTTCTCCAATATCAGATACAGATTGGGAATGAAATCAGGGAGAAAAGTATGAAAAGATCACATTTTCAGATCTTTCATGGAGACCATATCTGCAAATCACATGTACACATGCTGTCTGGGACTGATACAGAGATCCATCTGTCCTGACATTGTAATTATCTTCCCAAGGCTCATGAGCTATTCTATTTCTCTATTTGTCGAAACAGACATACAGATGAGCACAAACACACACACTCACACACTAGCACAGAGATTCGCTGGCAAAAATAACAATTAAATGACAGTGAGCCAACAGTGAAATGTTACTATAACTACTAGTTGCACTAGTAGTAGTCGTGTTGTAGTAGTAGTAGTAGTAGTGAGTAGGGTTGCAACTGTATGAGATTTTCACAGTATTATAACGGTCTCAGAAACGGTTTCAAGGTATATGGTACTACACAAGTATTACTATCAGTTACAATGACCCTTGAAGGAAGGAAAGCAGAAGGTTTTTTTGGTTTAACAAACGCTTTATTATAAATTCACAAAATAATATGTCCTGACAGACATGAAACTTGATATAAACTTGAAATAATTTTTTTTAATTACACAAATTCGGTAGAATTCAATACCGTAGATAAGCAAATGTACACGTATGATAACCGTCAATTTTCACACCACCGCATACCGTGAAACCGGCATACTGCTGCAACCCTATAATATTTTCACAAGTTTGGATTGCTATCCAAATCAGCAAGAAGCATTCACGTGTGTGGAATGCAAAGCAAAAACACGAACCCACTTAACCGAGTGAAAACCTTGACCAAATCCTAATAATATCCCAGATTAGCCATTACTTCCATAATCAACAGTGTCTTGGGTAGATAGCACAGTAGAACGGCTGTGTACAGCCACACTGTGGATGATGGTGATTGTACAGGAAAGGTCACAGGGTCTCCACATTTAATAGGCGCCGTCCTGTTTGTTGTATGAACTCTCTAAAGAGATCACAGCTGAACCTAACAAAGTCCAAGTCAATCCAGCCATTAGTGTGAGATATGTTGGTAACAGACCGCCACAGGCCATCGTAACATAACCTTCTTGGCGGAGGTAAACATCAACTTCAGCCAAATTATCCTTCCGTTTTGCACCTGTGCACTTTGACCTGATCTAAACAGACATGTATTTATTTACTCCAGGAGATGATGATAAATTGGCTGTATGGACAAGTCTCTATCTACAAAGCTAAACCCTCAAGTCGGCTGCTTCACAGTCATCCTTTGCTTGTATTTTTACAGCCTGAGAATGGGACAGTGTGTGCATATGTGGGTTCATGTGTCAGACAGTAGACACCGAGATGGAAGAGAGTGGAAGAAATCAAAACTCAGTGCTGCCAAAAGAGAACCTGTGCACGGGTTTTTTTTAAGCCTCAGGTACCCCAAAACCACTAATTAGGCCACAAGACAGCACATGACCACATCCCCAGATGACTGTTGAGCTAAGCACAGCAAGCAGCCATTTTAAATCCAGCCTTAATCCAGTCTGTCTCACCCTCCTCACTACCTCCACAGCATCCACATGCAAACCCCTGCTCAGAATTGAGATGCGGCCAGCATTAGGAAAGATAGATGAAGAGGGAAATTAAGGGATAGAAGGGGGGAGGGAGCTCACACAGTGGAACAGAAAATTTATTCCAAAGGACGGGTGAATGGTGGTGAAGATTAAATTAATTTCATAACTAAAAGGTGGGGTATGTGATTCTGGAGAAAGCAAATGCCATGACAGATACCAGGATATAGAGCGAACAAGGCCACAGCAAGTAATGTAACTAACATTAGCCAGGTTGTCGATTAGCAATCTGTCCCTATAGTTGCTGCTGCGAAGCTAACAGCGAGAGAGGCCGAGACGGTTTCCCAGAGCAGCACACCAGCTCCAGACAGCCATACTCCCAACTCTCCTGCTGCTACAGCTAACATCACAACAACAGCATATCTTGGCAAACTGGAAAGTAAGCTGAATGTCCGTGGGCAAGTCATTTAACGTTACCTGACACACAAATCATGGCTGGAATGGCTGAAATAGTGCTGCGTGGCTCGGTCCGAGCTACTTTGTTAGTTCCTCATTTACAGAGCCAGGGCTGTGTACAAAACACTGGATTTTTTTTTCAGCGCACACACTGACAGACAGCTAGCGGACAGCGAGGAGATATTTGCTGAATTTGACAAAAAGACGTGTATTGGATGAGAATCGCATACCCCACTTTTAAAGTTGCCGTGGGCAGGTCTCAACTAGGTATGGAGATAAAAATACAAAGAAAAAAGTTCTCTGAAAAAGTACACATTCAGATTTTCAATTCCCCTCCACTGACTCCCTTTGTTGCACCTCTACTACGCCTTCACCCGACAGACACATGCACCAAGTCCAGCTTACTGTAAGTAGCAACTAAATTAAATGAAAATATGAGCTTGGTGATGTTACCAAAGCAGCTAATGACTGAAACAGCAGAAGCAGTGGTGTGCATGTGGAGGACTGACAAAGTGGTCCTTTTCCCACTGGCTTCAAAGTTTCCCCTTTGCTGCTTGAGACTAAATATGTATTTTTAAGAAACAAAAGAACAGGGAAACAGGTCTATTTATAGGAACCTGGACACATTGGCGCACTCAAAATATTGTCCAACATAAGGATTATTTTTGCTCAATCCAATCAAAGCTCCATTTATAAATCCTGCCTACTGTCATTAAATGAAAAGTTACATTTTCAGCTTTAAAAACAGAAAATATGACAAGAAAACAAAAATCAGTGAGGGTGTTTGCATTCTAAAATGTGTGATAGTTGAAACCTTTTGAGCAATATGCAAAGAACAGCTTCTACCCCAATAATTCCATGATACATCTACATTATTTATCACCCCTTGCAGGTATTTGAGCTCCCACTTAAATGAGTCATGAGGCTCTACAAGACAAAGAATGACAGGCCTGAGTGATCTTCCTTCTGCCTGCAACTGTGAGAATATGAAGCTGGATCACCCTAAATTAACATAAATGTCTTTGAGTTTACAGAAAAATAATGGTGCAGGTTGTCGGATTTCATTGCGGCATTGTATGGGCAAGTTTTTAAACTTACTTACCAACAATAAGTGTGATTGATAAACCAAATTATAGAACCAATATTTACCCAATTACAAAAATCGAATCCATATATTTTGATTACAGGAAGGATTTTTGAAACCAAACCATATCACCCACCCTACACGCACCATTAGCCGACAAAAACAGAAGGCCTAAACCACTCTGAGCTATTGCCCTCTCTAAACTCAGCTCACCCCCTCAGCAGCCATTACTCTTCTATGTTGCAGCTGTTCTGCAAGCTAAGCAGGGACAACAATGGCTACATGTTTACACAGCAAGTGTCCCTATAATTTAGAATCCAGACAGGAATCAATACTTAGTGGTGTAATTCAGTAAAATAGAGATAGTAGCACAGAATAAACGATCTAACAAGCCCGGGACCGTCAGTGATCTACAAGTGATGCAGTACTAAATGCAATCAATTGCTTCTATACAGTTACTACTCAATGGCTTTCAGGTCCAAGTGCAATTTCATGTTAAGGTACCTCGCAGCATTTGAACATATGATTGTCAATCAAACCGTTTTATAATTCAGGAAGAGCATTGCTTCCAACATTGTGCCATTATGCCACCATTACGGCCTTGTCCCCTACAGTTAACTCCTCACCTCTGAGGGGGATATGCACTCATTATAAAGTAAGTCATCATGATTATGAGTTTAAAAATGTGCTGAGTTGTTAGCTAGCTCATTCCAGCTCATCAGCATAACCACATTAGAGAGAAAACCTGTGAGCTGGCAATCTGACACTTCCTCAATATTGCAATCCCAACAGTCGAAGCATGTCAACATCCATTATGTTGGACCTTAGCCACCAACTAGGCCTAATATGCTTCCACAACGCACACCAACGCCATGTGACACCTGAAATTAAATTAATTAGGTTTGCACAACAAACCTGTTGGTCCAATACATCAATCTGCCCTAAACAGGGAAACCAGTAAAAATTGGCTGTATTTATCATAGTTGCTGTGCATTGGGCTTTTGCTTTGTGTATCCTGGTGGCACAGGCCCAGGACACTGTTCTCTGGACATGCCAAAATGATAATACAAACAATTACCTCCAACAAAAAGTCACTGATACAGTATCAGCTAAGGGCACAGGAATGCATAATTTATTTCCATCCTTAATTTATTTACCTCATCTAGAGAAAGGAAACAGATTGTCAGAAGCAGTGGGAAGTAAGATGATTTGGAGCTCAATTCTGCTAAATTGGTTGCTGCCAGTGTGATACATCATGGAGAATTAAGATGCCTCTCCCCCAGCGCAGAACTTCAGCAGTCATATTGGCACATCTGTCAAGGGCCCACCACTGACAGAGACAAATGGACCAATTCTGGCACACGAAGGCTGATCCAAACTGCTAGCAATAACCAAGATGAATAATGAGTCAGCTTAGGCCCCAGCAAAATTCATTTTTAATAATTAGTGTTCCTGCACCTCTCATTTTCTCAGAAAATTACTGCAGGTACAACTACAGGTTGATACAACACATCAGCAAGACTGGAGGAATATAGATGATGTTGTGTTAAGCTTCCATCATCACAGAGGATGGCTGTGACTATAAATGCAGGGGTGTAAGACAAATGAATCTCGCTCTGTTCTCCGAGGAGGAAGAAAATAATCAATCCAGAAAGCACTGTGGCTACAGGAGGCAGTAGAGGAATGTTGCAGGAGGAGCACAACAAAGTTCAAAAGATCCTAAGGTTTCGACACCACTGTAAATGAAAATGTGCTTTTTATTCTTGAAATAAAAAGGGAAAAGACGGGAGTCTTCTAAAGTGCACCACAAACCAGCCGTGTCACATAGCGTTGCGTCAACTGACACCTGTAGCACACACCAATGCACCATACAGACACAAGTAGTAGTCAGAGTAAAGTAGCCAGTCAGTGTTTGTTGCCCTCAAATCCTGAGAAGAGTGAAGTGGTCGATTTACTGTAGTACATTATAGCATTTAGTGAAATAGTAATTCACAATGTTTTGTGAGTTACTATTGTTGTAAAGTAGAAAATCCTTAACACAATAGATAATGGGCTTCCAAATGGCGACTTTGGCAACACTACACCATTTTGTAGCCGCTAAAAAAAAGAAAAGAATCTGCTTGATAAGAATTTACTATTGATGTCGTTGGGAGTGACACATCAGAAACAGGAAAATCACTTTAAAAGCTTAACTGAAATTTTGTGGGTGGAGTTTGGTAAGTAGAGGAAAAGCTTTAACCAACCAGCAGAGTGGGTGTGTTAGTTAGTGAAGCAAGAATCAATGCAAGTTTTGGTCATCTGAATAGAGTGAAATTTGGTGTGAATGGATATAAGGACGCATATGTTCAAGGACCTACTAATAAACTAACAAGACTAATGTACTGCGACGACTGAAACACACCCTTCTGAGATTGATATAACTTCCAGTCACTGTTTGGAAAATCACAGCACATATTGTCTAGCTGATGGTCATTTGACTGCATGATAATTGGAAATTAAATTCAACTGTGATTTTCAGCTGCCATTCTAAGTATTTCATTCTGGCAGAAATCTGATTTAACAATTGCATTGTAGTGTTCATTTGGACAACAAAAATTGTGTATCATGATTCATGATACAAAACAAATCCCGCAATAGCTTTAATGTCCATTATTTGATTGTCTCAAAACAATCAGGAGCAAAACATCATTATTTACAATAAATCCGATTTCATCAGTGGGAGTGTGGCAAGCTCCCTGGAGCTCTTGCAAAAATTACCTCCATCTTTCTCATTGGGAAAAACTCACAGGAAAACATATGGAAGGCTGGTATTTTTATCTTGATCCCATAGAGTATGTCACTCAGTCCCTGTACAGAACGCCCCATACTTTATCCTTCATGCATACCCCCTGTAAGGCCCTATAGTCAGGGAGCTTTGCTTTAAAGTCAAGTGCTTCTCATACATGGAGGTCTACCGGGAACAATCCTCTTGTTTCATTACCTCCAGGAGGCAGAGCTCCTTCTGTCGGGCACCATGACAACATGGCATTGCTCTTTTCCCTCCAGCCTTTGTGTGTGTGTGTGTGTGTGTGTGTGTGTGTGTGTGTGTGTGGTGGGGGGTGGGGGGGGTCGTCGAGCCACAAGAGACAAAGTGCAGTGCCTTCACAAGCACCCAGCCAATTTACGGTTATATGAATCAGAGGGTTTAACATGTCAAAAACCTACGAACCAACCTGAGAGGCAGAGTCACATTTTTAAATCAACCCAAAAACTCTACTCTGACATCATGTAGTCTCGGTAAAGATTTGTATTAATGAAGTCAATTGTACAACTGCAAAATAATGTATGATTGACATGTTTATCTAAAAAGCTGTGAATGCCTAATCAGTGCAGTTTTTAGCCACATACTTTTACCAAAAAATTAAGAGAATAATGTGATAGATCTGAAGTACTAAGGAAATATACAAAGCCAAAGAAAGTGCATGCAGCAGTAGAATTGAGGGCTAATTCAAAGCCAAACCAAACAGCCCTGGCAATCAAGAACAGTGAGTTACCTAATCTTGTTTTGTATCCTCTAAAGTACTAATTAAGTTGGATCAACATAGCAATTGATTGAAAATGACACTTCATTCACTTCATTATTTGAGACATGAGTGGAAAGATTGCTAATGATCACGGGCAACCTCAGTGAAGTGGAATAAAACAGTCAGGCTGAGGGGAAATACAATCCACACATATCAGACAATCGCAGGCTCGTTCACTGGCTTCAACAGCTTGTCAGGGTGGCTTCCATCCAACCATCCATGACTGCTAGATGAAAACAGACAGTAGGAGGTCTAACCGTACAAAGCATGGAGCTCGGAGTAAGTTATAAATGTGAAAATTCACTGGGATGTAGTGCTTTAATGGCTATATTATTCATTTGTGGAGGCACACTACCATATTATCTAAATGATTTGGGCTACAGTAGCATGTGCTCTTTAATGCATTTTTATGTTTTATCACACAGTTAGCTTCTTTTTTTTTTAAACCACAATCATAAATTCTCACAGAGAGCACAGCAAGAACATAAATCTTTCATTAGGCATAATTGCTTCATATCAGTCTGGAATGACATATGAGTTAATTCAGGGACTTGATGAAATTACATAATGCAGTGTAGAGAAGACGATTTTCTCCAGGGCGTTAATCTATATTTTTCTACATCTAATTCCATTATTTCTTTGCTTGGTTGTTCTTTTTTGTTTTTCATTCTACACACTGTTAGAGGGGATCAAGCATAATGCTTCTGCAAATGCACATTAAGGTACTCCAACTGTTGTGCTGTAATTAAACTAGAACAATAAATGAACAAGAGTGCAATCAAAAGAAAACTACTACATATATTGGCCAAAAACATAAAACTACCGATAAAGGAAGCCAGAGAAACTAACTGAGAAGATGTGAAAACCTGCAGGGATATAAAAAGGGGGAAATGATGCATAGCCCTGTTCCTGTGGGAGGGTTATGGTGGGTATGATATCATCCCTCTTATGAAAAATGCCTCCACGCACACACACACACACACAGAGCATGCTTTAAATAACTTTTAATCAAATTTCAGGGTGCGGGTTTTGAGGCTACTTGCATTGAGGTTCATAACCAAAGCACACAGGAAGGTGACATGTCATGGGATGATAAGAGCTCTCATTGCACTTTGTGCGTCACTCTTCAATGCAGTGGACTAATGTGTAAAATACAAGGACTTCACAATCTTTCTAAACATGAAAACTATGGAATATATTTGGATACTGGGCATTAATATCATTGCGTAATGTAAAAACTCAAACCATTATGTCATATATTACCCAACGTTTAAAGCGCTGTACAAACATAGCAATCAAAGTGGCAAGTGAATATGTTCCCACTATTATTACAATGTATGCTGTACATTAAAATGTTTACAACTGAAAACAATTAAGAACAAAATTAAGTATTAAAGAAACATTCTTACATTGTTACTCAATTTGATTAGCGACTGTTGCAGTTTGAGACTCATATTGTTCTACATTCTTCAAACAACTCTGTAGCCTGTAGGATACACTGTAAAGGGTGTGGTAAGTATGTGTGAAACAATGGGTGATATGCTCCCCTATATATATGTACTCTGTATGTCTAGCTCATGGCGCCGAAGTCTGCCTTGCACTAGTTAGTTACTACTAGCTTCAGGCTAACCCTACTGTGTACATTTCTTCTACACTCACTTGCTCAGGGCAAATGCCCTTAATAACCATTTAGCTGCTAAGGCACGCTTGTCTGTCCCCCATTCACAGCCTTAGCCACTAATTACCTTTCCAAAGCAATGGACATTTCTGTGTTCCCTCAATGCTTCCTTTTTTCTCAGTACAATCAGCCAGCTGCCTCCACTGGTAGGAATTAGTGCTCTGCACAAGCCTGAAAATGAATGTCCAAAATCAACCCATGTCAGCCAGTTCCCTAACCCGATGTTTGTTAATTTTTTGTCCAGCCTCCCTATACAGACATTTCAAAAACATTTAGAGATCCTATGTTGTCCCAGTTACCAGCCTTCCTCTTGCTAAGCATGCATGCAACCCTGCACAAAACAAAAAAACAGCACACGGCATACACAACATTCTGACATATGGCTCTAAAATGTAGTTGACCAAGGAAATGTACAAGTCCAAATCAAGCCTGATGTGTATGTACATATGCACACACATATACAGACATACATATATGCTTTGCAGTGTCAAAGACAAAATATTTCATCAGAATAATTATTCCTCAGAGCTGTGATTCACTCTAAGAGCAGAGGGACCAAGTTAGTTATTTGCTAGGTGATGTTTTTGGACCTTGGAACCTGTAAATATAATTCTACCGACTGCTCTTCCCTTCCTGAGCTCTTCCAATGAATTGCCCTCGATCAAAGCATATAACCCCTATTTCCCACTGGAGCTACTCAATGGCCAACAGAGGGCTGTGTTTGCACTAAGGTGTGAATGTGAAGCAGTGCTCTGAAAGAACATTAATGTGTGCTTATCAGAACTGGTTCCCACCAGGTCTGCATACAACTGCCTAAACATGTAAACAAGTGCCATACTATTAAACATAAAAAGGAATTAATAACGCAGAAGGGGCATCTTTCTCATTGATCACCTTTTTCATGATCAACCTTTATGTTATCTAAACATATTACATTTATTTGAGTGAGTGGGTGCAAGACTAGTGTACTGCATGAACACTGCAAAATACTGCATGTTGCATCGATTTGCCACTTTCACTGGGAAAACACACCCCGTCTTTAGTGCCCGAATGCATACATGCAAACACATAATACTCAGAATATTTGCAAGCACAAAAATGCACATAATGAATCATCCATTAAAGAGTACATCTGATTGTTCACTCTGGGCTGCAATATCCGTCCATTTTTAGATGAGAGGAGGAGGAAAGCCTAAATTCACAGAAGCACTTATTTTGGCATTAAAAGGATGCATATTATCAATAATAGAGCCAGGAATAAAAATAAAAAACAACTTAATCGAGCTAAGTTTTCACAGCTAGGTTTACTGTATTTCTGACCCAATATACTTCAATACAAATGGAGGTCTGCTGACGACAGCTGCCAACTGCACAACTAAATGTGACATATTAGGGGTGGGAATCTTTCTTTATGGCACGTGTTTGACTTTTGTATTTGTAACCATCACTTGTTGAAGCAGAGTAGGGTTCACAACTAATTGCGAGGTTTTTATTAAATTACACACACATGAACTGATCCTCATGCATTTCAATCCACACAATTTGTATGCCTGTACCAAACCTCACAATAAATAAATACAATTTAATCGAGTCGACTCTTCATTTGTAGTTAATCACAGTTGGCTACAACATAATCTGAACATCAACTCACTTTGCCGTATGTCAGTGTTTTCTTCTCTCCGGTGCATTAGTTTAATTAGAGTTATCAAGAGCAAGGAAAACATACAGTACCGGTATGCTATTATATGAATACTAACTGCTAACAATGCAGCCCTTCTGGCTACAGCAGTGAAGAGGGAATAGGGGTTAATGGTAAAATGGTAGACAAAAATAGGAAAATGGTAATGGCAAGATAGAGCAGAGCTGAGCAAGTAAATGCATTTCCCTTTCTACTGAGGGCTCAGGTCAGCACACAAATGAGAGCTCACCTGAATAGGACCAGTAGGGGTCACCAGCTGCCCTCCTCTCCCTCATTATGACTGCGCTCCCATGGTGCCCGTCTCCAGCATGATGAGGGTGGCCACCCGATGCAACTGTGGGAGGTCAGAGTCAGAGGTAAGAAAATACACAGAGGAATAAAAGTTTTATTCACAAACTGGGGGGGAAAAAAAAAAAAAAAAGAAAAAAGTACAGCAACTTAACAGAACAATCTATTGAAAATGTGAGAACATGTCTATGGCTGAAAGTTGGCAACATAGTGAGAGATTTATAAAGAAAATAACAAACTTCCCTTCAAATTTTTTTTAATCAATACGAAGTCTCCCTTCGAATTCAGTTCGTATTTTGCAGGACACATCAGATTTAGCCAAATTTTTGTGCCAGTGCAGAAAGAAAAAGCAACAAAAACTACCATAATCAGTTCTTGTTTTACACGTGTTTGGTGCAATGCACAACAGTGGAACAGAGATCATTGCAACTGAACATCAGTTTGCATGTTTTATTTTTAATTTGGCAAATGAATTTGCCTTGTAGTGATATATATTGATTTTGGAAAAATACTCTTACTAATATTGTGATATTGATTTAAACCATATCGCCTACTGCTATCCCCTCTGACCTTTCCCTAAGCTGTAAACCATACTGTAATTGTCATGTGCCGATTCTGCAGGAATAATTAAAAGAAAAGCACTGAATTAACTTTTGACATTGAAAATTTAAACACGCCATCATGAAACTAAATCTAGTTGGTTTTTTTTTGAATATTCCAAGATCAATGCAAATGGGTTGTACATATAACACTTCAATAAATATAATTTAAAAAACTATATATGCTCAAAATTGTAGATTACAGCTAAAGTACCTCACCTAACTTCACTTAAATAGAAACATTCAGTCAAAGTGCCTCAAAGTTGCAGCAAGTCTCAGGAGGGACTGTAACACGCCAGACAGCTACTGAAACATTCTTTGACAAGGAGAACTTCAACCCTCGATCTTCGGGTCCCTCTACCTGCCTGGCTATTCTGACAATTTTTGGTTTGCTTAATTCCACAGCCTCACAAACTGAAACAGTGAAAACCGAGCAGGAGCTATACTGGTGAAAATGTGTGCTTTCAGCCCCAGGAGCCATCATTTGACACAATGCCTTAATGGGTGGTAATGATCATCACCATCAGGGATCTGCAGAAAACCAGGGGGGCTCCTCCTACAGACCCCATGATGCTTCTTGCTCTCTTACAGCTACAATCAATCAAATTCTTTACAGCAGAAGCTGGCCTGGGATAGAAAAATAAATAAATAGGCTGGATATAATAATATATATAAATGGATATAATAACAGCTTCCCTGCTAAGCCCCTATTTGGAAACTTAAGTTTAGTAAAATGCAGACAGCCAATGGGCACAAATGTCTCTTTAGCTTCTTGGGGCAAATTGCCTGAAAGAAATCACACATTGTCAACAGAATTTCAGCAAATGCTAGAGGCACAAATTGTCCTAAAGCATACACACTCCCTAGAGTATGTATAGTCCCAGACTTGCAATAATCAAACTCATTGGGGAGAATATGCTCCACAATGGATGCAGCCTGTGCCAGTAGAGAAGAAAATGTCTAGTTGATGCCATTGTCAATCAGGTGCACAAGCAAAACAAGAGTGTTTTGTGTTGCTTTAAGTGATCACAACCCACTGGCATTCAAAACCTGGGTGATGTATTGGCTAATATTGGTCCCCTGTTGCTTGAAGGATGCAAACAATGGGTACACAGATTGTTTCTGTAGAAAATGGAATGGCAGGAAAAGCTAAAACAAAACCAGAGATGCAATACCGTTTCTGCATCCATTTAGATAATCCACGATACATCACTTTTTTGTACAACTGGTTACGCATTGTACTCAATACTGCGCCCACCATTTTAAAACTCTTCACACGGCTGCCTTTACAAACATGCAGCTTTGCACAACAATTAATACCACATCCAAAATGCACTGAAACTACAGTGTATTCATGCGTGTCTCAGCATCAGTTCAATCTAACACAACACTAGCGAAAGAGCTCTACCAGCAACACAACCTAAAAACACTAACATGTTGCAGTACATAAAACTACAACATCAGCCTCATAATACAAATAATCCTATGTAGTGTGTATAAATCTTATCAATCAATACGGATTAGGCTTGTTTTTTGGATTTTCCAACAAGATTAAAAGTTTTACAATCTCCATTTACAGTGCACATGTGACAGGTGTTCCCTTTTCTTATTATATAAGCACAAGCAATGCTGCATCGTGACACTGTAACCATGACAACTACTGTATATCACACTTGTAAAGAGTCTCATGAGGTTAAAGGTAACTTTAGAACAGCAGAACTCCCTGGACTCACTGAAGCTAAACAACCTTTTAGATAGCGAGTTGGAGCTGGCTTGATCAGGATCCGCACACATGAAATACAAACACACACACATACATACACACACACACACACACACACACACACATTTCCAGCCATTTAAGACGAGCTCAGCTCTTACTAATAGTTGCATCATTACCGCGGATTAATTAAACTAAGCACTACATCAAGCCAAGTCTTTCCTTGCACTTAAAGTCAGCACATAGCTGTCTCCAGAAATGGTCTCTGCTATGGTATGAGCCACTTACACAGTGTTTTTCAAGTCAAACTCATTGCTTGGAGGGTAGTCACAGAAGCTACATGGGTGAAGTCATAAATGGCTGCTTTGTTATTATCACACGTATCAATTCACTATGAGGAAACGCAGGTTAACATAAAGTGTGAAACAGCGAGGGAGGGAGTCTCTGTGGCAGAGACTTGGAGCATATTTGAAGGCAGGTTGTGAAGCAGGAGGGCTACACCGTCTTTGATCAGAGAGCATAGGAGACAGCACCATGTCAACAGTTTACACTCATCCATGTCAGCCATCCCCTGTGGGCAAAGGATTAAAGCCATAGCATCTCTGATAGAGCAGACCAGACAACACAGTCGGTGCTGGGCCTGAAGGAGAGCCGCGCTGCACTAAAACATCGCTCGTAAATCTTAAATTAAAACAAGTGAATAACAATTATATAACTTAACTGGTCATTTAAATTAGATTTTCTATACAGAGGGTTTGGCCTAAAAACGTATTTTGACTTTTTTTTTTTTTTTTTTAATACATCATGAAACTAAGCCTTATTTTTTACATCTGAGTATGTTTTCAGCAAATGTGGAGAAAATAAAAAGGCTTCAAAACACCTTCAGAACACCTTGTACAATGCCTAGGCATACAAAATCATTTTTCTTTTTTCCATTGCCCAGAGGGTAGTTAAATCATCTACACCACCATTAAGCCCTGCTATTTGTTCCATAATATCACACTCAACAACAAGCCAAGAACCCCTGAGAGCCATTGAAAAACAGCAGCCTAACAACAACCACAGGAGCGTTTAACTTGCACTAGTCATTGGGGGCCAGAGTTAAAATATCAATCTCATCACCAATGTTAGCGTCAGGTATGTGAGGGACAGGCACGTCCATGTCACCAGGAGGATTATTTGCGGATGGATTAAGCTATCAAATGCATCCTGAGTTACAATGTCCATGTAATTTGGGTGAACAAAGAGTGGCAGATTGATGGCGTGTGCGAGAAGGCGAATTCTACTATCTACAAGTAAAATTCCCATCTAAATAAAACATTTTGCGCTGTTGTTAAGGTGTTTTAAGCAATCAATTTTCTCAAGCCTCATGCAGCTCAAAAGTTCACAATTTCATGTGATGGTAGATTCTTCCTTTGTAATGCTTTTTTCTACAGATTGTAGAATATACTTTCAGCAATATATTGGCGCTTTTCCACTACACAGTTCCAAATCACCTCGTACCTCTCCCTGTTTCCAGATACTTTTTTTTGTATCACCTCCGGCGAGGTTCTGGGCGAGCTGACGCAATACTAAAATGTGACGTGAAAACACGGCAGACTGCTGATTGGTCAGAGAGAATCGTCACTATTCACTGAGCCATCATTGCACGCGCCAGACGGAGTATCCTGAATAACCCCGCCATTTTTAAATAGTTTGGCCAGAGATTGCGACCCATTACTATTATGGCAACCTGGAAGAATACGCCGCAGTCAAACGAAACAACGTTTGTCTTCTTGCGGTGAGAAACAGCCACATCCCGAGGATCAAAAACAGATTACACTCAATTTCCTCCATTGTCCTGTGTGTGTGGGTAGCGGGTGTGTGTCGAGTAGAATCTTACGTCACCGAAGTTTCATGCGGCATCGCTATGACGACCAGGTCCCATTGTGGAGGTACTATCTGCGATGGGAAACGGAGCGAAAAGCGAGCCGAGCCGAGTCGGTACTGTTAATGGAAAACACCAATCAATGTGTCCTGGCACTACTTCACTAGTCAACCAGATGCTCAAAAAAATTTAAATAATGTGAAGAATAACTCACTTCCGCAAAGAATATGCACTAATAAACAACGTGTTTCACCACATCACCTCAATATTCCTAATGAAGGAGAGGTGCCAAAACTTGCATTTGAATAAAGTGAAAACCTTTCCAACATGTCAGTCAGCGTTGTCATCTTTCACATTCTCCTCCAGCATCGGCCGCTTTACATTCATACAGTTATATACACAGACACTTCAACGGCAGTTATTGAGGGAGAGGGAGGCACATCTCATTCACTTCAGCCATCCCCATTTTCTCAGTTTGTCCTTTAATTAGAAGGAGAGAGAATGCATATCATTAAATGTACTAATTAGACAAACAGTGTAAACAACTTTTACACTATTCTGCCTGAATTTGTACTGAACAGAAGGGAGATGTGGTTTTCACAGGCATCATGAGTGTATGAAGGGCAGACTCTTGACGCAAAGTTGTTATGTGTATATAAAGGAACAAATGTGCATACTGCGGGAGACAGCTGCTGTCTGTACAATCTCATCTGCAAAGCATGGAGTCAACTGTCAAATGTAAGGACATCTGCTTAGCTTTCTGTTTTGGTGAGTTACTAACATGTGTATTTATGACAAACACACCTTTCAAATGTGCTCATTTTATTTCACATGCCAAATACCCGACTCAATCCGCAGTGTGCGGAGCTTTACATGGTTACCAGTACAAGTCACAGTAGTAAAACAAGGTCGGGGGTCCTTCTGTGAAGCAGAAGAGCATAGGACGTGGAGCTTGAGCTTGAGAATGCATGTGTTTCTCGTTTCTCGGGAAGTGGGCGATGTGGCTCGATATCCCCGGAAGTGTTCCGAGTCACACCAAGGACCTCGGGAACATGAGAGCTGCCAAGATCAGCCATAGATACGGCACAGAGGGAGCCAAGGCTAAAACATCAAGCTCAGAAATAATAAAACAACTACTCAAATCCCAATGCAGATATTTAGGCATACACAGCTAAAAGCAAACAAGCTGTTTCAGCAAAGAGGGCATCAGCACCCTTGGGCCAAAGAAATGTAGCCATATTACAGTCCAATTAAGCCCATTAGTCTACAGTTAACATTATTCCTTGACTGAAAAATATAACCAAAAAAAAAACAAAACTAGTTTAAAAATGTCCCTTTACACCTTGTTTTAATCTTTTTTCCCCTTTTGCGTGTATAAGCATGTCTGGCTTTGAGAATTCCAATCATGGTAATTGACAGGAAGTGCTACTGCAAATTCAACCGAGCTGAGATGAGATGTTTTTTTTCAATGCCATGCAGGTCACTGAAAGCCTAAAGTACATCATCACAGTGAGATATAGCGACAAGTAGAAATAGTGAAGTGACAGAAGCTCAAAACCAATCTTTTAAAAAAAGTCAATAATACGGCCAAAAACACACATACACTTAGGCATTGTGTGCATAACGGCCTTGGACCTCCTCCCAAACAGAAAACATTTTTGTTTGTGTTTCATTAGGGAACTTGAACAACAAAGAAGGCAGAATAGGAGGAAGGGCAAAGGAGGCATACTCGACTTTCTCATTATGCAAAACTTGCTCTGCATTCTTTTCTTGAACCGTATCTGATAAAAACTGGATAAGGCCATCTCATTATAATCAAATCTAAATGTGTCACTGACTCTCAACCTACTCTCAGTCCAGACACCTGCATTTCCTGCAGGTTTTCTCCTCTTAAAAAGATATATTCTAAAAATTCATTTTATCTGCGCTACAATATTACAGAAGTCAGAGGTGATGAAGCCTGAGCAGTGCAATGTGTCATGTGTTACACTGTTCTTCAACCTTTTACTACAAGGAATAAGTGAGAAACACAGTACATCAAATGTCAGACTTTGATAGAGCATGTGGGCGAAAAGGTCTTGATGAAAGTCTCCAGTGTATTCAGTCTTCCTTGAATAGAAAAGACAGAAAAGAAAAAAAAAAAAAAAAACACACATCCTGGCATTTATTTTCTATTCATAAAGGAGCTGGTGAAGAACCATTGTTCTATTGTCTGACCAAAACTGACTCTTTTATTAATTAAAACTGCACAACTTCCTGTGGAGAAGTCAATGTTTAACATAGCCACTCACATAGTGAATTTTCATTTACTGAGTTTACAGTCGAAGAAGAATAATTCTGAGAAATTATTTGGTAAATCTAAACTGTGTCAATCTGCTGTTGAGTGTGCTTCTAGGGTAACGCTGGTACACTGAATTAAGTGCATTAAATAGCTGGAGCGCTCACTGATTGAGTGCATCAGGGGCTCTGATGAAAACCATTAACAAGATTAAACAAATTTAGGGATAGTAACCTCTTTACTAGACCAGCTATAGCTTGTCCCCTTCACAGAATACAATAAACAATCCTCAAAAGTGACCTCCACACACAGTGGCGGGACTGTACATAACAGCTCTGACAGTGTCAGGAAAATTTACTGTTTAAAGTGAGGTTTTCAATTTTCAATATGTGGCAATTGGATTGCCTAAGTGCCAAGAGCTTATGAGGTCATTCCTCAGGACACGGTGTGCAGCCTCGCATGAATTGTCTAGTTATTGATTCTGAAATAAATTCAGCTGCCTCCGCTGGATACATTATACTCCTCACACATTACTAGTGTTCATGAATGGCGATGGTTGATTACTAGCATTGTAAATGGGTAGCCTACATCCAACGCAACGGGTAGAGCGTGACACTGATACCGCCAGGCCAGTGATTTGGTCACAGCTCGGGACACCCAGGCACAAAATGTATGTTTTCATCGCTACAATAAGATGATTTATAGAAAAACATCGACAAAACGGCAGTTGTAAAATACCACTTTAATAAAGCTGCAAATTCAAGACACTATGTGGAATCAAATACCTGAGGAAATGTGCTTTAGAAGAAAACATCGGCCTAGTACTGATGAAAAATACCTAACCTGCAGCTCACTGGCCAAATGACTCAATGTTATCCATAAATAATACCACTGCACTAGGACTTAGCATGCATCACTTCCAACCAGGCTGTTCACACCCGCCCGGGGCCATACAAGCAGTCAGACCTCCTCCCTTCCTTTTTAAATGCTTTTTGATGTTGGACTCTAATCAATACTCGAAGGCTGAATTTAGAAGCGATAAATAAAAACCTGAAGAGCAATGCACTTGATACTTCTGCAACAGCCTCTTTAGCAGCCTCACTAGTATGTAAAGTTTACTGTAGGCAGTTTATTATTTCTGTCTTAGGAAATGTACATGGACCAGCATGTAAATACAATTTTGCTCAAGAAGTGAGATCCATATGCATTGCAAAACTCTACCACACAGACCTGCTAGACCAGAAGGGTCCAACAAACATTTTACACTGCATCACAAGTGCAAAAAACTATATAATTTGAGCTTCTTATGATATAATAAAATGTTACTTGTGACGGCTACAGTATGAATTGGATATTAGAAGTCTATTTACTACATGCTGGGCCCATGCTTCGCTTGGATAATGTCTCAAATGATGTTTGTTTTTTTTAAAGTTTACTTTATAATTTAAATGAAATGCAGATTTATTTTGCACATGTGGAGGTCATGCACATCCAAGCTGTATGTACTCCTAGTAATCATGATGTATTCAGTACCTACTGTTAGGTCTTAATATCATTACATTGCCCATAAATATCATGCTAAAATGTAATTATGAGTTCAAGAAAGTGAAATAATTTCCTTTTCACATCTCACAGTCTCCTGTAGGTCCCCTCATCCCCACTGTTACTTTTTTTGCCGACTAAAATCACAGTATTTGTTTCCAACGGCGCAAGCTGATTCATTTGCTGTGAATTAAATCATGACATTTTCTAAGACTAAATTACACTTAGCAATAAATAGTAGTAAACTTAATCAAAGTTTGACGGTCTCAGATTCAGTTTCCTCAAAAATGTATAAACTCCAACTCTGTATTTAAAGTTGCTGAGAGGGAAAGAAATGTCACACTTAAAATCATGGATAGGTACAGTTAGGTGTGGGCCAAACAATAAGAACATGCTCCCGCTGATTAACTTCTAAGGTATTGTGCTGCAAGAAATCTATTGGCATGTCACATTAAGATGGCCGCTAATTAGCCAAAAGGGATTACAAGACTATTACAGTACCCATCAGCTATGCCAACATATAACTCATGACAAATGAGGACATCTGTTCAGACCACAGCTCCTCCACACTCACACTCTTGTTTGGCCTTGCTTACATTCATGGCTGCCCGGCAGTTGCCTGTTCGGATACGAAAGTATATCCCATTCTGGTCAATCAACAGTTGACCACCAAACAAAAATCACACGTACTGAAGCCACTTTGGCGCTGATTTCCTCACCTACATGTAGTCAAACGTTCAGCAAAACAAATCCACGGCTAATAAACATGAGATCTAATGCACACAAGAGCAGGAGCAAGCAAAGGCTGAAAAACGCCATTAAATTGAGCAATACTTGGCTGTGACTCAAGGTAATGATTCTAATCAAGCAGCAACGCCACAGCTGAGCGGTGAAGGAAACGTGCATTTAGCTGCACTTCTGGCCCGATACATGCTGGTCCAAGAAAATACAGGACTGTATTTGTACCAAATTCAAAAGGAAAAATATATTGTTTAAATCATTTATCAAGCAAAAATGCCAAACATTCTCTGATTCCAGCTTCTCAGGATTTTTAGTTTTATATTATTGTAAACTGAATATCTTTGTGTTTCAGACTGTTGTTAGTACAAAACAAACAATTTGAAGATGTCGCCTTGGGTTCTGGGAAATTTTGATGGACATTTTTCACAATTGTTTGAAAGTTTACAGACTAAAAAATGAAAAAAAATGAAAAGGTAATTGATCGATTGAGTCGATAATGAAAACAACCACTACACTACAGTAAACCATAGTGAATCGGGATTGTTGTGAA
The DNA here is from genome assembly GCA_011952105.1 of Coreoperca whiteheadi. Classification (NCBI taxonomy): domain Eukaryota; kingdom Metazoa; phylum Chordata; class Actinopteri; order Centrarchiformes; family Sinipercidae; genus Coreoperca; species Coreoperca whiteheadi. The sequence continues at coordinate 18,071,257 of CM022473.1, forward strand.
TATCCTCACGAGTGACTTGAAAAGCCCAGTGCCAGTTGGACTTTATTTTTGTTTAAAGTCTAATTCCTGTATTTCTTCAGTCAGGGGTAAATTATATATACTGACGCAATTGATTAAATTATTCTTTATCATTTGACATCATGGTAGAGAAGTGAAAAATACAGCTGATTTAAAAAAAATTAGGATGTAAGAAAGAACAGACTCACACAACATTGTTATTTTTTATTTATCCTATACATACATATATACGCAGGGGGACCTTATTTAAGATGGTTTGTTTTTCACTAAAAAGATGTGTCCAATCTGTGATGCAATATAAATATTTGTTTCTTAACAAAATGTGCTATAAAGTGTGCCATTTTAAGTGTTTAAAGCAAATTTTGAGGGTTATTGGGATAATATTGTGAATCGCAATTATTTTGGCCGGGATTTTCATATCGTTCCATGCCTAGTCCTGCAAATGCTAAGCTGAATGTCCTCAATACTGCCCTCTGAATCCTCTTTACTAAATAAAAAAAATTATTTCATCTATTGACAGGGCAATTATAATGTTCATAGGCTTTTATCTAAAAGCAACAATTTCCATTTTTATAAAGATGGCACTCAGTAATGTCACTTGTGCTATAAAGCGTATTCAAAGCATTAAATTCGACACATTACAGCGACACAGATGATTGTCGTGAAAACTGTGAGGCTGTTGAGACAGAGTGCTTGTTATCTCCCACCTGCCTCGCGCTGGCTGTTAAGTGCGGGGACAGATGATCTCTGGAATCCCTGAGTGATTAGTGGTTACCTGGGGGATGGGTCTCCTCTGCTGTGGTAAACACTTGTGTTGTGAGGTTTAGATTAGCAGTGGCAATAACATACAGCAGCTGTCACACCTTCAGCTCACACCAGAGTATGACAGATAAGCAGACGCGCAGGAATTTGTACGACAGTGCGGCTTAGATCACCAGGCAATCAACTGGAAGGTGTTTAAAGTTTCTGTGCTTTAAACGTTCAACAAATTCAACCGTTGACCTGTTGTCGTACAAATTCTTTTTACTGTCTAATAAATACGCGAGTTGTCTTTTTTGAGTAAGTGTCTTCTTGAAATATTAAAATGTCAAGTAAAAAGGCCATGGTATTCAAATCCCTAGTTAATTAAGGTTCCACTACCAGGAGGGTTTGAATGTTTGTGTTGAAGAACAGAAACATTTGCATTCCCCAAAGGGGAGCATGTCAACAGGATCGATAGGGTACTCTCTAAACTCCTGTTCTGCCTCCAAAAACTAACTAGCTCAGCACATCTTCTCCCTTGGAATTCTCTGAAATGAACTTAACACCAAATCTTCACACTAGCAACAATACCACAGATTCCTTTAAAACATCCAAAAGTCAGCTTTCAGATACAATATAATATATGAAGCACCTGGTAAAGGCCTAACACCACCTAAAATGCTTTGCGGTTTCGTAGTAACATGGTTAAATACCAATGACCCCCTTCCATTGTTGTTTTAGAGCTTTCTCTCGAAATAGAGAAAGCTCCCAGAGAGACAGTCAAAGTGTGTGAGAGAAACAAACAGAACATCAATCTCATTCTAAGCCCAAAGGAAAGAGCCCGGGGACTGATCTCTCAGGGTCTTAACTTTGGGAGGGGGAAAAAAACGCCTTCGACAAGGAATTAATGAAATGGGTTTAGCACTGGAGTGGAAAAGTGGATATCAACCCAGCGTTACGCTCATAGCCTGCCAAACTGTATTTGATTACAACCATTCTTCTTTATTTACCACTTATGTCATATGCTCACGATAAATGACCCCTAAATTATTATTCCATTATCAAGTCTGATATGTGGTGAACTTAACTATGGTAAAATGATAGTCTGTAATATGCTTAGTGTATATCCAAAAAGAAACAATATATCATAAAACTATGATGTGATATGCCAAGGCAACCTGCTTATCATACTTCAATGATAAAGAACATATTTAAATTCCAGGAGCCCAAATTTGTCAATGCTGCAGTCTACTGATTTTGGTGATTGGAGTCTAATACCCATTTGAAAAGATGGCAACATTTTAAGAAATCTTTTTGGTTTTAGGCTGTTGGGTAGCAACAGCTGATTCCCCGTTAAAAAAAAAGGATTTTTTTTTTCAGACTTCCTACAGTCAAACTTTTCAAATAGGTAGAGGTTGATTATATTCAGTCAATATATTGTCCCCAGATTTTTTTTAAACTCTCAAATATTCATATTGGCCTTGACAGTAACGCTACAACAAAAAGGGCATGGAAAATCATTATCTTTTACACAAATTTAAAGAACAAAATCAATACATTTAAAAGCAGCGCACTGAAAAGGAACGACACAGTTAAGGCTTCCAGATGCATAAAACAATACCCTCAGGTGTTATTTCGCACATTTTGCAGAAAAAAAAAAAACACAGCAATGCCACAGATCTAAAGGACTGTCAGGTTTGCATGGCATCGTTTCAATTTCATTTAAGCATTCTGTTGCTGTTCCAGTCGAACAAAACACTTGTCTGTCTTTACGGTGATAACTACTATACACAGTGACTACCATTGTAGAGTTTCGAGAGCTGGGAAATGACTACATTTTTATACTAACACACATACACACACACGTGAGTGACTGCATTTTGAACTAAAAGTGGCATGAAAGCCTATGAAGTACAATATCACTTCAATAGGTTTCATCACAGATATATATTTTAGGCTTTTTCTACAGCTGCTCGAAATAATATAATCTATGCAATGGTTACAATTAAATTCATCAACTTGACTCTTATTCAACAAGCTTATTTGCATTCTGCAGAGCACCTTGAGCTTAATAAAACATGCACAGCCAATTCCTATAGCTTCAGTGATTGTCGCCATAATTCAAGAAAGGGAAAATGAGCCCCGTGGATGGGATAGCCTACTTTTGAATTTGTTTTTCCTTGTCTCTGAAAAGACAATATTGAATGTAGCCCCCCAAAAAAACAACAACAATGAGCACAAAGCAAACACATGCTCTGTTGACCCACAATAACACAATGCAGGAAAAAAAGGACCCTGAAGGTTTCCATTGTCTCCACTCTCCACAGGGCAGTGTTGACTGACAGTTCGGCTGTAAGTAAAGCTGACACAGTATCACATCGCGGCAAGATTGTTTAAGGGGAAAGAGGACGTGGCGACTGAAGGACATGGGACATTTATTGATATGGCCAAGTCCTTGAGTGCAGCAGTATATGTCCTTCAGTGAGAGTGCCTTATTGCCTGGACATTAATCACTATTGTCATGAAGCAAAGGAAATAAGCACACTAGTTTCCCCAACAGCATTTTTCTCCCTTGTTTCAACCAGCCTGGTCGAATCCAGTTAGAGTGTGTGTGTGTGTGTGTGTGTGTGTGTGAGTGTGTGTGAGTGAGAGAGAGAGAGAGAGCGTGCGTTGGGCTGGATGTTACTAGGATGGATGAAATGATTCAGAGTGAAGTGGCTGTGAGTCATTCTAAATGATTAAAATGCTACTGTGACCAGCTTGGAGTATCTTGGCTGAAAGACCGAGTGAACTCAACCATACACGCCGAGTAATGAAGTAATGACTGATTGCCTTGATTACCATAAGTTAAACAAATAAACAGTTTAATCACAATTAATGTCAAATTACTATAATTATAACATAAATTAGAGCGTTGTTCTCATAATGCTCAGCTCATATAAACTGAAATATTCCACTTCAATATTAACGCCTGCATCTCCGGACAGGACGACCTCACGCGTAGTGTCCACTGGTCGCTTCGGATCGCTTGCACCTCCTGGAAACGGCACGCTGCCAGTGTGCCCATGTGCACCAGATGTGTGAACGGACCACCTCTAACCAACCATCTCTGCTTAGTTATTGTAACGCAGCGGCTCTATTTTTACCAGAGCAGCTCACTTCTCTGAAGCGTGAAATTCACTTGATTTGTTTGTTACTGACTTGGTCTTTACATGCATATAGCTAAACTAGTTTTTCTAATTAGCCTTCTGCTAATATACACTGTTCAGGATAATCAGACAAAAAAATAAGGATAAGATGGCAGGCAAAGTATCTGTTAGCACATTGATCATAAATGAGCTGCAAACATGTATTTCATATGCTTGTAAAAAAACGACAGCAAAGCAACTCTAAACAATGTCGGAAATGTGGACGGAGACGTGACAGAGCCGTGGCACAACTGGAAATCGATGTAGCCGTATCCAGTGGAGACCAGGGGTCAACTTTGGAACTGATCGCTCTTTTCACAAAATAACAGGTATCGATTCCCTTGTAATTTAATTATAACATATACAACTGAAGAGCAGGGAGAAACAGGGTATAGGAGGTAGAGTAAATTTACACCTCTACATGCATGTTTCACCCTGCTGGTGATCAGTCTTTAGTCAGTCTTAACTACTTTGATCCAGCCGGTGTTGAGTTTCCGACCACTAGTAGCGCTATGACCTCCTTTACACCATGCATTAAAATGCATCTTGGGCTGGATAATGCTTTACCACCTGAAAGTACAGGTGTAAATGCACTCAAGACGCTTTGGAGACGGATTGTGATCCAATCGGCCGAAGCACCTCTGGAGCTGGTCAGGGACGCAATGTGACCACATTGAACACAAGTGTAAATGCAATTGCGCTGTCAATCCACATATAACAACTACGAGGCAGAAATACATCCCGCAAAAAACTAAAAGTTTGAATGTGCATACAGGCAGTGTCGTGCACGAACACGCTTAGTGAGCGCCATTCACTGCTGAACTGAACGTGCTAACGTATATATTTATGAACGTGAACTCATGCACTGCTGAGTTAAACTCAACTTAAAACTACTAAAAAAAGCATAGAGGAGTACACATTGTGAAGAAAGGGCAAGGCAGAACTTCACTTTTCTGGTGGAGATATAATATCGGCGCACTGCTGAAGAGAGAGGGAAACAAATCAAGGTGGAAAGCCAGCTCATAACGTTATTATACAGTCTATAGATATAGAGCATCTTTGGCCAGCGCTTTAAGTCAAAACACCTGCGTGGACACTCGACACTCTCAGCAGAGAGAAATAAAGAGAAGAAAGGAGTGTTCAGCTCGCGGTTTAGCTAACCATGAGACCACGAGCCAGCAGCTGCAAAGTTCCTCCACACAAAGCAAACTCAGCATTTTTTAAAGCTGAAAACTGAAGTAATGAACGTGAACTAGTTTATTTTTTGGGAGTGTAGTTGAAAATTCAAAATTATGAAAACTATATGACCGTGAACTGCGTCATTTGAAATACGTGTGAACTGAACTTTGAGCTAGCTCTTGTAAAGTGTGAACTTGCACAACACTGTGCGTAGGTCTGAGACCCAGGCTTCATCTGTCACTATCCTCTACCAGTCTGCGTTCCCCGCATCCAGATCGTCCTCTGCATTGAAATGAAAGCAGCATACTCCTCTGCTTTTGTCTTCAGCATTCCAGTTGTCAAAGATGGCTTCTTCCCCCGCTTTGAAATGCAACCCAAAGTCCATAAAATAGCGCAGCTTCACAGATTGCTACAATCTTTTTTTTTTTTCCCCCCTTTTGTTGTTGTGTTTTTTGGACCCAAACAAACAAGAGGAGGATATATCAGGATCCTAACCATTTAAAAAAATCTGCTTGGCAAATATTTTATGAGGAAGAAAATGCATTCAACATTAGACATCAAGGATACACACAATGTGTTTTGGTGAAAAGCACTGAATGTTTACAAGAACAACTACACCACTTTACCTTTAAAAAGCAGCACAGCCTCTAGGGGTCACAGATTAATACACAGTGCTTAAAGTATACTTAAATATTACTAGACGATATCGCTTGATTAAAATAATTTGATTTTTAGGGTTCAAACCGCTATTTTGTCGTTTGTGCTGGTTTATTTTATTATGAGTCTGCTGTTTCGGCTCAAATACCTGTGAGATGGAAGGAGCTAGAAACACAAAACTTGGTCCAATAACTGGAAATGACATTCATGGGCTTCAACTGCAATTTGAGCCCAATAGGCCACATGGTGGCGCTGTAATTAAGGCCCAAAAATGCAATTTTGGAAAGGCCACGCTCCTCACATCATAACGAATGACTTGAAATTTCTCACACGCTCAATGTGCTCTACAAAAAAGCCTCTGGGACCATTAAAGTCCTCCATGACGGACTTTTTGCTCATTTGCAAAATAAAAAAAAAAATAGTAAAATGAACAGAACTTTTTGAATTTTGACTCTATGGACACCAAATTTTTATACAGCATCACAGGACTGAGATACACGTTTCTCGTTATAAATGAGCAAGATCGGTCGAAAGGCATCAACCACAATATCGTCACAAAGGGAGCTTCTTGTAGGAAACTGGCATTAATAACTCATCAATGATTTGTCCAATCATCACAAATCTTGGGAGTTATCTTATGTCTGTGTTTGGGGCTCAAAGGGGGCGCCACAAATGCCAAAAAACTATACTTCAACACTCGGTGGACAGAATTTCACCAACTTTGGTGTGCATGCTCTGGGGCAAGTATTAACCAAACGTTTCACGTATTTGCTCATAACTCAAGATGTCTTTGAGCAATCTTGATTAAACTCACTGTAGATATCCCACACTATCTCCTGAATATATACACCAAGTTTCGTTTGAATCCGATGAAAGGGGGACGAATGGCAGAACTTTGAGTGCACAATTATTGAAACACAGCGGGCTTGTGATTGGTCTCAGTCCTTCTTTCAAACTGAATTAAGCAAGCTGAAGTGACTTTGCTCGTTGCTGCCTACGGCTTTAATTTTGGCCAATCGAGAATGCTTCCTTCCATTGAGTGAAAAAAGGCTACATTTTTATGTGGTTTTCATGGATACTATTGATTCAAAAATGTGATTCAAAAGTGGAAGAGCCACTCACAGCTGAAAAATGTGTTTTAACTTGTTAATGGTGGTGCGATTGCTCTGAAGACAGCCAAGAAACACAAAAAAAACAATATGTTGTCTAATTTGATAATAGCAGTGGCATTTGATTCTCATCCTTTAATACACGTTTCTTTCAGTTTACTACTAAACAGTGAAGTACTTTGATTTCTTGTGAAGTAACTGCCAATATACTTGACTTTCATCATTTTCTAGCATTATTTCATATTGTGAAAATATACACATGTCGCTTTGATTTCTTAGTGCTGAAGATGACTCTTTAGTGTAAGAACACACAGCAATGTTAAATCTAGTATGGGAAGAAAAAGCAAGTATCCCTTTTTCAAAAGCTCAATATGTGACCAAATAGTTTCAAATAAATGGCCTCACATCCAAAAATGAGACATAAAGTACATTTGAAAAAGTGATTGAACTAATCATAAATTCTGAAAGTAATACAAGGTTGCGAGTGTGTTTTTACACTTGATCTGACTACACTGGGAAATGATTTTTCCCATTTTTCAAACAGAATTTTCCATCAGTAAGGACATTCTGCAACAGTACCACTGAACTAGGGTTGGGAAATATATTAAATATATTCTAATTAATGTGCGATGTAACAGATGAACATATCATCATATCCGAGTTTTCAGTGTTACCGCTGGTCGAGGGGTAGTTACGTTACTTTAGTCAGTCAAAAAGTGTGTAGATGAACTCAGGTTGCAGTATAATAGTTAGTGAATGGTCGCTGGCAGTGTTTTACAATTACATAGGATGTTTCTGGATTAATATTACTGCTGCAGTAATGTGTGTTTCATTTCACTGCAGTAGATGTTTACGGTTGAGCTAATTTGAACTACTTTATATACTGTTGGGTAGTTTAATCTACTGAAATGCATCATATTCTACAAGATCAGCATATGTTTGCAGTATTGGAGAATTTATCGTATATAATTTTAGAGAAAATGTGCATATCGAGATATATATCCTATATCGCTGCATAGCCTAAAAATCGAGAAAGTTATAAGCCATATCTCCCAGCACTACACTGAACTAGACATAAATAATTCACACTCTACTGCAAGAAAACATTTCAAACCTTAAACGGTTCCTCAAGCATTTGTGAAAGCTAGTCTCAGTTATTATCAGTAAGTACAATTTATGCAGGAAACTGTGAAATAATAATAAAAAAAAGGTAGCTCATTTCACAAGCTATTTTTTTTTCACAGACTTTTTCCACAGCTAATCAGTTGGAAGAAAACATTCTTTTCCCAAACCACAACGGTGGTCACTGCTTAACCACCATAACACAATATGAACATTCCACTAAGTCACAACTGTTCTCCAAAACCAGGCTACAGTCTGAAGCTGGCAACCATCATAGTTCAAACAAGGTTATTGATAGTAAAATTCCCCTGTTTTAAAGTGTATCCAGTCTAATTAGACAGATAGATAAGCTAGTCATTAAATTTGAAAGCAATAACCAAAGGATGAGCATCACTAGCAAAAAGGATAAACAGCGAATTATCTGCACAAGTGAAAAGTGATTACAGTTGCGATGTTTCCCCACCGGACCATTTAGTGGGTGGCACAGGCAGCTGGTGGAGAGACAACAGATAACAGTGTGCTGAGCCCATCCATGATCGAGACTGAGCATATGTTACTGATGCTATTTTTTAAAACCAGGAGAAAGTTAGTTTTAGTCTGTTGTGTCCGTACAGAACATATTGAACCAATTACCCACAGAAGGTGGAGGAAGACCTTGATGATAATGATGCTGTTGCCAACATCAGTGATGTCCAGACAGCCGGCATCCTGCTGGCACAGCAGTACATCAGGACCTCATTAATCACATTAATAACACGTTTGCTAACTAATATTGTATTTGCAGTGGACAGCGATGGTGTTATTTGAAAATGACATCCCTACAATATGACATGCACACACACAAGCAAAAATGGCCATTATATTTTGTCAAAAAGTAGTAATTGTTTTTACTTGAATTCCCAAAATCCTGCTCATTGAGGGCCTATTGTATGTGCTAGCCATTATTTGCCAGCTGTATCACAAGGCTTTACACCTTCATGCCTTTTTGAATAGCAGTATTCACATAATATGCAATAATTTCCTCATTACCTAAGTGCAACCAGCAGAATTTCGATAATTAATGATCATTCTAACGACGACTACAGAGCTGTAAGTCCAACCACACCATTTTTAAACAAACGTGGTTATACATATTTATCTGAACTACAGTTTTCACCACAACACTACTCCTCACATTCTTCTTACAGAATTTATTTATTTGTTTTTGGCGCTTTGAGAACCACAAGCCGAGTGCCATATCCCATTATATTCAAATAAATGCAGACATCTCTTCGGCCGATATCTCCAAAACAGTCTAGATGGATAAACAGCTCGACAGGTAAGAGGAAATATATGTATTTTTAATTTTGGGGTGAATTATCTAACTTAAGCACCAGTGTAGTAGTACTGTCTATGACGTAAACTCAGCAAAATGTATACTATAAAGATTGAGTTCACCCGGCCTGAAGCGGTAGATGTATAGAGTTATATAACAGTGTAAAAGTATTTAAAGTGGATTTAAACTCCAACATCTAGCTGAGCTGCCAGTCAGCCTGTATTGCCTTTCTGCTGCGTGTCAGAGGTCTGGTGAGACACGCCATATGAGAAATCTCAGCTGTGTTAGGGGCTTGGAAGGCTACTAGTCAAAAAAGCTGCAAACTAAGGACGTGGAAGCGTGGAACTGGGGGATTTTGGGGCAGAAGGGGGGTGACTCAGAGAGGAACCAGTCTCCTGTGTTACATCACTGCTGCTTCGCTATGAGGGATGATTGGTGCCACAGAGTAAAAACATCTAATATACTTGGGATGCACACTAACTAGAAGCGTTACAGCACGGTCTCTCCAGTTGTCACAATGTTAAACTGAAATTTAAACTGATTATACAATTTAGATGTATGCAAATACTTCTAATGACACAACAACAGAACCAGAATGCTAAATTGGTGGGCAATTATTATTGGCCAATAGCACAAATATGTCTATTAGCATGTATGTTGGCTGACAAGTAATAAGAATTTGTAGGGCAGAAATGCCACTAATGTTTGTAATAATATAGAAGCAGTCTTGCCGTTACATATTTTGTCCACTAGCAGGCACTAAAAAGTTTGATTTTGACATGTAACATTTCTCACTCAGTACATATCTTTTTCACAATTACTGAATAGTCAAACATAAGGGATCCTTAACAGAAATGTTATGTTTCTATTCAGGTGTCATGATGTCATGTCGGCCGATTCTTATTTTTCCTCTTACCTGTAGTGCTATTTATCCGTCTAGTGTGTTTTGCTGTGATTTGTTGAGTTTTGGAGATATCAGTGACTGTAGAGATGTCTGCCTTTTTTTCTTTGATATATTGGGACTACATGGCACTCTGCTTGTGGTGCTCAAAGCGCCAAACAAAACTATTATTAGAAAGACAATAGTGCTTACAGGAAACTGCTTACAAAAAAGCTGTGGATTACCTTGAGCAACTGGGTTATGATTTCTGGAGAAAGATATTGCTGTTGAGTAGGCCTGTCACAATAACTAATTTTGTCTGATAAAATATTGTCCCAGAAATAATTGCGATAAATGATATTATCATCATTTTAAGACAATTTTATGCCACTGATATAATGCCAAGGTCAAAAATGTAAGTAAACCATTTCAATGAATTTATAATTCTTAACTAAATTCAGATATTGGAATTGTAATGTGAAAAAAAAATATTAAAACATACTTTAAAAAAAAAAAACACATGTCAACACAAAGCGCAATATTGATCGAGGTCATGTCCATGTACGATAAGTGGTGATATCGTGACAGGCATAACGGAATTATTGTGACAGGCCTACTGTTGAGTTTTTCAAATGTTTATTTTTTTGGTGCTTTGAGCACCACAAGCCAAGTGCCATATAGTCCCCTTATATGCAAACAACAAAAAAATGCACACGTCACTACGGCCGATATCTGTAAAAGACTCTGCAGCTCGCACCAAAACAATCTAGATGTATAAATAGCACTACAGGTAAGAGGAAAAATATGTATTTTTAATGTTGGAGTGAACTGTCCCTTTAACCTCAACCCAACCTTAGCCCTTACTCCGACCATATGTCATCTGTGTGACGCCCAACCAGAACCTTACATTAATGCTAACTTAAATCAGGCCCTATCCCAAACCCACAGAGAGCACACTTTGGGAAACACAATTCGAAAGGGAAAACAGACTTCGACACAAGACCAGTGGTGCACCACGTTCTGTGATCGGTTTGAAATTTTAGCTATATTTCCATAGCAATAAGTACCATGGTCAGTTAATGTGTTGTCATGGCTGTGGCGATGGGAACACCTATGAACATGTGACGTTATCCGAAAACTATAGAGAAAATCACGAATTTCGGTATCTGTGAATTAGTGTCCAGTAGTGGTAAGATCTGGCTGTAACACTTCACCTGTTAATATTCAATAAACCCATCAATCTTCTTAAAAAGTTAAAGCTGTAGTGGTACAGAATCTGATGGGTCACACATTTCAGTGCAACATCGATAATCCCAAACTGGGAGCCGATATTCCAGGACTAAGGTTTGAGCCCCAGTGGCATTTATAGCCCCTCATATCCACGTCCGTCTACGAGGCAACAGTGCTAACGTTAACTATCGCCATCATCCGCGTTTCTACCTACGCACATGACAGCAAGTAGACACACAGATTACATATCCACATAAACCAGGACCACAACTATCGTAAGCCTATAATACAACTTGGGACACCTTGTGAACACAGCAAGAAACTACAGGTTTAGCGGACAGCGAAATCCTGGTTATTCCACAGGAGATAAAGTATCCCAACTCAATGCGCACCACAAATCTTCTGCGTGCCTACAGGAATGTTATAGTAGCAAACGTTACATCTCCCGAGAGCGATACATTCGTGAGACTGCGCGCCGTGTCGTGTGAACAACCAGTGCTGTAGCTAACATGTAAAATGGCAGGGTCAAGCGGGAGTTGTAGGACCAGAACCAGGGCTGAATGTTTAGCCTAACGTCAAAGCAGGGGCCAGTTTGCGCTGCATAGTCGAGCCGCCTAATCGATAACATGCGCACACATCACGGAGGCTAAACGTCTCGGCGTCAACATAACCGTTTGACGTTGAACTCGCCTCGGCCCTGTAACCGTTAGTGTAACGCAGCCTAAACGTTGCCTCTGAAAAATATCTGAACTCGACAACCAAAAGTCGCGTTCGCCCTTGGTTATAAAAGACCAATTCAACACTGTGGACACGGAGTAGTTGGGCTACATACATGATAGCTAACCCGTGTTGCGAGCACTTACCAGGGTGACAGTCTTTGTGTTTGGGCAAGGTTAAAAACATTAAGGTTAAAATCCACCAGAAACTCGGTTCCCGTATTCTCCACATGTTAGACTACTCATCGAGAGTAACAAGAAGGCAACGGATGACAAAGTTTTTCAGTCTTTTCTCTTCTTTTCAAAGAAAAAAAAAAAAAGAAAGAGATCTCTCACACACACACACACACACACACACACGAGCGAAGCTGAAACGAAGTTGGCACAGCAGCCACGAAGGCAGCAGAGCATCAAAGTAACGCTGAGCGTTCAGACGACAGATTCGCTGCTTTGGTTTTTAGAAAGACACATTTATTCGCCTCCAGTCCAAACAGAGGCTGCTTTTAGCTTCGACGAATAAACCGTTACGCACACTACAGCCGTGCAAAAACAGTTCAAAATCCGTTGGACTCCACCGTGCCTGTAGCGGGCTTCCAGATAGCGACATTCCCGAAGTGTGGCGGGGTCAATGGGCGATCAATCGCTGTCTTCAACTACAGGAAAAAGTGGTCGAATAATATTGATTACACGTGGTCGTTATTAAGTGATTATCCGCGGCGTCGGCGTGGCGAAAGGCAATGCACAATGCGAAGAAAAGCGGTGCTGGAAATGTCCCATTCTTCCATCCAGGAAGTAGACTAGCGATCAGGCATGCATGGATATCTGGCTGCTGGTCCCATCCTACCGGACAGGCTGCGTAGCGTGTGAGAGGGAGGCAGCAGCGGGCGGGAGCAGCGGAGGGAGGGGAGGCGGTCCCTGGACTTGCTGAATGCAAAATGACTCGGAACGGACCAAAGGGCTGGTTTCTGTCTACGGCGCTATGATGAAGAAGACTCCAGAAATCAGTGGCTCATGTCAGAGTGTCAAGTCACCAAGTCCAGAGTGGATTCTGCCGCTCTCTTTCAAATGTTGCATCAAACATGATGAAATACTGTTCGAATATCATCTAGCTGAGATCATTTCAAAATAGACAGTGGATTGAAGCCTTGTTTAGAAAAGAGAAAATAGTCTCCCGGCTAAAGGCACTGATTTCAACCCCCATCCTGTCATTTCATATTTCTGTTGCTTCCTCCCAGGCCCCATTATTAAAATGACCTTCCTGTGGCCACACAGTGATGTCCCTTTGCCTCCTGCTGGCAGAACTGTGAATGGAATACTTTAGCAGTAATCATCACCTGGAATATCATCATGTATGAGTGTGTAGGCTACTGATTGGAGAATTATGCATCCACCGGTGACACTCCCTTAGGTAAATGTGTAGTCAGTGGTGTTCTTGCAGAACTATCCAGCTGGACATTTAATTTGAGGAATCTGATTAAATTTCTCATTTAATTACCCAGTTCTCTGCAGGGCCATTGAAGACAGTCACAAGGGCCCTTTGCCTTTAATGTGGGCCATCTGCTTCCTCTCCAAAATGCCTACCTTTTCAAAGCCCCCACAGCCTCGTGGGCATGCTGGCACGATCCTCCAGGCTGCACTACCTCCGTACACACTGCAAAACATTAGCGTGGTTGACAATACTCCAGAGCCGACTGTATTCTGACTGATCAAGTGCAATTAACCTGAAGAGAACTTTCTGAATACTCTCCAGTTTTGTTTTCTGGCTTGGTTGGTCAGGTGACACAGCAGGATAGCCCTTTAAATTAATCGTGTAGACTCCAAAAATCATTCCGCAGTAGACCCTGCACACTTATGTGTAGAGGTCACCAAACCAATAACACATCGCAAACAATGTAAATAACCAAATAATACTAACTGTAACTCATATTAATACATGTACATAAATATATGCAATTGTAAATGATACATTTATCAGCATCAGATAATGTTAGAATCCTATTTCATTTTGACATAATAATCTTAATTTAACCTCCACTTACTAGTTTTCTGTTACAACATGTCTCAAGTAAGAAAGCCAAAACATTCTGTGGTTCATTCTTCTCAATTGCGAGGTTTTAGTTGCTTTTCGTTGTCGTATATGACAGCAAACTGAATATCTTTTGGTTTTGGACTGTTGTCTGGACACATCACTCTGGGCTCTGGATGGACATTTTCACTACTTTTTGCGTGATTAGGAAAATCATTATCAATCATGAAAATAATCAGAAGATGCCGCCCTTATGTTATAGTTGAAACATTAACATGCAGTGGTCCCATGAGTGTACTTTCTCACTACTGTTTCAGAAAATTACTTTTCACGTAGTAGAACTATGCAACCTTTAAGTCAGAAAAATAGCGCACAAAAAGCAATCAGTGTAAATTTCAGATATAAATATACAGTCTAAAATTAAAAGGCAAAGGTAACATTTGTGGTCATTATTTAAGCAAGAAGCCACAAAGCCAAGGCTGTGAGGTACTTTGTGTCTTCTGTAAAACATTGCCTTGCAGCTGTTTTGAAATCAACCATGACAACCTGCATTTTGTCATCATAATTGTATGTACTGTGATCTTCTGTTGTGAACCTATTCTGTACACACGACATCTATTGCATGTCTGTCCGTTCTGGGAGAGGGATCCCTCCTCTGTTGGTCTTCCTGAGGATTCTTCCATTTATTTATTTCCACTGTTAAAAGGAAGGTATTTTTTCCTTATTCGAATCGAGGGTCTAAGGACAGAGGGTGTCGTAAAGCCCTTTGAGGCAAGTTGTGATTGGTGATATTGGGCTATATAAATAAAATGGAATTGAATTGAATTGAACATGATACAGGTTGATAGCTTTAATAAAAAGGACGTAAGTGTTCCAAAAGCCGCAATGTTTTCCAATGAATAGCATTCAAATAACAACAAAACAAAGCGGATGGATGACATGTTCTTCATGGTAAATCAGAACTTGAGAATATTAGAAAACAAAATGCAAATAAGGAGTCCTTCATCAGATGAGTGTTTGTACTTGTTGACTAATTTTGTGGTTGTATCTCAGCCCCTGTTGAAACTCAATTTTCTCCTGAACAGCAGCACGTATTAGACTCCCTGCATCTAGTGCACTGTTGTCTAAAACATGGGAAATAAGAGAACAGTATAATTAATAATGCAGCAATAAGTTGCATTCATAGCACCCAACCTGGAAGTCTGACAAATGCACCCAGGTGACACTGCTGGTTCATTTATGGCCAAAGTCATGCCTTCTCATGCAGAGCCACTGCTTTTTTTCTTTCTGATAGTTGCACATATATAAAAGCAATCACATCCAGCACAGTGTAAAATGAGTCATCATAAAGATTATTTTTCTTTTCTCTTTAAAGCGTCATGCCGAGCTTCATGCCAAGACCTTGAAAAATCAAAAAAGCCCAAAACTACCCTCCACTTCACAGTATTTCTTTGCACGTTCTAGTAGTTTCATGAGGCATTTGTAATGTGCCCTCTGACATTTGACATTCTAATCTTCCCACCCTTTGGGAGTTGAGACCCTAAAGGCATCCTAACACTTTCTCTGACAGTTAAATTGTGCTTCAGATTAAAAAAGAAAAGAAAGAGATATGCATGATTCATGCGAGTCCAGCCATGACACCAGCGTTGTCCCACAGGCATTTCTTTCCTCTTTGCCCTTAAGTGGTTTGAGAATCACACTTGTATTATTTTTTCAAACACATTTCACATGTTGACAGTTGGTACATAATGTACGACTTTGTGCATCAATTATGCAATGCAATTCAGGCTATGACCATATATAATTTATTTGATTCTCAATCTCTTATATTTTTAATCAAAAGCTATTTTTAACATTATTACTCTCACCAAATAGTTGTATCTTTTGTTGGTCTATCCTTTGGTTCTCCACATTTATGTGTCATGTTTCTGCACTGAGTCTACTCTGCATTAACGCTTCAGGACAGCGTCACGAGTGTCTGTCAGCAGGGGCAGGACGTCCTGTAAAAGGGTAGCACTCTAAAACTGCGAAGAGGGGTTCAAACGTAAGCCCCAAGCAAGACAATACAAGTTTTGGTTTTCTTTTCTTTAAAAAAAATATGCTTTTAAACCAAAATGTCAAAGAAGTAGGATGCACTTCAGTTGCAAAATGTGATCTTCCCATCTTAATCAATGGTGTAGAATTGCCAACTTAGCGTATATGTAGAATGTAAGTTATATGTTATATTTGCATTATAACTACATTATAAAAAATAATACTCATCCTTTTGAGGCTCAGTTTGTTTTTGAAGCCAATTTTAGGAGCCAATAATAGGCTCAGAGTCTGAAAAGGCCCTTTGGCTATGACAAAATCAAATCTATGGCAATTGCTGAGTTTTGATTTAAGGATTAAAGGACTGTACCGGCGTTCTGCATCTTTTACCCCATTTACTGAAATCACAGGTATTTGGGATTGTCCAAATACCTGTGATGGGTGAGTACAAGGCAACAAGGGAAGGACCCAAATGCATGATAGTCCAGGCAGACAAGAAGGTTTCTGAGATTTATTGACAAAAATGAAAATGCAAAGCTTCCTGGCATGTCCAAACAGAAGAAGCATTGAAGGAATGAAAGTTCAAGCATGCGGGTACCAGGTACCAGGTACAGGATTCAGGTTTGTAGGTACCGGTTACGAGAAGTTTCAGTGGCTTGAAGGCAAAAGCACAAGGCAACAATGATAATCTGATGGGGAATTAATGGAAAGGTGAGCAGGTGGATGTGGGAGTCCGGTGACTGGGGTAGGTGGAAAAGTCTGAGGGCATCTGGTGGACAGGTAGAGAATGGCAATGAAGGGGCCTGGGGAAGTGGAAATGCAGCTGGAGGGAGGGACAGAGGGGCAAAATTCGACAGGGATAGCTGCCAACCATTTTGATGTGTTTTTGATGCCTCCTTGGCATTTAATTTCTTTAGGGTAAGACAAACAATTTAATCCATTACAAAGAACATTACGTCTGGTTTTGTTGTGTTGTAATGCATGTAATGACTTGAAAAGTCTGCCTGTGTGGTGCATTCATGCACTGTGGGAGGCCAGCTCCCAAAACAGGATTGCATTCATCATGCTGATAGAAAGGTGTGAAGACAATCTATAAGCAAATAGGCAGACGTTGCAAAATCAAATGTGAATGTTGCAGCAGTCAGATTCTTGTCTAGGATATTGAATGTGCTCATAATTCCTCTCAGGGGCTTAGAGGGTTTTTGTTTTTTGCAATTGTGCCTCAAAACAAAGTTACCCTAGAGAACAGCAGATGGGAATCCCTGTAGTTCCTGCGGAAACAGGAAGAACCAACTCCTGAGGTGCAACTACTATCCCCTGTTTTGATTATCGACAATATTCTATTGGTCATCTGTCGCCCTCAGTGTAAAGACTTACACTGGCAGTGAGTGTTAAAACAAATAACACAAAATTCTATTCTTCTTTTACTGTAAGCGTTAACTGAACCACTCAGATTCCCATTTTTCATAGTTAGTTTTTAAATCATTATAAGATCCTACAGTTGTTTCACACATGCAAATTACTTCATTCTTCAAAGTAATACTGTACTGTCAAATTCAGAGAGGCTTTGCCATGATTTAATATGTTGGTGCAGTTGACCTAATTTAGGAGGACGGAGAATAATTTTCTGTAATGTGGACATAAAGAGAGAAACATGGACATTTTTAGATTTGGGTGGTCAGCACTGGATAAAGGAGATGTGAGCATTAAATTAAAGTTTGGCAGTGCGAGAAAAAGCCAGTTATGACTTGAATGATTTGAGGTTGTAGTAGTTACTATTTGAAGCCAGTAGAGGGTGTCTGCAAAATTCATGTTGCCATTAATCACTGCAGTTGTTCAAACCACCTAGGACCATCAGCGAAGCTCCTGAAGAATATAATAGATTCATTTGTCACAGAAGGGCAACGAATCCCAGCAAAGAACTCGGATGGATGATTTAATAGCCAAGAAATCGAGGAAATAGAGTCAGAGTGTCAACGTGTTTAATATGCTATATTGAAGCAACAATCATTGACTTGATGCCAGTGTGTAGACGCCTCGCACAGAGCGTTTGTGTAGTTGTCTTCACCGGTAACCACTTTTCAAAGAAGACGCCCACTATTCAGTGTCAAAACAGCCAAAAAAATAAGAAAACAAGATGTTATTTTCCCATTGTGACTTATTTATAATATTGAGCTGTGAGAAACCGGTTTATTACCTTTTGTTTGTGTGCAACCGTTGTTCTGCACATGGCAACCGCTGTCTTCTTCCAACATAGAAGGAAAATCATCCCAGAATATTTAGTGTAAAGACTCCATTTGTGTCCTTGTGCAGTAAAACATCAATGTTTTTCTTTGACAGATAATTTGTACCATGATCGGCAAAGCTCAGGGATCAATTTTCATTTCATTTCCAACAAGCGATAATTGCAAGTCACAGAGGGCTGTTGAAAGTTATCATCATTTTTCAAATGATGCAAAACTGTTAGAGAAAAATTGAGAGTGGGAATAACAGAATCTTTCTTGAATTGCTTGAGGAATTTGCATACATGCATACATGGATCATCTTCAATTGAATCAATTCAAATGCTAACTAGGATGGGTACAATATGGTTATACAGGATATTGAGATACAGAGGGAAATGATACGGTTATGGTTTAAAACTAAAAATATTTTGTCTTTATACACATGATGTCATTTCTCACCATAACTGTTTCTAAATGATGGCTGTGACAGTAAAACATTCTGGCCACAGCATCTTGGTCATCCACCACAATCAACGCAGGTTTGTGTCTCAACATGAAGCCTGATTCCACTTGCTGTGGCATCTCCGCTGTTTCTAAAATAGATTAGAAGTTGACTCCATGTTAAATTAGAGGATGCTTTCATGTCCTTGCTCTGATTAAAAAGAGCAATGACAATCCTCAAATTCCCCTCATGTCCAAAGTCATTAAAATTAAGATACCTCTGAATTTCATCAATAATTCAGAAGTTGCCGCATTTATCTCCCTCCTGGCACTAGCTGGCGTCTTTTTAGGCACAGAGCGACTGATCGAGCTGGCAGATGTGTGGACACATGGGCATGTACAGAATAAGCTGTCAGGGTAATGCGTCCTGATAAAGGGAGTCGGCCTGTCTGCATCACGGCAGAGAAATGCCTCCTCTGTGTTGTACATCATATCCATAACATATTTGAGCATGATATCCCCTATAAATGTTTCAGCTGATGGTTCTGTATTTTCTGTTAGTTAACAACTGTACACATAAGTGTGAATATCCTCAGAGCTTTCTTGTTTAACTTTGTACCATGTACTTCAGTTCATCCACAGCCTCCCACGAACATCATGTATCCCAGAGTCTTCTTGCCACACAGCTAATCATTTAACCTAATAAGAAGATATCATACCTTATTGGTTGCTTTATATTTTGTATTAAATAACTCAATCTGCAAAGTAACTAGTAACTAAACCTATCAAATTAATGTAGTGGAGTAAAAGGTACAGTATTTGCCTCCAAAATGTAGTGGAGTAGAAGTATAATAAAATGAGACAACTCACACAGGAAAGACTACAAACACAGTGCAGAATTTGAAGTCAATTACAATCACAGATTAAAGTGCTATAACATTAATAATATCTGTAAAAGTATGCAAGTGTATACAGAAATGATAATGAGATGTAATTTATGCGAAACTGAGGGATGAATATTTTACCAGCTTGCTTTTTAATATTGTTTTTTTTTTTTTAATCTCCGATGCAAGTGTGAAAAATCACTAGCCAGAGTCTGAATCCAGCATAAGGGAGAGCGCCAAATAGTGCTGCTGGGCAGGTGCCTGGAGTTCCATTTGAGCAATGCAATTATGAAAATTGGAGTTATGCAGATGAACAAAAGTATTGCTATTGGGAAATGTGTTGTGTCCAATATTCTTGTCATGCACAGTTTAAAAAAAAGAAATATAACATACCGTGTTTGAAACCAAAACTCCGTATTTGTGTAGAACAGGTTTAACTTCAATGTGTCTTATGTGTCCATCGTTTTATTAACTCAATCAAGTTAAAAGAAAAGACAAATAGATTCCAGGCAGTGGCCATACTTGGTAGTGCTTAGATCTACAAACAACCCAGCAGCAAGGTCAAACTGCTTACAGCCCTTTATTAGTCTGAATTATTCTTATAATGGAACAATCTATCTTTTCTCTCCCCGTTGTTTTAAATGAAAATAAACTGTTAAATGTCTGAACACTAAATTGCTTTTATATGGTCTGTATCCATTTTGGCTTGAACGTTTAACCCACGGGTAGAACACGCACTGTGTATCCAATGTCACAGACGATGCAGAAGGCTATTGCCTTTGCACTTTAAAATACAAAAAAACATATGCGTATGAATTTTATTTGTAAAAAAAATTCACAATCTTGCTAATGCCTACACCAAATACAAACAATTTATTCCAAGCTACCTAAACCTGCTGAGGTGGCGAGTGTTAGTCTGATGCAGAGTTTTATTATATTAAACAAGGACACATTTTTAATCTTTCAAGTGAGGATAGCAGTGATACATATGCCATTTATGTACATTTTTCTGCACTTTACCTGCTCTATTGACTTAAATTGAACATGTTCATAGCAAGTGCTTTCAGTGGATTTCTATTAACTCCAGGGTACCGAGGAGGTCTGGAAAGATGACCCAACAGTCTTTTGTTCCTCTGTTAGGAGGTACTGTTGCTCAGTTTGATAACGTCAAAAAGTTCAGAGCCATTCCTGTTGGCTTCATCTCTATATTCATTATATTTTCATTATATTTAACTGCCTTTCATCCTTGTGTAGTATTTACTTTTTGGACCCATTAATGATGTTCACTGGGTCAAATTGACCCTGGTTATAACTGTCCTTTTGACTCACCACAGAAATAAAACCCTTCATGCAAATACTTAACATACTATTTATTTATGTTTATAGTAAACATAATAAATAACAAACATTTTTTTTCATTCAAAATTTCAACAAAGACTATGCAGAAAGCTATTATATATTATATTATTATATTATATATTTAGTTCATATTAATTTTATTTGTAAAGAATTCAGAATTGTCTACCTTGAAGGCATTATAAGTGCAATGTTTGAGCATCAATGCAAGCAAATTCCATATTTTATTGTTGGCTCAGTCCCTCTTAATGATGTAGAATAACACAGACTATATTCTACTTATTCTACTTGCTTATGGTACTTTACTACCTATTACCCAGATCAGTCGGTTAGATCAATTATCTATTTGTAAGGGAGACCTGGTCAAGACAGCATTCACACATTTGGAAGACAGGTTAAATGTATTACTGCTGTTGTTGTCATGTTTGTGTTGCCCTTATTTCAGTGATATTTTCCTGTACATACCATGTTATGTACAGGTTATAGTCGAGTGATATAAAACTGGTCTATACAAAGTATACATATCACGGAAATGAAGACAAAATGACAAAACAGAAACAAAGTCACAGCTCAGCAGCTCAGCATGCACAGATGAGTTGAATCCCATTAAGACTGCTTTTAATGTCTCTTTGCCCTGTGAATGAGGATTTTATTTTCACGTGACAAATTAGCCTGGACCTGGGGCTATATACTTTATTGACATTGTTTTGTTTTCTATCTTATTCTTCCTAACACATGATCCCCCTCGAAGCAATCTTTGTGCTCTCTGTGCAATAAAACCATGCAGTCAAGTGCGGGACTATTGCACATGCTATTTTTGCATATACAGTAGATGTGCTATCACATGGACATCGAAGGACAGGAATCAATTTTACCATCAATGCACCCTCACGTCTCCTTTATGTTCCTTAAAGGTCTTACTGTTGTATTTCTGTGGTGGTCTGGTTGTAATAATGAAATCTAATTAAAATCTATACGTGTGACCTTTATGCGATACATCATTTACCCTTGAAGTACTATGCAGTGATTACATTACTCTATGCAAGAATGGTGGTCTAGTATTTAATATATTCGAAATGTGTTGGATAAGTTTTAAATGTATATAACGGCCATCCAGCCACCTTCATTTGTTTGTTTTGCAATGAGAGCTTTGCAGATGAGCTCCATTCAGTCCCCCCACCTGAATCATTGCTGGATTGTTGCGTGCTGAAGATCATTTTCTGAGCTACTCGTCTGTGTAGTGGCTCACATCCAGCACACGCTTTGTTTTAGGTCCCAGAGAAAAAGATGGATCCAAATCCAAGAGTAGACAAATAGAAGTGTTCCCTACCTGGATGCCAGGATTCTGCCTTGAATCAGATGTAACTACATTATCCAATGCAGAGCGAAGACTGAAAATAAATCAAGCTTTATTGTGTGGAGGAGATAGATACATGTCCCGTGGGAGAACAGCCAGCTCAAAACATGCACAAGAATTTAAAATGAAAGGAAGTACACTAAAGTGCTGCAGTTTTCAATAGCGAGAAATGAAGCATGTTTCTCTAAATTATGTTGCCCAGATGTCTTGCATTTGTAAACTTAGCTCTCAGGAAAAAGTCCTCAGCTGAAGTAGAAATATATTTGTGATAAGGAAGGCAGACAAACATATTTTATCTAGTTTTTAAGTCCCTTTCATAGCAGAAATCATGCGTTGAATTTCTTCACCACACTGCTGCAAAAACAGTAGTGTCTTACTCTGCAGATATATGATACAGGTCTGCATACAGAGCATAGATTCAATATAAATGTGTGATGGCAGACCTGACAGTTGAAAAAACAATACACTCCTGACACTCCCCAAGCCTTTGTTTTATCGACCACCCTCCCTCCGCAGTCAATGTGGAGTCTATCATAAAAATGCATCAGATGCATCTCCCTGTCCTAGGCAGAACGTCACTCAGGGGACAGCATGTAGACCTTTATGAGAGCTAATGACCCAGTGCTTTTAGAGTCACACAACCATCAGCATAATTAGGTTCAATGTCTGCGCTCAACCTTTCGTTTATGTGTCCTTGAAAGCAAAAATGGCAAGTGATATTGACACTTAAAAGAGGGCTCTGACTCGGATGACAGGGTTTGTATATTTTCAGGTGATGTTGCCAATAACAGTCCATCCACCCTGTGAGAAGGATTTCCATTCCCGTATTCACTACAATTTAGTTTTGAGTAATATTTAGCATAAAAGGCTTATATGGACACCAATAATACACAGTGTAGTTTTAAGCAGATATATGGACATTTTTAAGTGCTTATTAATGTGTTTGCCAACATTTATAACTTCCCCTATTAAGCACCCATAAGTGTGTTAAACATTTAATGAATGATTGATAACAAGGTATAATATAGCTGTAATAATACTTAATGATACACGATACACACATGAACAAATCCTTGGTGTGTTTAAAAAATATTAACAGAAAATACACAGGCACAAATTGTTCACAGGCAGATTTAACACCGTTTATAAATGTGTTCAAAACTCTTAAAGACCTTGGAAATAGTAGCTTGACACACACACACACAAACTTAACTCGAGGTCCACTTACTAAATCTCTTCTGGAGCTTTCAGCCACACCTCGTGGCCTTCATCAAATACATGAATATCATAACAAATACTAAACAAATACATCATATCTGTATAAATGTGAAGCTTTATTTTATAGTATTAAAAATGTGATATATTATATTGCCAATCATCCATCAACTCTTTATAAATCATTTATGGATGTTTCAAAGGAGGAGTTATTGACAAATCCATAAATAAACACTTAATATGTCCCTATATCTGCTTACAATTGCACTGCAATGTGATATACTGCTTATAAATGCTGAGTTACAATAAATTGTTACAAATTGGGTAACAAAACACAACATAAAGTCAATGTAATTCAACATACTTACCAGAGTGTCTGTACTTATAAAGAAAAATATGTAAAATACAATGAGTTTTTACCGGGAACTGTGGAAATCACAATTCTCAAATCAACTAACGATCTTTTGTGTTTTCATTTAAGTTTTTGACACTTTATCTGGACAATGTATTTTAATTCACAAGCTGTTACTCCACCACATTCATAAAAGGTATTTCTTCCCTCTTTGTGATCTAAATTTATAGGTAAAATAATGAATTATGGATGTGATCCCTTGTGACTGGTTAGACCTCCCCCAAACAAGATGTGTATGTAACAACAATTAGCACCTCATAGTAATCTGGGAGTTGCAAAGTGTTTGGAAATGCAACAATCTGTAATGATTACTATCTCATTTGTTTAAGTTATTTCCCCTTTGCATTTAACGTTTACATCGTTTTTTTATTATTTGACTATAATATTATTTGTGACTGAGAGATTCTATTTGCAATGTTCTTTGTTTTGGTAGCTGGTCCGGCTTTGAGTCCCTCCTGTCAAACTGTTGGCTTTGAGCAAAGCGATATAACGATATAAGGGCTGGTTCTTTTCTCTTCTAATCCGGTGAATAAAGTATGTATTTCGACCAAACCAGAGCTGGTGATTGTTGGAACAGTGAAGAGACAGTTTTGGTAAGTTTCATTTTGTTTCTGTCCAGTTTGAATAAAGTGTGTTTTAGCATGATCCGTGAGGTAAAATTATAATTTTCCTCAATGGAGTCTGGTGAACCATGGCATCCATTTGTTTTGGTCTGAGATGCTGGTGCTCTAGTGCAACATTTAGTGACAATAAATGTTGCATACAGCTCCTTTAATCTAGTACTGCTATTTAAAATGAGATTTTTGTTCAATTAAGTGAAAAGCTGTACCTCTGGGATGAGTTAATACTTGTTTTATTGATTTAAGTTAAGTGCAAATTCTTCTTATTTTCTTGATACTAATGAATTATCAACTTGTTCTACCTGGTTTGAAGATATTGGCCCGTGTTTAAAGTGCATTGAAAACAATTAGACCTCTTCCTCTACCAAGATTTTTCTCTTGAGTGGAAGAGTGTAAGGCTTTTTTGCACACACATGCTGAGCCACAGCAAATAAAATACTGTTTTAGGATGTAAATATAGGCATACTGTCTATACACTCACATTCATCAAAAACACATGTACAGTATAGCAGATATGCAATGAAAAGCAATCATCCTATTGTGGCATTGGACGGATATTGCTGACTGTATGTATAGTAATTTCTGTTTTATTTCCAAACATCTTCTCATTAGTTTTGAACTGTGAGGATGTTTTCACCACAGTTGAGCTTATGTTCTCTACATTCAGCTCTGTCAAATTAACTCAGTGAGACTGTGGGTGGTGACATAATTTCAACAGTTTGCAGTGAATTCAAAGCTGGACTCAGATGCTGACAGAAAGTCATAGTAATGTAGCTGAAACTGTAAGGAACTCACTGCCCAAATGGTAATGAGAATAATGCTTAGATGGGCTTGTTTTTTAAAATGGTAAGTACTGTTAACACGTTTCTGGACAGGCCTGAAACTATAACTTTACATTTTCAACATTTTACTATCCTTACAGTTCATTTTTCATTGTCAGATCAGTATTCTGCCAAGAATCGTCATGGCAATTGCACTTACATTCAGACATTATGATGTGTATTGCTAAGTAACACTGACATCCCTTTTAGTGATTATCCTGCTATGGGGGTTGACATAAACGGAGCTGAAATAATCACTACGTTTGCCGGAAGCAGGATGGAAACAAGGAGGTTTTGGTCTCTTCTTTAAATACAGCTAAATGGTTGTCTGGCTGATTATATTACATTGGCTATTGAAAGGAAAATTCGGGTCTATTTCAACCTGACATATTTCTCATAAATGTGGCTATTGTGGCTCTGTGGGTCATGATAAGTTTGCACTCGACACCTCCATTGTAGAGATTCAGGGCCAATCAGGGATCGTGCAAAACAACGTATAGTGGGATGAGCTGCACAAGCCTCCTACAGCTTTCCAAATAAATATGGTTTTTACATGAATAATTTCAAACACTTGTCTCTGAGTCTGACCAAGAGTAAATACAAAAAGTAGCCACCTGGAATGGCCATTATTATATTATAATTATTATAATATAAGCATAGCTGGAGACAAGAACCCACTTACAGACATCTGTTTTAATGACAGTCAATACAGCATGGCTAATCCACACTCTGAATACACAAATCCTTCTAAGCTAATAGCATCGCGTCCTGTGATTCTTTGACGAGTTGAATAAAACTCCAAGTATCCCTGTCTGCAAAAAGAGACAACTGTATGTTAGCAGCTAATTAGCTACACTGACACAAAGCAAAAGTCCCCAAACTAAAGGTGTTACATTATAAGAAAACAAATCCTGGATGAGCCCCCAATAAAGTTACAAGAATGTGTGGGAATCGGCTCTTTTTTAAGGCTACAGTCTCACTCAGTCTAACATAAAGTGTGCATGTATGTTTGTGTGTCCTCCAAAAAAAAAAGACAAAACTTATGATGTGACAAGGCTATGGTTTGGTTAGGTTTGTGCACAAAAATGATTGGGTAAGTTTTAGGGAAACATGGCGGTTTGGGTCACAATAACTACTACGTTAAGCCTAGGGGACCTTCGTCGTCATCGTTACAATAATTGACATGCGGTTAAGGTTATCGTGGTTATGCTTTGGAAAAAATGTAACGTTGACACACAATTGGGAATGGGAAAACGAATTGCGTCAATGATGTTGGATGTTTTGCTGACCCGTCCATCTAAACTGATGTCCTTCAAACACAAACTTTGGCGCTCTACAGCAATGTCACCTGACTTCTACCTATGCTACCGTCATAATTATTACGGCCACTAGGGGGCTTTGTCACTTGAACATAAACACATTTCGTTTTGGGGCACTTGCTGAAATGACCGATACTGTCCTTCTTCTTGGGAGGACTGTCTCAATCTGGAGGTAGTCCTCTTAACAGTCTTCAGCAAAAGACAAGTAGGCTCACTTTCAGTCCAGCAGTAGTTCAACTAAGTTGACCAACCAATTTTTCTACGCATGAACACTTAATACACCTAGGAAAGGGATAATGTGAGCCTAATAACATGAGCTTACTACTTAAACTAACATGCCACAAGTCATGACAATTAACAATAAATACTCTAAGTAGCTAGAAACAAAGATCCAGATCAAGACTGTGCAGGTTTGCAGCCCTGTCACCTCCTAATGTTTTGCACTCTATCAAACAGCGCCGTTGTTGTAGTGGGTCTTGTTTCACTTTTCCCCAGATATCTCATTCCCAGGATGTCTCTCTGTAGCTGAGAGCAAGAATGATGCAAAGGTTATTGGACTTTCATCTTGCGTGACGTGACATGACTGCACCGAGGCATCTACTGAAGGAGTAAGAAGGTCAAATGGTACCTTCATATATTACTATCAGTCATAATGTGTAAGCAACTCATTCTCCTCTTTCTTGCACTAGTTGAAGTTGGGAGTTTGGAAAAGGATGGCTGTATTTTGAGGCTTTACAGAAGTGACAAGCGATGCTGCCAGTGCCTCGGTAATCACGCTCCCTCCTCCAAATTTGTCATCCAACCCCGCACTTTCTTTCTTTTCCAGCACAAATGAATGCACACACAGGAAGTGCTGCGATCTGCTCTTGCTTCTCAAGCTCCAATTTTGCACCACGGTGACACCGCTAGTTCCCTCGAACAAATCCAAGGGAAACGGCTTCACCACATCATGATGCATGACTATATTAAGGATTGGAGTAAAAAGATAATTACTGTGTAGTACAGAGATGTCATAAATAAATGGGTCATAATGTGCCATTCATCGCATGCTGGCATGTGTTGATCACAGTGAGGCTCAAATCTCCTTAATGAGCAGAGTTAATACTTGCCACAGTGACTGCGATCATGAGTGAGGCTATTACCGTTTCTAATGAAGCTGATTTGGCTTTTAGTGGATTCCACAATATTCTATTCTATAGAACATTTTAAATGACATTCATTGCACTGTTTTATATGCAATAATGCTTGATGCGTAGGATCTAGAGCGCTACAGTCCTCCTGCGTGTGTGCTGAAGTGTCTGAAAGCTATTCCTGTGTTGACTATCCCCCGGTGAGAGCTGGCAATACTGAAATGCAGAACATTTGCAACAGAACCACATTAGATCGATGGTCCCTTCTTTTTGGTGCATGTTTCATTTCCCTGTTGTTTGCCACTAACAGCAAGGCTACATCGCAGTGTAATTACCCTGTGTATGGGTGAAGTTTTGCAAGTCTAATTTCTGCTCTTGAATTGAATTGCAAAGAGCGGCCACAGCCATACACTGTATTTGCATCTGGATCATTTAATATTTCACCATCAAGGCTCGTTAATCTTGCTCTTGTTTCATATACAAACTGTGCATCAATAATGTGGAGGAACAGGAACAAGGACATATAAATCACAGGGGTAATATTTTCGATTAAGCACACATCCAATTTTTTTAATCAACAAGAGAAACAGAAAAGTTAACAATGCATTCATCCTTGTTTCCGCTCATGCTCTGGCTTAAGATAAACTATGTAGTGAATTTCTGTGGCAGGTTAGTTCAAATAACAGACAAAAACACTTTAATTTGTTATTCTCTGCTTTGGATAATCACACACTGTGCAAAGATGACAGTAACATAACAGCAGCCTTACATTTAGACCCTTTAGCCAGCTCATTTAGCAGCGCACAGCACCCACAGCTTAATTAGCTCTGTCATCTATCAGCTGAAATTCTGAATGTTTTCACAGCATCTTTTTGATGCTTGGCTGAAAGACACATTTTCTCTCTAAATTAGCAGGCTACCAATCTAATCATTCCTATATCTTGGGAGTGTTTTCTCACTTTAGAGGGCAGTTAGCTGTGATCTGACATCCTACATTAAAGCCTGTGCTGTGACTGCACAACACTAACTGTGTGACATGTGTGAGGCACTAATTATGGTGATGATTAATCAGCAAGGTTACATGATTTTTTTCATTAAGCATGATCCTGTGGAAATAATTCTAGAACCAAAGTGTTTCATGCTTTTCCTTGTCATAATAATTAACATATTGATCTCTTTGTATTTTCAAATCAAGGAAAATCATTTTCAGTCATCAGAGAGGGCATACTAATTCCTATTTGGTGGATATCTTAAAGCGTTATTCCAGTTTATTACAACTTGGATTTTATTTTTGTAGATTTGGCCATGGTTTTGATTTGTAATGATAACACTTACGTACTTATCAGGTTAGTTGGTCAGATCTACAAGGCAAGGAACACAAGTGTTCAAAGCATCATAAAGGGTTTTAAAAAATCCCACAGGTTAGCCAAATGTATTGGGAAGAGAAAATGAAGTTCCAGTGGTCTCTTGTAAACATCCATCACAGATTCAACTTTCAATTTTGATCTCCCATACTTTCCATAGGTGTGCACACAAACAGTTTCTGTGCATTGTGGGATTATTAGTAATATTTGGGATGAGCTAACATTAAGCTTTACCTCCAAAGAAAGTGGTTTTGAGTAATTGCTTCGATATGTGACCTGCGTATTGGCCAAACGTCACAGATCCACATTAAATTCAGCAGCAAGACGCAGAGTTAAATACCTCACCACTTCCTGCATGTGCTTCACAATAAACACATTGCAATGTGAGAGCAGTGGGAAGCATTCAATGTGAAACAGAAATGTTGAAAATGACTTTTGCAATTAGAGAACATTAGCGACCACTTTACTCCTTTTCTGACAGTAGATTAAGACATTTTCTGCACTTTTTGTCAGAAGGTTGTTTTGAAAGTTTGAATGGATGGAATACATCTTAGTAACTATTTAACAAAGCTTGATAAAGGTTAAGGCTCAGAAAACGAGTACTGCTGTTACATTTTATTAACAACAAATGTTTGGCAACTGGAAATTTAAAACGCGATGCTGGAGTAGCTACATTGTTTAGCAGGTTGGTTTGGGGAAAATAGACGGAGCCACAGACATTTGAAGTGGTTTGGTGAACGGATGTAAAATCATGTAACTACGCTGACAGAAACCTTCCACACCTCGTGTGGACACAGAGGACAGATCTGATCACCGTTAATCATTGTGTCTTTTGCATGGCCCATATCTGATCACAATACCAGTATTCCAGCATGAACTGTGTGTGTTACTTGTCTTAGGCAAAAACATGATGGTGTGTATTGCAATGAGCTTGATGCACTGTAATGATGCAATTTCATTAACATTTTGAACAATAAAAATTTAATTTCCACAGAACTGAAAAGCTTGTTGGTGCATGACGTCTCCACTAATAGTTTCGAAGGGATCTGTAGTTACAACCCTAAAGTTAGGTTACACGTCTTAATCAGACACAGAGAGGTTAAAACCTGGTGAGTACTGTGTTATTGTAACTGCTATAAATTATGTCCAAAGTAATGAAAATAAGACCGAAGTTGTAAGAAGACTGATTCTGTTCTTTTCACCACTTATATACAATATGTGGACTCATTGGTTTCCTCAATTGCTCCTCCTGTGAACCTTTTCAACTGGGCTTTGTAAAAAAACAGGGAATACATATGTAAACAAATACCCACTAAAGTGAATGCCAAGCTATTCTTACTGTGAATAAGCTGTTTTCTTTTGGTTTTATTAAGAAAATGACGATAAACATTTATGAGAAACACACGTGTATCGTTAGTGTTTATGTGCCCAGGTAAATCCTCTATAATCTTTCCAGTTCTGTCACAGTCTGCCTGTTCCTTTGTACCCGCAGTGGCAGATTTGTTTTAGTATTTATTCCTTATATGCTAATAATGTATTGTATTTTCCTCTGCATTTGATTTTGCATACTGGAAACATTCCCAGGCTCATTAGCTGGTTGAGATAAATCCATCCACCATGTTTTGGTATTAATGTGATTCTCAATTGCTTTATCTCACATCAAAGCTGAGGAATTGGCCTGACGATAAAAAGGTTTCTCTGAAGAAACTTTTTCTATTGATTTTTAAAAAGATAAGTGTTTCTCTGGAAAATTTAACATGATTATTAAACATTAATGAGTCTATTGTTTGAGCCAACAACAGAGATGAGGTTAAGGTTTGTGTCCATTAACTGAATATAACAAATATCTGAATCCACCCAACAGGCCTCAGAAAGTAAGAAAATATGCTCATTATCAAACTGAAAACTGTCTTCGGCAGTGTGATATGATGAATGAAAAGTTGAAAATGAAAATTGGACCACTTCACAAAGGATTTGCAATACTTGATATATGGAACAGGCCCAAAATGTGTATAAACATTGTAACTTAATCAAAAAAAATAGACAGACTTCAAGTTGCTTGGTACACTAATCTGCTTGCCTGATCACATTACACATTGCAGACTGAACAGATTGTCAAACGAAATATCAACATCCACACTCAAATTCATACACAAAAAGGTATTTTCTAAAACAAGGTAGACTAAGTTTTAGAACAGGTAGATTAAAAGCCTAATCAGTTTGCTGGAATGAAAAACAAAACAAAAAAACAACAACATGAACAAGAACAATAAAAATAGAACAAAACAAATGACAAGATAAAGTCATTACAGACTGAACTCTAGCGTTCTCATTGGTGGTAGTTTACCAATGTTTTCTTTCTTTAAACTGGCACTTTGTAAACCTTTTTTAATTATGAAAGAGAATGCAGCTGACTGAAAGTTTTCTTAACTGAAAGCTGTAATTCCTGCATATCGTCGATTAAATGGTCATTTGTCCAGTCATTTATCTGCTTGCATGTTGTTATAATTAAAGGAATAGTTAATTTTTTTGGGAAATAAGCTCATTAAGCTTTCACAGATAGTTAGATGAGATTTGTGGGGCAAACAATTTCTTGGCCAGGACTCCTGGTAGTTACTGGTCCCGGCCTAGAAATAGTCCAGCACACAACCCCCAACGAAGTGGAATGTCATTTTTACACTTTGGCTGTTGTATGGATTAGCCATCAAGAAATAACATGTTAATTAGTGAGCTTTAGAGGTGCTGGTCGGCAGATTTTGTTCCCTTTGGACAGAGCCAGGCTAGCTGTTTCCCCCTGTTTCTAGTATTTATGCGAAGTTAAACTAACCAGCAGATGGTTCCAGATACATGTTTACTTTACAGACATGGGAGTGGTATCGATCTTCTCAGCTAACGCTTGGCAAGAAAGTGAATAAATGTTTCCCTGAATGTGTGAAGTGTGAAGGTGTGTGTTTGTGTTCATGCCTATTGTTAAAAAGGGGGTGTGGCAGTGGGAGTGGCCTATAACAAAAAGGTGCCATAGCCAATAAATTGTTTGTGATGACTACCTGACACAATTTAACAGATTTGATTTTTTTGTTTGTTTGAACATTAGCCAGTTGTGGAAGAGTTATTTGAAACATTGTTCTTCAGTTTCTGTAAAGTGACTTAACTTTAAAGAAAGGGTTGGTGTAAATCTTTATTTGCTTATTTGCTGATGGATCACGTAGCTTGGCTATATTCTGTACTGTATGCATATGCTTCTCTGTAATGGACAGTTGGTATCAATATTTGTGGGCATGTTTGTTGGTGGCACTGGCAGGAAAAAATAAAGGTACCTCTTAGTAGCGTGTGCGTGTATGTCAGAGAGAGCTTAAAGTGATAATGGTGTCGGTTTCTGGGCAGGGTCGGGCTCGAGCTAAAATAATAAACTTTGTCGGGGCTAGGGCTGGAGTCTTTGGCACATGCTCTAGCACAAGGACAGCAATAAGAACAGATAAATAGAGAAAGTAAAAAAGAAGCAAAGAATATAGGTATATAAAACTAATATAAGAATATAATAAAAAATAGAAACTATACAAGATTATTTGGAGCGTACAGTGTTGTGTAAATGATTTCACTTGAAACCACTGCATCCAGGTTGTATTTGTTTCTGATTTCATCAAAATTATTTCCCATATTATTGGACACAAAACAAGTCACAGCACTGTCCTAATTGCCGAAATACTTGTATCATTGTTATGCTGCTATTTGCTTTAAATTGAAAGTTTCTATGACATACCATCCATTATTTTCATCCCGGGAGAAAAAGTTTCCAAATGGCGAATCCAAACTTATTTTTCCTCTCATGTTACTTGGTTCTATCATCTGACTGAAGAAGGAATCCCCTAATTGGCACCAATTTAGCTCGAAAGAGTCACCTGCGACAGATTTCAGTAATGTACCATAGACCCCGCTGTGGTCCTATCTGCTCCTCTGTAAGATACACAGAGCAGCCCATTTCTGTGTCAGGGTTCAAATGACAAACACAAACACTTTCTTTGTGTCACTTTGTGAGTTTTGTTGGTTTGCGCCTCTGTGCTTCAAATAGAATCACATACTGTGCTGTACGAGGGAAAAGCCACTTCATTTAGCACCACACAACACCCACGGCTTAATTAGCTCTGTTCACATCATCTTCAGGTTTTCACTGCATCCTTGAGTAAAAGACACATTTTCTCTGTAATTTAGTCAGTTACTAATCTAAGCATTGCTACATGCCTGGCTGTCTGTATTGCCAGTTTACCACACCATCTCACGGTCTACCACAGATCCTGTCATGCCTGTCTACATACCTTTAGTGCCATGATGTCCACTGTAATGAGGGACAGGGGGGTGTGCAGTGTACCTGTAACTTCAGTTGAATAAACCTTTTTCACAGCAGACATTTTAATTGTCAAATACAGATGTAATTTATAGCATAATTATTTGCTGCATTGCATTGCAGTAATTACTGGAACAGAGTCATCATGGAACCTGTTACGAGAGGTCAAAATGTCTGTTGGGAAAATGGTACATGAATGTAAGAAACAAGACTACTCTCATTGTAGCAAGGCTATCATGTTAGCAGGCAAATTGGCATGTGAATAACACAATTGACAGACTTTTGACAAGGAGGTTAAGAAAAACAGATGATGCTCAGTAAGCTAACCGAAATATAAAGAAGCCTTTCTTGCTCCCGGGTTCGCTATCAGTGTAACAGAAGAGCCCCTGTGTCTTTTGTTGGTAAAAACGCTGTATGGGTTTCAAGCAGCTATAATCGATATTTTTTACAATAACAGTGAATCAAATGACAGTATGAAAACAATGTGACAATGTGAAAGGGGTCACTCATTTGGATGAACCTGCAGAGAAATATCCCCTGAATCTGCAGCTCCTCTCGGCTTTACAGGGTTTTAGTTCATTGTTTAGCTGTCCCGCCCACAGCTTTAATGAAAATGCTCTGATAAACCCAATGAACACCACCTGCTCAGCACCAAACGGCAGACAGACACAGTTAAGGGCTAGCTGGGGAACATAGCATAGCATTTAGCAGCTAGAAGAGCTAGAGCTAGATATTTCCCTCAGGAATTGGTAGAGTCCAAACACAGAGCTAAAAGAGAGTGAATATTGGACTTGGTCTACATTTGCCAGGTGGCCAATGACACGACTCCATATTAATGGTGCTCCATACATGCCAGATGTCTAAATAAGCACTTTAATGTTCGTAAATCGGTTATTGCAGGTTTAAATTCCTTTTCTCATTTGCACAACAAAAACAAATGAGAAACAAATTAAAATAATATCTCACATGGCTCCACTTGTTAACACTTTCCCAATATTTTGTATTTTGTATTTTGCCGTGGTGGTTGTTAAAAATGCAATAATTTCTCACATCCATTTAGATTCACATCCATTTAACTTCGAAAGAAGGCCATAAAAATGATGGGGACCATTGCCACAGTGAAACATGGAAGCAGTTAGTAGTAGCTATATTTTCATAAAACAATGTTTGTTTGGATCTTACAGAGCATTTGGACAGACAGTGTAGAAAAGGAGTATGCTGCAGGAGTAGTTTGAGATGTTTCTATGGGCTACTTTAATCCATCATGAAAACTGATGCCTTTTGGAATATATTAAAACCAACATGAATTGAAACTGACCCCAGCTGCCATTTTGTCAATGAGCAAACTAAAAATCCTAAAAATGATCTTTTTTCTTGGAAATTGAGGACGTATTTTAGGCTGTAAATTCTGAACAAAAACCTCTAGATTGGGCTTGATGAATCTGAGAAAAATGAAAAAGTAATTCCTTTTTTTTAATTGTGTCTTTGTGTAAAAAATGGAAAAGACATGAACAATATAATGAGGACATGTGGTCAGTGAGTGTCTTCACAGGTAATTGCTTGCTGAATGTGCAGATATTTAGTTGAATGAACCTTGTGAATTCTGGTATTCCGATTTAATTTCTCCCTAAGGAGGTTCAGAGCAGAGTTAGAAAAAACATTGTGTTTTCCCAAAACAGTATCTGCTTGTTCTAGTGCTTCAGTACACTGACACTGAGTGAAATATTCATATCAAGGATATTTTTCATGGCTGCACCAATACATTAAATAGAAAATCGCACATAACTTGTGCATTATTTCATACAAACTTAAAATTTAGCAAATTTGGTATCTTTTTGGAAACTCTGGGTTCCAAAAGGATTTTCAAAGTAAAGGTCTGTGGCGGTAAAAAATTAAACAACATGCATGTGTGTTGACGAATGATAAAGGATCAGCTGGGTTAAAATGATAATGTGAACAATAGATTGAGAAAAACGTCAGTGGCTGGTCACTTCTGGGAGTATCTATTACTGTCTGAAACCTTTTTGGCTTCTTTGCAAACAAATCAAATAAGCTGTGAAAAACCAAGCATTTTCAAATTCAGTTGCTGCTCCACTGTGTGTGTTGCCTCAGTAATGTTACACAAATGTTGAAGACAAAACCTATTACACGGGGAAATAGGTCAAAATGTGGAAGTCACTCACAACGTCAGACATCGAGGCTCCATATTTACACCAGGTATTAACATGTTATCTGAAGCCTTCTTTAGATGCAGCTGTATAAACCTCTCTCATACTTCAGGCCAGGCATACACATCTCATATTTTTCAGAGGGGCAAATGAGGAGGTGTGGATGCAGCATTAAGGTTGATCAGTGTCCTACAGAATCCAAATTCATAGGATCACTGAAAAGATACAATCCATGCATCCACAATGATGGATATTAGGATGAGACAGAACAATGGATTTATTATATGAACTAGACACCGGGCTCAAGATGGAGCCCATTCATTTAAATGAAAACTGCTCGCTGAGCGCATAAGCCAAAATAGTTTTCTAGCTTTACATTGGAACGACGTCTCACACATAAAAGCTGCTTTTTTTATGTGCTATGCTTTTTTTTACTCAAGAAAATAAACACCAAAGTCTCCTGCATTAAGTGCCCTAATTCTTAACTTTTTTAAAAGGTATTTTCAAAGTTGCAGGAGGGCTGGGTATTCAACCGCAGTACTTTTTTGGTAATGACTGAAATGTAGATGACCCGAGCAAGAATGACAGGGAGGTGATGTCAATGTTTTATGGCTCCAGGAAAGTTCTAGAAACATAAAACCTCCATAGTTTAAAACTTGATAATACAAAAGTAATAATTGGTGTCCTTTCTACAGTTGTACATGTGCCTTTTTTATAAAAAGCTTTTCAAACCACAGAGGATGTTTTTGTTTTGCTGCAGTACCACAAGTGGCCACTGCGGCAAATAGGCAGAGAAGCTCGGTAGCAGTGTCTTATCCAGTTCTCTTAATACCTTCATAGGCAGAACCTTTATAGAAAGAAAATAATGTTCAGTTGATCTTTTGAAAAACTGCTCTGAATCAATTAAACAGCATCTCACTCTAAAACAACCTTTAGATAAAAGCTGCTGGATGGACATTTGTGAATGTCCAGTCTTTGGTGACACATGGCTTTGTGTCTTCTCTTAGTCTCAGTGAGGGTTGATATACTAATTGTTGACATCACTTAATGATGTTTATTAGAAAAGATGTGACATGATGTGATTTGGTATGCAGAATGAACTTAAAAAGCCGTTGCCACACAATGGCTGTTTTCCACAGAAAGGTAAAACTGTTTGATGGATGGATAACGTTTTATGATGAGCTCATCTTTGCAGTGTCGTTCGAGGTAAAAGTGACTTGGGGTTGTAAATAGCTTTCGTACATGATAATAATGTCAAACTGCGCTCATGTGATTCCATCATTTCTCACTGACATGCTCACTAGGTGCTAAAAGTAAAACCCTATACACTTTATTTTGTGTCCATGGGAACACAACAGGAGGACATGGGAGAAAGTATTTTGCTAACAAAATCTAAATGACAAGTTATTTTCTGTAAAGGTCACAATCACCTAGAATCACAGTAGCATGAAGGAGTAGAGCAATTTTCCTTGGTAAACTTGATAGAGCCCATTACATTTAGCGGAGGCAGCAGGAAGCTAATTTATAATATTTTGAGAGCTGCAAGTCTGTCCAACAGTAACAGGTGTGTGAGTTAGATGTGTTGAGCTGAAAACAGCTTGTGTTCGCTTCCTAAAGCAGCAGATGGAGAGTGGCTTTCTCCAAGTGTGCTGGGTCAGATGCAAGCATGATTATATCGACGACAGTGAGGAAGCGGAGGATTGGTGGAACCTGTTTTAAGCCCATTTTATATAAACATGTCAGTATTTATCGGCTGGTTTTAACATTAAAATCTGGTCACGAATACAATGAGTCATAGAGAAGAAGCTGTAAGTGCAGCTGGCCAGATTTAGATCATTACTTTAAGTTATGGCATGATGCTGTAGTGGTAATTGCAGTATAATGGGCCATCAATGTAAATGAGGATGTTGGTAATTGTCGCTGTCTGGCAGAAAATACACAACAAGAAAGTAAGTTCATTTTCTATTACTGGTAATAAAGATATTTCTTCAGTTTTCTTTTTTCACAGGTTGACTTTCTGGAACTTTACATGTTTTTATTACAATTAATTATTCATATTTATCCCACTTATTGTGGCAACAGTGTGAGAAGTTTAGGTTAGATGAATATCATAAGCCCGGAAAAGCTCATGGCAACTGCTTCCACGTAAACATTTCAAGGTGCTATGTGTCTGATTGTGTGTTTGGGATTCATTAGGACAGGTCACTGTTCTAATCATGAGAAAAATAGCAGGCACTGCATGTATCAATTAAAGAGCCAAACAGTCTATTTATTTGAGCATCAACACGACCAGTATGAGAAATAATTTAATACTGCAAGTAATGTTCTGCTTGAGTGAAAGGGCACCACAGGCCCCCCATTACTATCTGATTGGTATGCATAAAATAAGATATGAGCCTGCCAGTATCCTCTTCTTCACCTTAGCATTAATTGTTAGCTACAGTAATGACTTTGACCTTCACTAGTGAGTTGTTTAAGTATATTATGTGTTCTTCCCGTACACCTGTGCTGCAGCAGGCCCTGCTTGTCATCGGTATACTCAAGAAAATAAACACCAAAGTCTCCTGCATTAAGTGCCCTAATTCTTAACTTTTTTAAAAGGTATTTTCAAAGTTGCAGGAGGGCTGGGTATTCAACCGCAGTACTTTTTTGGTAATGACTGAAATGTAGATGACCCGAGCAAGAATGACAGGGAGGTGATGTCAATGTTTTACAAAAACCCTGATTGTGTTCTGTCACAATTTATTTTTCGCCCAATAACAACGGTTTTTAAAATTCTTACTTTCTAGCTTATGTCCGCATGGGTACTATGGTATGGTTAAGGTTGGGGAAAGATCATGGTTATGAAAAATGAACTATGGTTAGGGTATGGACGTAATTCCTAGCGATAACGGTCCGCAATAGCGCTGAATATTGAAAGCAAAATACCGAAAGCTGGGATTGAATGCTTGCTTAGATTCTTTGACCGTTTTTGATTTAAAACATTTTAGACCGTACTTTGTTCAGCCATACTGTGCAGCTGCTTTTGTCTTGACAAGATTCAACATTGGAAGATTGACTTCTTTTGTTGACATTTTTGTTGAAACCCATGTTTGTGTTATTCACAGTAAAGGTACTTCAAGTGAGCAAGCCGTTGCTGTGGCTATGAATTATTAAATTGCTTACCATTTCATCTATTTTAATCTACAACCCACTATTTGGCTTCGTGATGAGATTAGAGTAGGGGGATAGCAGCAATCATAGCTTTTGGTACAGGTTGTTGTAGGATCAGATGTAGCTAGTAGCAGCAGTAGTGGAGTTGCACCCTGCTGAACATGGAGTCCTCCCCGAGAAATGGGAGAAATGGATCATCTTCACTGCAAACAACAAGGATGCTACCATATCTGGATCTGAATAAAGCTAAGGACAATGAGGACAGAAAGACGTAAGAAATGTACATCTTGGTTCTTATGTTTCGTTGAGGTTTGTTTTCTCCTGTACTTTTGTGAAATATCTTTAAATTGTTACAAAATAAACAACAGATGGCAGATGCAGCAGTAACTGCTCACTCTCTGAAAGCACCTTAGGCACTGAAATAATTTTTGGTTTGGTATTGATATTAAAACTCAGGTATGTGCTCTTGTAATATTGAACAGTAATAGTGATGTGGGTGGCTAATTAGATGTTGACTGATGTTAACCTTGCGTCACTATGACAGAGATGGAAACATTTAGCCATTGTTCCCTTGAGCAAGTAACACCAACACGCTGTGGTGAAATTTAACAGTTCCACACCAGTGTGTACACTGTATGTTTGTTGTGCATAGAAAAAGCCAAATGACAAACCATTATGAGACACACACGATAAGCATCTAATATAGTCTCTTTTGTTTTGAAATGCTAATTGGTAAACATTTACTCAATATGCATGTGTATGTCTGTGTGAGAGAGAAATGGAGGGAGTATGCATAACATTAGTTATCTGGTTTGTTGCACAGGTGTGTGGTTTTGAATGAAAATGTAACGCTCATTTGCAAACACAGTTCAATGTGAGATACAGGTTTTATAGAAGTTATATAACTCTTTAGTGAATAAGCCCGCCCGGATCAGCAGGATTTGCTATGACAAATCGTTTATTCACCAAATCATCACATAAACGGCTTTGCCTGATACTCTGCATGACCATTCAATGAGAAAATACCAACTTGCCACTAATGTTTTTTACCCTTGGCTGCATTATCAATCCTCTTAGCAGGATGTGAGATTGGGCTTTCTGTCACGGTGCATTCATAGGTGCAGCAGCACCGTGACGGGGATAGTACGTCTCCTCAGTGAGCAGATAACAATTATCAGCTATCACAACTCATTCAGGCCCTGCACCAACGTTGGAAGCAGCCTTTTCAAGATGTTAGCGATTAGCATGGGTTGGCCTCCTCGCTAATGACATTTCAGAGCGTACTCCAATGACAATGCTCCTATGCATTAGCATTCCAGCCACACCGGGCCGGGTCAGAGGTGGCAGGCGGGCAGGCAAGCAAGCAGGATGTCTGACAGCATGCCAAAAGCAGCACAGCTGTCAACTTTCTTGAAGACCACAAATGCCCCCACAGTCATCCTCAGAGTTGTGGTGTAGTCTTACCCTCAGATATGCAGGTTGCTGCTGACTCACCCACTGCGTACAGTGGCCACAAACAGTGACTATGATGAATGATGCGCAAGTCAGCTGGCAGGTCCCTTCTTCCATCTGAGTTATTTCCTCTGCTGATACAGAAACATAATATGTGACGGGAGGAAAGAAGAGACATAAGTGGAAGGTGGGGTAGAGAGGGTGGGCAGCAGGAGAAAAGCAGCATAATGTTGCTCTTAAAAGTACTTTTTCATGTTCCAACTGCTGTTTGAGAAACCATACATGAATGCAACATGAGAGAGAAGCTTGTCATAGAGTCCAGTTCAGTCCAAGACAAATGTGGCATTTCCTTTGATGTAGGAACGCAACGGGAGTAAAGACAGAAAACTAGAAATGGCACATTTAAAGAATGCTGGCCGGCCTGTTTCTCTTGATCTCCCTGTCACATCATGTCATAAAATGTTTTCTTTAGAATATTTTTTTTCTTCAGTTTGCCTGAAATAATGCCACGATAATTATTGCTGAAGAGTCACAGTAACAGATGCTGACAGGTAAGTTGACAGATGGCGTTTTTTAAGTCCACTGAGCTCAGTAAAAACATGAAAAATAAATAAATAATTGCAAATACAGCATCATGTCAGAAATTAGATGCTACTGTTTTCATCACCATCACTGTAAGCAGAACCATTAGCATTTATTTTCAGAAATCCATGCTGGCTACATGCCCATCAGCTTGGCATTTAACCTCAAACAGGTGCCAGTGAAGCTGCCTCTTGATGTTCTGTACTGAGTCAGAAAGATGATCTCCGTGGTAAAACGCAGATACTGTAAGGCTTTACTCTCCTCTGTTTTAAAAATTAAAACAGCAAACCTGTCCTTTAAAACTGACCTTCATTGTGCTTGTGTCTCTGTGAGTGTGTATGTGTGTGTGTGGGTGGGTGGATGATTGAAGGGGGGGGCTGATACTCAAAATGGTAATCACATATCTCACTGCATGTATAATGAATCACTGTGAGAGAAATGGGCAATTTAAACAGCAGTAACGTTTTAATTTGTACAGCTTATGTGGAAAACAAACCACGATTGTAGGTTCAAACTTGCACATGTGAGCATTCGGGTTTTATTTTTTCACCACAAGACGATGTGTGGATAATTCATCAATTGACATCAATAAAAAAAAAAGAAAATCTTAACAATCATACCAGAAAATAAGGCTGCAAACAACAATTATTTTCAATATCGATTAAACAACTATAGTAGTAGTAGTAGTTACAATATTAGTTTAAAAGATATCAGTTTGCATTGGGAAGTCATTACTTTTAGTAAATATTCTTTTTTGCCAAAGGCATCCCCGGGGGCAGGAATTCAAATGAGGAATACAGGGGGTGAGAGTTGTCCTTTCAAATACTTGGCACTTTGTTTTCAGTTCTGATCGTGAACAAATCTTATTCTGTGGTTTCTCAATGAGTTTACTGACGGTGTAACCACCCTAGTTAAAGTGCTTTTTTTGTTTAAACCAAGGTGCCTATACCAAGACGTTGAATTGTAGAGTGTAAATCTAAAATGAAGCGGAAAGGCAATTATCAGTATAATTCATCATCACCCTGGAGCTCCACCTTTCAGCAATTGGAGATGTTCACAGTCGTTCCTGTTAAATAGTGTTCATCTTAGCTGAAAGATATTTAAACCAGCTTTCCTGTTCCATCTGCTGTCATTTCAGTATGTGCTGCTCAGCCCTTCAAACAGCCCACTGCCACCAGTGTCGAGGCCCAGTCTATGGCTCCCAGTCTGCAACTGGCTGCCATTTATGGGGCCAACGCCACACTCTTAATACTAAATAAAACCTCTGCATTCTCGTT
Source organism: Coreoperca whiteheadi (assembly GCA_011952105.1). NCBI lineage: Eukaryota > Metazoa > Chordata > Actinopteri > Centrarchiformes > Sinipercidae > Coreoperca > Coreoperca whiteheadi. The sequence continues at coordinate 18,113,587 of CM022473.1, forward strand.
CACTTGTAACGTCTTTCCTCTTAGAAGTATGGTCATTGCAAACAGCATGACAAGTGGAGATTCTTTCTGAAGTGAGTTTATACAGGTAAACAACTAAAACAAGTGAATATTGGCTTATTACTTGTTTCAAGATCATTCATTCTTTTGCCTGCAGTTGATAAATAAGCAAATGGCATTGAACTCTGGAGTATCTGTGAAAGCCTAAAGCCTGAACCAAACATAAAACTCCACTACTGTACGAATGTGGCTTTCTATCAAACCTATGTGGGTATAATATCTCCATAATCTGCAGCTCGACTTTGTTTGGGGATCAACAGGCTGACCCACTGACCCACTGGCAGAACAACCTACACAAGCTACAGCTTAAACAGCTCACACATGCAGAAAAAATCCACAGAATAACACTGGCTCAACAAACTACCACTGACACCTCAATGGGTAATTGGATACTGTATTCCCTGCCGTCCCTGTCAGTGGTTTTCTCCTGAACAAATGCTCCACACAAAACCTCAAGAATAAAGCTTTACATGTAAATGCAGATACACAGGGTTGCCATAAGATAACCGTCATTACAAAATAAAGAGTCTATGCTGAAGCAAAGGTGCATTAATCAGCTTCTCTGGCAGAGCTGGACATCACTCCAGTAATAACTTAGAGAGATAAGACAACTATGGACAGGATGCCGACGCTCCACATTTTACATGAGAAAGTTCATGCCAACCTCCTACCAGTTCATTTAGCTGCCACCAGTGTCAAGGCTCAGCTGTATATAAAAATCCACCACGAGTTCATCAGTTTTTCTAACGCAACTTCATCACCTCAATCAGCTTGTCGAGGTAGAAATTAATTGGAGGACATTTTTGCCATCCAAATTGATTTAATTTAAATTAGTGCTGGACAACAAGGTCCCAGTCAGGAAGGGGTCACTAGCAAAATAATCAAATTATTATGGTAATAACATTATGTTCTGTTATTCTTCTATGTGTCCCTGTGTTTTTTGGTTTCCCTTGTTTTCTCTCAAGAAGCTACGGTTGTGATGTGGTTTTCATTCATTTAATTTTTTTTATTGTGAAGCCCTTGTTGTCAGTAACTATGATTAATAGAGACAAATAAGCATGACTTGTTGCAAAAGCCTGTGCACTCTTTACTGTGTGACAAAGACCTTTTTGAATGCTTCGCTACTCTACGTTTCTTTTTCCAAAAGGAATTTTTCCTCTAATGACAAAAAGTACTGTATATTTTTGAACATTTTCTTGTTACTTAACATGGGGCTCATTATGGTGAGCTATACTGAAGAGATACTTTGGAGGGTTTCTTTTATTTTTGCCTTTGGCTTGTGTATAAAAGGAGTCCTAAGGTCTCATTGGGAAAAGCCCAAGGGCCATGAGATTGCTATATGCAGTAGAATTCTTATAATTAATATGTATTTCATACTGAATGCTGCACTGATTATACATTAATAAGTAATGGGTGTAATATGATCTTAAAAAAAGAACTTGTGTGTTTTTCCTTCCTGCTGATTTTGATATTTAATTGTTAAATACTTTTAAACAATTAATTCATTTCTTGAGGGACGTTATTTACCCATTTGATATGCCATGCTTTCTTTGTTGTGTAAATGCTCATTAAAGCCTCGCCTCAGGTTAAATACACAAGTACATGGTCTACAGATGTGGTTCATCACATGCCGTGTGCATCAGGAACCTCTGAACAGAGACTCTGCATGACAAAATCCCAAAAACATTTCTATTCACTGAACCCTAAGCAAGATCTTTGATGTGAGAATCTACAACTATGGTAATATCAAGAGGCTACAATTTGCCAAATGAGGTCCAATAGAATGAATAAACAGAATTATTAAATCTTAGAAATAGCAAAATAATGAGAACGTAAGGAAAAAACATTTACATGTGCAGTTACATGATATAATAAAAAAAATAATTGTGGAAATTAGATACAACAATATGACTCAAATAGAAAGAAAAATTTCAATTTACCTCTGCTAATTTTCAAATGTCTTTGTGCTAGGTACAAAATCTTCTTGCGGAGGACAAAAACACATTCACACTTTGATTTTAACCTTGGCTTTGAAATGGATGAGTGAAAAGTATGTGTGAGGTATGCTAGTGCTTGCAAATGGTTCATGGTTAATGTCAACATCTGTAGATCCAGCAACTCCTTTAAAGTAATTAATAAAAATATGAAATTAACCAAATGGCTTCACCACTCACAGTATATACAAGTAAACGTAAACACCATAGAAATCAAGTTATGATGAACATTTTGATCATGTCCATTCTGGCATACTCTGCTGCTCTTTTCATCTGAAGGATACAATTACAATTTAGTGCTTTGGGAGATGTCCGTCTTTTGTTGAAAGCTCCTCTTTTGTCGCTTTCTGATGCATGTAGCTGGAAATTGTTCTATGAGCAATCACACCAGGGTCACAAACGAACCTGTTTTAATGAGGTATTCTGCTTAAAACTCCACAGGGGCTCACAAGTGATGTGCTGTCACTGCAAATAAGTCTGCTAACAATTGAAACTGCCATAAGAGTATTTAGTCAAAGAATCTCAGTCTCCAGGAAATCAATCTCACAAATGTTAATCAAAAATATATTAAGAACAAGCTCTAAACTAGACATTACCATGTACTTTTGCTGAAAGGATGTAGCAAAATACAGGAAAGTTAGACTAGTTTGTCTACCAAATCACATAGAGTATATGCCCAGACCTGATTTTTGATATCTGAGCTCTGCCCTCATCCCCTTGTGCAAGCATTCGCCAAGCTCAACACAGCAGAGATTGGAGGGTGACGTGAATAACCCCTTATATGCTACATTTACTAAAATGTTATGAGAGCAGCAGCAACTGTAGCAGCAGAAAATGTATGCATCATTGTTACCGCAGAGTTTGCAAATGAGCAGTGCAACCATTGGCCTCACCTCAGACCACAGTGAAAATATACTATCTAGTGAGCACCCTCAATGCTGTCTGGGCACCAGGGGCCATGTGGCCCTTCCTCAAAAAAGCACGTGATACGTAGGAGCTAGCCAACACAACACAACATAAATTGCTCTAAATCACATCTTTCAGGTGAATAATATTGTTTTGAGTCCAGGGAGACAACTGATAGAAACCCTTGGACCGACATTTCAACCAGGCAATTAGAATTTATTAAAAAGTGTGATAGAGTACAACAATTACTGTTGCTACAACTGTCAAATTCCCTTCCTTTTCATCTGAACAGTTATCTATCTGAGAATCTACAGCCAGCGCCTCTGCGTGTCAGTACTTTGGCACCCCGATGCTTTGAGCTACATGCTATTAACGTCACCATACTCCATACTAACATGCTCACAATGACATTGGTGATCACATGGTAATGTTTAGCAGGTATGACCTTGTTCCCTTATTTCCCTTGTTCGTTATCTTTGTTTGGCATGTTAGCATGCTAACATTAGCACAAAACACCAAGCAGTAATTAATTAGCACAAAATACCAAGTACAGCTGAATGGTTTAGGGCCAAAAATAAATTGCTGATCTTCTGGTATGTTCTGAACCATCCAGACCTCTCAGGTCGTCTGGGACAGGTCTGCTTTCTGTCCCCAGAGTCTAAACTAAACATGGAGAAGCAGCGTTCAGTTTTTATGCACCATCTGGAACAAACTCCCAGAAAACTGCAGATCTGCTGCAACTCTCAGTTCTTTTAAATCAAGGCTGAAGACTTTTCTGTTTGCCTGTTCTGCCTTTTATTAAGTCAAATTTGAGGCTTTTGATTAATATCCTACCATACTCTCTTGTTTAATCATATTTTTTATAACACCTTATGTTGTTTTTACATTTAGTAAAAGGACTTTGTATTTCCTTGTTGTTGAAATGTTCTATACAAATAAACCTGCCTTGCCTTGATGTCATTAGCTTTGCAGGTATTTGGTAATAAACCGAAGTACTGGGCAAAGTAAAATATTGGCCCTGAAGATGGCCCTGAGAGTACTTACTTACCGAATATGCGCTTTCTTCCTCTCCCTATCTCTCGATCCTTCTTTAGCTCTTTCTCAAAAAAAAGATGCCATTTGCTAATGTTACTTCATGCGCCTGCAAACCTTGTGCCAGGTGGAACATGGAACTGGGTGTTAAGGCACTTATTCTCAGAAGCCTCTGCTTGATCTATTGTGGCTTGGATTGTACCTCATTTGTACGTCACTTTGGACAAAAGCATCAGCCAAATGAATGTAATGTACTGTAAATATATAATGTAATGATGGCGCTAGATAAAAAGTCAGGGGATCACGAAAATAATTGCAATTCATTCCGAGCTGGACATGAATCTCAGGACAAAATTTCATAACAATCCATCCAACAGTTGTCGAGAAATTTCCCTCAAATCCATCAATGTCAACCTCATGGTGGCGCTAGAGATCATCAAGTCATAGGACAGAACCATGAAAGTCTGTAAAAAATGTTTATTCCACAAGAGCGTCAGCAGCCTCATAAACTGTAGTGCATTACACTCAGAGGTGTTTCTCAAGAAATGTCAATCTGCAGTGCTTTTGAATTCTAATGTAACTTTCAAAATTGTTGTTCTGTGTTCCTCCAACTGGCTTCAGTAAAAGGTGCTGTGATTTATTTGCATTTAAACTTAATTTTTGAAACAGATTTTGTTTTATTATTCAGTGCATTGTTTTTTTGCAGAAACTCAATTTCATGGTGACAACAGATTTATGAGTTCAGGGGACTATGCAGTAGTTAAATTGAAAGAAAAAACATCCACAGTGCAATTTTTTAAATCATTTTTCTTTGCAGTTTGATTCCTGGGATGTCCGTGAGACTGTAAGGCAGCACAAGGGGATCCAGCTAATTTGTTCGATGCTAATGTGATGGAAAAAAGATGAGGTCAGCAAGGCATTAGAGTCACCAAAGTGGGATTGATTCCAGATCACATCTCACTTACATGAGAAACATGGATGTAAACGTATTGATTATGAGTGCTCAGAAATCCTCAATGCCTCTGGCTGGATTAAAGTTGCTGGAGCCAGAATCAGCAGTGTCCTTCTCCTCTGGCCCCATCCTTCTCTGACAAGATTGTGATTATCAGGGATCTGACTCTGTCAGCGCTTCCCACCGTTGGCTTCACGGCATTAACAACTGGTCAGCATAACTTTACTGGAAATCACACTCGCTGAGGGTGTTTAATTAATAGCTACAAATTCCATTTACAGGAGTATTCCCCCGGTATTAAATTCACAAAGCAGAAATATTACACGTGAACTAAATTCTTTGTTATTTACATGACAATGAATAAAATGCTTAACTCTTGAGGCACAGCCTACTGCCAGAATATAGCTCCAGATGCCTCTCTTTTTTCCCCCCAATCGTTGTCGTTGTATCTTTACTTATTTTAGTAGAAATTCAAAGCAGAGTAAAGCTGCTTCTGTACAAATATCTAATCATTCACAAGGTGACACTTGCAGACCTCAGAGGCGGCCCTCCTTCACATGTCTCAATGATAATCTGCACTTACTTACATCACTGATTATGTCTGTGGAAGGGAAAGTCCACCGGGCATTCAATCCCGCTATTGCACAGAGACAGAGAAACACGAAACAAACAAGATTAATAATAGCCTGTGGTGCTCATCCCTGGGGCCAAGTAGCTAACAACTCTTGACAAAACAGGGTTTAGAACGGCAGATGGATTGTCTGTCGAAATGAGGGGAATGTGCATTGGGAGTGTAATGAAAAGAGAGTGCAGGGTGCAGGCTTTTCCCAGAGTCCCTTTGAACGAGCCTATGGAAATTAAATCAGCCTGTGACAGTTCCCATCGACTGACTCCACCTGGGGACAGTGACCACAGATATGAACATGCACTAATCAGCCTTTGTTTTATCTGAAGAAAAGACCGCTTTTAATAATCACAAACAATACTCCTGTGGTTCAATAAAAAGACAACCAGTCCTCAGGAGAGTTACTACTGGGGCCAACTAAGAAATTGAACACGGCATTAACATCTTCGCTGGCTGTGATGAAAAACGTGAGATGCATCTATTTATGAAAATGGTAAAGCCAGTGGAGCATGTTTGGTTGCGAAAATTACAATTTTCTGATCGTCAACATCAAAGCTTTCAAGCACCTTCATGTTAATTAAGACTCTTGCTTCTCTGCACTGCTGATAGTGGATATGACTATGAAACTAGAGGCTGTGAGGACAACTAAGTGACATTTTATCACTGTACTGTAGAAAAACTGTTCATTCAAGATGAAGTTAAAGGATCATTCTGGTTATTGCACATCTTTTTAGATTTGTCCATCAGTAATAATGTTGTACTCACAAAGTACCTGCTGAGTTCTTGGAACATATCAACAACATATTACCCAAACGGTCTGTAGTAAACATCCATCTTAGTTTAGAGTCTGAGCCCCTGGTTCAACCACCTGTACTTAGTTGCGTGCGCACACAGATTTCCTCAGGGATTATTGCCAACATTTCGGATGTTCTCACTTTTTGTTTTACTTCCAAATAAAATGGTTTTTGGATATCTATGGCTGAATTAAGCTGCAAAAATGAACCACTGAGCCCCTGTTAACCCACCATTTGCTCCCGCTATCAGTACAATGTTTACAGTTTTTTCCCAGCCCTATTGGCAGACTAAAATGTCGATATTGGACGATTCTGCAAAAACCTACATCATGTTTAATGTCGACCATATTTTGTGTCAACTTATTTTTTCAAATTCCTGCTTAGTATCACCATTGTCAAATTGTTAATTCGCTGAGATGCGAACTCTGGTGTCTTGGGGGAAAGTTGGAGTGTACATGCCTATCCACCTCAACCTCCACACCTTTAAAAGCCAACCCGCTAAAGGATACACTACTTCTTGCACTGGCGCTGAATGTTAGCATTGGACTTTAAATATGGAAGTAATTCCTAGGATACTCGACCAGTTTTTCTACACAGGAATACTACCCTGCCCCACATTTGCTGTGTGGTAATTTGATTGAACAGGTTAATTTGATAGTATGCATCATATATCACACAATCATCTTTTCTGTCCAGGTGCTGAGTCCGAAAAATAGAATCATTCATCAGATAAAAACAAAACTGAAACGATATAGGTCTTAAAACTATGACACAGGGACACTTAAAGATGGAGCCTCGAGATCACGTAATAAAGCAGGACACGCTTTAATGCTATAATCAATATTTTTATCCAAATAATGACTCACATGACAACTCGCACATGAAAGGGGTCTTTAGCATCTTTTAACTCTTTGTTTGGTTCTTTTGGTTCACTCTTATAGCATCGCTTATGGCCGCAGCAGGCAGTTATTTTCAGCAAAAAAGCTCTAAAAACCTACTGTATACTACCTGCCCAGCACCAAACAGCAGACAGAAAATGTTAGCAGGTACTAGATGGGCTTGAAAACCTCACTCTGAATCTTTAACAGGAACATCCATCCACACTCTGAATAACACACTTGGGCCTGTTGAATGAAACAGTGATAGGTAGCTTTAATAATAATGTGTTACTGCTAATGTCATCATGTCATGTAATAAAACAGGGATCAGAGATCAAATCCACAGGCTGTCAGGAAACTACACCCATTGGAAGCCCCCAGGCAACTGGCATCACTGCAGTGACGTGAAGACCCACTACTACCTGACACATTCAATCATGTGAGAGGGTCCACTTTTAGACAGGCATGGTCCACGGGGAATGTGCAGAAGGTCCTCACAGTAAAAGGAAGAGAAAGGGAGAAAAAACTGCCATTTACAAAGCGGGACTGAGAACTTGAAATAAAACAATGCAACCCAAAAATGTAAAAAGAGTATCAATTTTGTTATATATTTTACTCAAGAGGGAAACGTCATGTGACATAGGATAGTCTGACTTGTGCCATGCATGCCATGTTGAATAGCTCTGAGTTTGGGCAGTGCAGAGGAGATAACTAGAATACATGACTTGTAACCCGGTTACATCTACCAATTGGTTGCCAGGTTTCTGACATTGAAAATAGTGTAGATTAGTGCCACCAGTAGACACGCCACAGCCCCTTACCAAGAAAAACTTTTAGTTTCTACAGATTTCTGTATATTTTCAAAGAAAGATTTAGTAGCCAAAATACAGAAGCCATTTCTTGTTAAGACTAACGTTCAACAGCTTCATTACATTGTGCCTTTAACTAATGTTGTATTCAACATAATGTATGCAACCTCTGGGGACTGGGGAGGTCGTTTCCAAATCGTAGTCCTTTATGTTCAAATCAAATTCAATAAAACAGCTTATCCTATTTTAGGTCTTCAGTGATGTAAGTCCTTGAAATATGCTACTGATAAATTAATTAAAGGCTGACATTAACCTTTTATCCAAAAATAACACCGTGTATTACGAAATAATGTATGTTGCAAGTTTGAAAGTTCCTTGCAAAAGACAGTTCTAATTAATTGTAATTAATTAAATCAGTCAATCTATTGGCTGCTTTGAAAGTGCCATTGAGCCCTCTACTGCTGAAATTCAATACATCCTTGACCTAGACCAGTCACTGGTCTGATCACTGGGGATGAGAAAGCGACACACAGGAGAGAGGTGGCAAGTCTGGTGACATGCTGAGATAACAACAACCTCTCTCTCAACACAGATAAGACCAAGAAGATAATAATGGACATGAGGAAGGAGAAGAGACCTCATCGACCACTGACATTGCGTGAGGTGGAGAGGGTTAACAGCAATTCCTGGGCGTCCACATCAGTGATGACCTCACCAGGACATGTAGCATCACCCACCTGGTCAAGAAAGCACAACAGCGGCTTTACTTTCTAAGGAGACTGAGGAAATTCAGTTCTATTAGACTATTAGCCCTATTAGTTAATAGGACCACTAGCTGCATGGCTAACTGAGCTAACTAGCTAATGGCAGCTAGAGTTAGCAGCAGATAGCTCAATCCCCTTTGGTCCCCCAGTCCTATGCCCCTTCTACCAACTTAACCTGCTGAAAACATGGACGGAGAACGTCCCTATTCGTTTGTAGTAACATTGGTAATTGCAACAGTGTTTGAAAGGTTTGAAAGTGATATGGGAATAATAAAAGTGCACCAGCTAATGTGACTAATGTAGTTGCATTGTGCTTGTGGTCCAAACTGATAGGTCTAGAGTGTTATAGGGGAACTACTGCAGGATGAATGAATCATCACATGATGCAATACGATCGGTCACTGCAGATTTCGTTTTACACTTTGAACAAATAATAATAAAGCATAGCGTTAGTTCAGGCAGAGCACTGAAGTCACGCTCCTATAGGATGATTAGCATCAGCTGTTGTCAATATGCTTCACAAACACTGGCTCATTCACAAGCTGTGTGGCTCATCCAATCATATTCATGCAAGTATACAACACGGACATTACAACCTGAGACTTGTCCCTGTTAGTCTGCTAATTACGCTCATGCCAATGCTGTTTGCTGATGCAGCCCCCTCCACCACCCCAACCTCCCTATGTGGTATTTTGTGTTGTGGATTTAACTAAGATTTATGTTCATGTATGTGTTTATTAAGGGGGTTTAGCTTTCTCAGCAGAAACCTCATCTCTACTCTTTTCTGTGAGAGCCCGCTCAAAGTGCAGAGCCTTTTCCGCCAAATATCACTTTATGACCATTTACTATAAATGATCATTTCTGGGACGTGTCTCTCACTGAACTGGTTTTGTTGATTCCACTGTCTCCAGAGTCCAAGAAAAGAATCAAACAGTTTTCTCCACATAGTTCAGTTTCACTACGTCCATTATTGGTTTGGGCTGTTTAGTGATACTGTCTCTTTTCAACATTTTATTGAAAATATATATTCTCTATATCAGCAAGAAACTAGGCACAGCAACGTAGTCACAATATTGTGTGGCCATCAGGTGAGTGGTACCCTCTGTTGCTAACGATGCCCATTTGTCTTTTATGTGGACAACTCTGGTGGCTTGTTGCCGGACGAGCATCTGAGGGTTTCTTGCATTATATTAACTTTAAGTTTGGCTGATGGTTGCACATGGCAGTGGCAGATTTTTCCTCCTGCTCTGTGAGGCGGTGGGGAGTCAGTCATTGGCTGGATGACTCCCCAGCATGTTGTTTAGTGGGGTTATGTGGCTGCAGGGTGCTGTTTCAGGCATCATGCGTGACTGGAGAGTGATTAGTGACTGAAATGAACGTATTGCACAGCTTTAAGTAGGTGAATTAACAGCTGAGTAAACAGTGCTTACATATATCATTAATAATTTTATTAATGTTCTCTATTCTCTATTTCTCACAGTAAGCCTGGGTCCACACATGCTAACACACACACACACACACACACACACAACTGACTTTTCACAATAATACATACGTTTTACTGGAGATGCTTATAAACAACAAAAATGGAAAAAAAAATCTTCTTCCATGCAAAGAAATGTGTACAGTTTACTGCACCCCAGCGATATATAGAAACCCATTGTTTTTGCTACAAAACACACTCACACATACATGTCACATTTATTCACCTTTGCTTTACATTGCGAGTGTTTTTCAGTAAATCATCGGAGAAATATTATATTCTGCTACCCCGAAGGTGAAGCTTCATGAATTAAAGTGCGAGTAGCTTCTTTTCCAACCTTACCAGGTCATGTTCATTATTCAAACTAACTGACGTTGGCACAGTTTCCTCACAAGTTCTATAGTTTCCTTGAAATCATTCAAAAATGGACACCACAGTAATGAGAGACTAGTCAAAAGTTAATTCTGTTTAGTTTATACACTGTATAACTGGATGATACAACATGCGTGGAATACCAATTGCATATGAGTGTAAAAATGGCATGAATTTAAAATGATTGATTTGTCTCCTTTTTCTAATCTATTAACTTCAGCCAGTTGATGAATAGGCATATAATAGGGTAAAATATATGTACAAATTTTCCATATTATGTCTCGAACTCTATTAAACATGAAAAAGTCCACGTCTTACTCTTAACACAGGATCATCAGTACTGAGAGCGTGCCTGTGCTTTTGTTTTAATGACGCATTGACAACATTCAGCAGTGATGGGGTCTTTCATCACTCAAGTCACTGCATAATGCTTGAACTCATTTGGCTGAACATATGGAGAGTGCTATCAAGGTCTCTTCAGTGGTTTTCAACAGAGACACAGCTCATCCGCCAATCCAACACAAATGGGATCGGCAGTCGAAAAGAAACAAGCCAATGAAATCTGTATTCAAACGTACTTGTCTACAAACGCTACTTGCAGATAGATCACTGCCAAGAGTTTTTTAAATTGCTCTTTGGAAGTTGGAGAAAATAGTCTCAGCTATGCAGAGAAATATGGTTAAATGAGTTCAAGATAAAGATTTTTAAAAAAGCACTTTATCCATTCCTGTCATTGTAATATCCTGTTGAGAAGAATGTCCCATTTTTCCACAAAGAAGTCTGTTATTAATTATTATTTTTCAATAGCGGAAGTCATCATGATTGCACCGTTTATTCTGACATTCACTGAGGGAGTTTGTTTATCTGTTTGTTTGTTAGTTTGCAATCAATACAGATATCTATGAAATTTGGTGGAAAGTTATTCATGAGAATCCAGGTGTCTGACTTATGCACAGCATCTAATATTGGCTATTTTGTTGCAGATCTGGTTCCAGATACAGATTATGAAGACAGAATCTATGCAAGCAGCCCTGCTGACACTGCAATGCAATTGCCCAAAAATATTTGTTTATGTTCAAGTGAAAAAGCCCTCTAGCAGATGTAGTAATTAGGACTTGTCCATTGCCACAAAGTCCACAGAGGGAAGAGCTTGGGGTGAAAGGATGGGTCAGCAAATTCTTGGACTTAACGTGAGATTGCTTTGTTTCCTGTTTCTGCAGACTGTCAAAATGGGACTCTTTTAACAATTACAACGGTTGTTTGCTTACTATATCCAAGTGGTTATTATTGTAACCATGACGACAAAGGTCTCCTAACCTTAACAAATTAGCAATTTTAACCCAAATCACGATGTTTTCCTAACCCTAAACAATCCTAATTTTTTAAACTGCAATGTCGTCCTCGATACTGGCGTCAGATCAGAAAGGGAGAGAAAGGGCTAGTTGCCTATGCATGCTCCATGCCGGAGCACACCAGAACATTTCTACTAGCATGCATGTTAGTGGAAATATACTAAGCCTTAGTATGTTAGTCTACTCGCTTACTACTATTTATCTCAAACTGCAGCTGAGGTTCACAGGAATTCAGTAATTCGTTTTCAAGTGGAAATTGTCACCTGCTGGTAGCACTAGTTGAAAAGTCACCAAATGATTAGACACGGATAATATAGCTGTATGCAGCTAAATGCTACAAGCGTCATGAAAAATGGGAGGTATATTGGAGGTCTGATGCTAACTTCAGATTACGATTAAAAAAGGAAAAACATGGTAAAATGGCAGTAATGGTAACGCATTCTGAAAACAAAACTTCATGATTGAGGTTATGATTGATGAAGTAGAAACTTGATCTCACCAATATAATTGCAAGTATTTTATAGTACAAAGCTTAGTATTCTGCCCTTAAAGGCCTTTTAAAATGTGTGACTATACAGTAAGAGTCCTGTTGTCAGGGAAGATTTTTTTCAGACCTCAAAGAGACATAAGTTGTTTGCATTCTCTGCTTGGCAAAGGAGATGCCAAGTCAACGATTAAACTTCATTGTTCATTTTTGTTTTTTTTATTGGGTGCACTCAAACTAAGAGAACTGAAGAGAACCTCAATAAAGTAGAAATTGAATGTGATCAAATGTTCAATGAAAACTTCCATTCAAAAGAATTAAGGACCTTGGAAATAGTTTGGTCAAACAACAAATGAGACAACATGAACATAGGAACAAAATGAACACAAGAACAAGGATCCATCCCTACCCTCCCTGTAAGTATTCCTTTATTTGGTCATTTCCATAGGTAATTCACAGATATTTTAAATTCTGCTTCAGCACTTAAAACATCCAATTACACTGTGTTTTTATGAATTAGACACACTGTAGAATGGCCCATGGGATCACTTAAAATGGTGTATGAGCACAAAGTGTATTGTGTGTCTACAACAGGCAAAGGAATGACCTTACCTTCCCTTAAAGAAAACATCCTTGAAGTAAAATAACTGTGATGCTCTGGGGCTCGGGAGAAATCTCCATCCCCAGAAGAGATGTTGGCACAGGCAGACCTGCTTTGGGAAGAGGAGTGTTGGAGGGCCTGCGGGCTGATGAGTCACTTTGAGGCAGATCTGAGAATACCGCTATGGCTGCAGGGGCTGGCGAATTGTCAACCACGCGTTCTTAAACCTGAAGAGGAAGAGCTGCAGGAAGGAGTCTCCCCCTCACTTCCTCACTAATATTAAATGACAATGAATGAATCATTTTTATTTTAGTTCACATTTGTCCAGGACACAAATTATTGAATTATTGTGATCATGCTTTAACACCTAGCATGATGTAGAGGTGGAAGCTCGGAAATGACGGTTTTTCATGGTGAACGCAAAGGTGTGTTTCTAAGGCAAAAAGAACAGGGCCAATGACAATATGCAGGGAATAATAGTCTCTAGACTCACAGATAGTGGAGTAAAGATTCCGCCTTAAGTTCAAAATGCCATATAGCAGAAAATGAAAGAGTTTCTGTTGGGTCTTATCTGTCAGTGTATTAGAAATTACTTTTTTATCTGAAGAAGACTGTAGAAACCAATGAACTAAATGCAGTGCATAAGGTCTCCTCTAAGCAGAGCAAAAGATTACCTTACTCTATTATACAGTAATTTGAAAGTGAGGTAAAGGTTAATGATGAAAGGAGGGCCACTGTCTGTGGTCAAAGGTGCCATACAGACAGGCAAGGGATTACTCAAAAATGTTTTACAGAAATGACTTGACACTCATGAAACAGTTTCCATGATGAGTTAATCAAATGTATTAGATGTGTTTGTTTTTCATAACTGTCTTACCATTTTCCTTCTTCCACAGAAATGAGATCAGTAGTAAATCCCTCTATTTTGTCCTCCTGAAAAATATCAAAATATTTTTGATGACTCATCCTGCACTCATGTACAGTACATGTACACACGTTTAGCAAATAAAATGCAACTTGGGTTCACTATCTAACCTGCCCATCAGAAAAAAAAACACTTAGCATGTCAATCGTTGTAACTCCCAGAGGAAAACTAAGAGTCAGAAGTGTGTGTTTGGATTTCAGTTGAAAAAAACGTTGTTTCCATATCAATAAGACTATCCTGGTGCTCTAATTTATTCATTTTCTCCTCATCCTTCGCTAAACCACGGCCAATTTTGAGCAATACAATCAAATCACTGCTCTTGGAAATATGTCACATTCCAACATTTTGGGTAATATATGTGTTTTATGCATGCATCTTTCCCAGAGTTAGATATAACATCAATTTATCAATATCAGTTCCATTTGTGTGTATTCAGAGATTAGTCCAAGGCGTGTTCAGCCTGGCTTTGCACAAAGATTGGACGCAGATGGAAACCGCCTCAGTTAAAATAAAATTTTAAAAATCCACTTTCACAGGTGCCTCTTGTCACCTGAGATCCTGTTTGTTTTTTTTATTTAGTTAGGAAAGTGTTTTAGGTCAGGTCCTCTGAGATGCTACATGTTGTCATTGGGTCCAGAAATATCAACAATGCATTAACGTGGTCCTAAAAATACAATGTTTGGTTTTCTGTTTCTTCACGTGATAAAGGTATAATATGTAACAAATCCAGAGTTGAATGTCTAAAAACGACTAGACCTATGTTATATTTTGTTGAGTTGTGTACTTCAATTTTCCCAAATGTTTCCAACAATGTTCAAACCCAGAGAAATATGTAATTTTATTCAAGGTAAAGGTCCGTTTCATTTGGTTGCCTGTCAATGGCATCATGTACCCTTTACCCCCTCTAGTTGCTACAACTTCCGGGGAAACAGGGAGTACGTCAGAGTGAGGAAGGAGGTCGGTGAACGTGACTAAAAGTAACAAGAATAAAACTTTAATACATTACCTCGTTCTTGAGCATGGTTTCTGCCTGAGTCACGTCAGATAGATTTTCAGTGGCAATGGTGGTCATTACTGATTCCCCCTAAAAAGGAGGATGTACACAGTCCTGTCCAGTCCTGGACAGTCCAAATGAACAGTACACAAGCTAGGAATCAGCTATCAAGCCACACAAGCTACCAAAAGAAAGCTCAGAAAGTCAGCTAAAAGCCAGTACCAAGCATCCACAACCAGAACAAAACACAATTACAACCTAGGCAATTATACTCATAATGTCCAAAAACACACAAATATGCAAATCACAATTCCATGATTTCGCTATTTTCGTGTATTACGGTCCCTTTGAAATCAATGGCGGCTCCCTGGGTTTTTCCAAAAGCACAAACAGTCGAGTCAGTCTATTGGCTCTAACGGTCACAAAGAGGTGTCATTTATGCAGATCGGCCAATGGCCTGCTGTTTTCTGGATGTTTGACAGCCCACGGAAAGACAGCAACAGACACATTGAAACAGGACCAGAGAGAGTCCCTGGCTGATTCTGAGCCAGATTATAAGCTCTAAATGACTCAAAAACAGTTGTATTTAATGGAATGAGTTACTATAATGATATATTAGTGAAATATAAATAGTTTTTACTGCCTGGTACCTAAAACAGGTCAATGGCACATCTGGATTCAAATCCCATATTTGCTGGTTCCGCCTGGAAATATCTGTGATAAAATGTGTGTTAAACTGCTTAGGTTCACTTTTTTAGCATCAACCTTTGCACAGTTACTTAGCAAATATTATTTTAATCATTCCTACAAAGTTTAGGCTTATTCCTTGATGTTTCTAATGTGTTTTCACTATAAATTATGTGTTTTTTTTAGGCGGAGGTAGAAATTTCAATTTTCTACTGCTTTCCAGATGCATATTATCTGACAGAGTATAGATACCTGAATCCCTACACTTCTATTGTAATCTCACAGGTCTTAGCTTTCATTTGAGACCAAGATTATGCATATAGCCTTTGTGGTTATTACGATATACTCAATCTACTTTGGCATGTAATTTCGGAAAAATAGTTGGAAAATTGGGCTTAGGGATGATCTTAACAAGAAAGACAACAACTCCCATGATCCCACTTCATGATGTCATCAAACTACGTCTTCTGTTACTGTTTTGATGATGATACCCCTTGTGGCAGAAATTACATACTGTGTGTTTAATGCAGGAAACTTGACTTAGAATCACAATTCTTCCAAAATCCATGTATAGGTTTATTCTGTATATGATGTGTTTCTACGATGTACGAATAAAATGCAGGCCACATTAATAATGCAAATGAGTTGACCTGAGGATGCCACACAACAACAAATCAGAGAGGCGTTGGTTACTATGGCAACATGTATGGCAGTAAAGATAGCAGAGGCCTCCTTAAACTATGTTTGAGTGAGATTCAACACAAACTGAAAATACTGCAAAGCAACCTTCAGCAACATAAAACCCAAGATGCAACACAATGAAAAGTTTGTTTGTGCTGAAAACTGCCAGAGTATGAATACACCTGAGAAATGAGAGCAGCTGAATGTTACGCACTGAATCGATTCAATACAACAACTCAATGAATGGCAAAAATGTGTGTGTGTCTGTGTGTGTGTTTGTATGAGGTAGGGAGCAGGGTCTGTTAATTTAGTGATGCCAATATGCACTTTAATGTTCCCTGTCTACCCAAGCACCTAGTGCTGAGCTCCACAAAATGCCAACAATGGGGCCATTCTGTCCTGTACTAAATCGTGTTCACTAAGTCCCGTTTGTTTTATATTGAATCCTGGCTGAAATGCACATTGCATATAAACATCCCTTTTCCTTTTCACTTACAATACCTCATACGTTTTCTGTTGAAAAACAGAACCAAATGGATAGGTTTCTCCTGAGTTTCATTACCAAGACTACTTGGAGGTCTGCGAGATGCAATTCTCTCAACTCTAACAAGCAGATTTCTAACCTGTCACTCACAGAACAAAGGCGATGTCCGGGGCAGGATTCAGTACTGGAGATTTTCATGTCTGCAAGGAAACAATTTGTGTTGAACCAGGAAAATGACATGATAATATGAAAGTAACATAATTTAACAATTATTGATGACATTTCTAGGAGTTATTGGCACAATTTATTTAATTATTTCAAAAACATTTTAAAACAAGTTTTTTCAGTTTTGTACATAACCCTGATATTCTCAAAGTTAACTTTTTGACCCTTTGTGCCCCTGCTTGTGAAAAATTATTCAAATAATTTGATGGTCATAACGTCACTAACCAACCTAGATAAGTAACCATGGCAACATACAGGAATGTGAATAACGTGAAATGACTCACTTTGCCTTAATAACCTTACTTCTCAGTCCAAACAATCCAACAAAAATATGTTTATTTAACATTTTCATCCATGAGTCATGTTCTTAGTTTCCATATCTTATGTTTAAAACAGGTAACACACCTCGCCATTGTTGTGCTTCGTGGATTATTCCTTATTTACACAACTTTATACCACTTAGGAATAACTATATTACATTAGACAATCTTAGCTTGTGGCAATGCAAGCATATTAGGTGAATAAATTGCCCCAGTGGACTGGACATTATTATGTGCAGGCATGTGTTCAAGATATAGCTTGCTTCAGCAAATGCGTCACACTCAGTAGCAAATTAAATTAAAATGACCAACAGGGATTTCAGAATAGCAGGAGCCAAGTTAAACAATTTTTTTCTTTCTGGCACTAATGAGAATTTGATTAACATGTCATTTACATTTAGTTACTCTGACATCATGAAAATACAACTGCAGTTATGGTCTCATGAAGGGGTTAAAACAAAGGTGTGTTGTTTATTTCGGCAGTTCCTCATTAAAAGTGTGTAAAACCTAAGTAGCAAGCAACCACACTCCATTTGACAGTAACCATTTCCTCCCATCATACTGCAGGCATAGCTCCCTGATTTCCTCCTCTAACTCTATTAGTCATTATTTTGTTGTTCTTCAATGCTTTGGACTGTTGTATTATTTTCAGTGTATTGACTCTGTGAATTGCAAGTGAACTGAGGCTGATTTAGCATTGACTTTTTTAAAGGTTATATTCTTAAAGTTGATTATGCTGCACAAATGGTTTAAGAAGACGCTACGGTCCTCTTTTTTTCATCTGAAATGTGAGTGCATTGTAAGTGACATGAATTCAGCTGCTGCTCCTCTTCAGTAAAATGACACATTTTGCACACCATATTGCTTGAAACTCATCTTGTTGTTTCCATGCAGTGAAACTTTCTACCGACCAGGGTGACCTCACTCTGAAGACATTAATTCTATAGCAACTTTGGATCTTGGGATAACTCGTGTTATTATGTGTAACTGCTGTTATATTTTATACAGGTTTTGCCTATGAACAGGGCTCTTTTGCTTTCAGGGCCACATCCAGTAAAGGGTAATTTAGCCTAGGCTACTTATCACCACATAGACAAGTGTCTCAAGGTAAAGGCCTCTCATATGTGGTATGTGCATATAAAGTCTTTATATTGTGACTGTATGTTTAGTTTTTTTCAAAATAATTTAGCACCGTGGCATACACAATGAGGCTTATCTAGAGGCAGATCCCGGTAAACCCCCTTACGGAAGGTACTGGACCAGTTCTCCATTTCTAGGGTCTGATCCTTAGACTCCCAGGGTATTACCCTAAAGCACTGAATAAGGACTGTTTAAGCTGGTGGTGAGGAGACACGCCTAGCTTCTAACTGCCTACGTCCGAGCATCTACACCTTTTTTTTTTTTTTTTTTACCGACTGAACAGCCCAGCTACCATTACCAGCCGGGCTCGTTAACGGCAGCTCTCCTCTAAATAATCTGGGGCCTTGCTATTGTGCTAGGATGGATATTAGTGGTTTGGTCGAACCCCAAGGGACTGTTAATTTGATTGGCTAGAGTAACCTTTAAGAACCTGTTACGATGTCACACACACACAACAACCTAACTTTTTACTACCATCGATGAACTCAAAATCACACAGCTACTTTAACCATAGTTTGATTATTTATTGCAATAAGCTTTAGTAAGGGCAGTAGTAAACAACTCAATTCACATTTTAGACATCAATTAAATCATTCCTGTAGAGGACCAAGTCTCTGATGAACAATTCACAGCTCCGTCCAAAGCTCCCAAAATGTTCTTAGTCTCACGTCACGCAAAAAGGAACTTCAGTCCAAATTTGTGATTCTCTGTCACTGGGGTATTGGTTAATTCTTATCGTGCTTAAATCCTCTGTTGGTGACAAAGTTCGTAAAGTCCTTTTTTGTAGATGTTGCAGCTCACGTTCTCCTTCATATGATGTGTTCCAAAGAAGAGATTCTGTGTTATGTCACTTTCGACATGACACAGTCAAAAACTCTCTTTCACCTCTCACCCATATTACACAATAAATATTTCTCCAGAATAAGCCAACTGTCAAACATTGCTTCACTTCTAACACATTACTGTCACGCCATAACTTCCTTCTTTGCAGCCTCACAGGCAGCTGAGGTCAGATACACACCGTTTCAATCTTTACACAACTTTAGTTCTAGTGACTTCATTCATTTTGTTATCAAAACATTCTCACTTACATTTCTTTATGATTAATGTTGGTTATATGATTTAGGTCGATTCTATTCACTTTAAGTAATAGTGCAGCACACAATTCAACATATTCTCATGTGTTATACAATTCACGTCAGGATTTTAGCTGTAATTTGCAAAGCTGGGGTACACTGATTATTCAATTCATTTAATTTTATATAGCCAATTCATTACACCAGTTGTCTTATTGAACTTCTCCAAAAGAGCAGGGCTAGACCATGCTCTTTATAATATTATTTTGATCTTAACTCATGATTTCAACTCTCTCCGCACTATTTTGCCTCACAACCTACTATTTCGATCTCAACTAACTTGACACTAACTATAAAGGAAGGATTCTCTGTCTGTCTGTCTGTCCTGTCTTTCTTTGTGTCTTTCTGTATATCTGTCCTTCGATTTACACTTGGCGGCTGAAGACGGAAGGGAATGCAGTGTCGAAGTTGATGCAATTTGGCCAGATGGCGGCGCTATAACAACGGACTTTATGTCTTTGCTCGTAACTTTTAAACCGTAAAAATTTTTTTTTCTTTCCTTTCCTCTTTTACACCCCTAGATCAGTTTTCCACCATTATGAATGTTGTCCAAATCTGTTTTTCACAACTCCTCCTATTTTGAGCCAATTGTTGTAGCAACATCATCTAGCTGTAAAGGAAGGAATCTTTGTCTGTCTGTCTGTATGTATGTGTGTATGTCCTTCGCATAGCTCGAGAACAGGTCAACCGATCGACTTCAGACTTAGTGGGCGTAGTGCTGAAAACCCAAAGGGGTGCAGTGTCAAGTGTGAAGTCGATCGGATGAGCGGTTCTTGACAACTCTGCAAGGATGGCTTCCGGGGGCCAAGCAATCGACCAGCTCCAAATGGGCACGCGTTTCAAACGGCCATGCACTCCGAACGGGCACGCCTCCCGACAATGCTGCAAGCAGCAATACCGGGAGCCAAGCAATCGGCCCATTCCAAACAAGCATGCGCTCCAAAAAGGCAGTGCACTAGTTAACAACAACAAAGCAAACAAAGCAACCCATGAACTAAATTACGTGTGATGCAAATGTATGATTTTCTTTCTGTTGATATCTCAACCTGCAGGAAATATACTAACAACCACAACATTGTCATTTCCAAGCCCACCTCCAGGGCGGTATACTCAAACGCTCACACGAGATGGCATCTATGAGGGATCAAGTCCATGAAACCAGCTCGACTGAGAAACATGTCAAAATGCGAACATTTTCAGATGAAACCTGAAAGTATATAAACACCAAAAACAAAAATGACAGGGCAAAGGTAATACTGTGATCAGTTGTACATTAAAAAATAACAGAGCAGTCTTTACTGGCAGGTAGCGTAGGTGTGTACTAGGTAGCCAGTAATGGGCAGCTGTCGGCACCGCTGAGCTCTCAATGAAGCTATGCCAACTACCACAGAAAATAACCAATTCTGTCTGTCTCTTTCTTTCTCCCACTCACACACACTCCTCAACACACACACATACAACACACACATGCGGCTACAAAAATGTAATTTTTTCCAAAGGAGGGTCGAATGAACCAGTCTTTCTATTCGCTGCTGTCCAACGACATGAAAAGAATTGACCTGTTTAGAAAAATTGGTCTTCCCTCTACTGCTTCTCAGTTGTCATGACTGTCCAGCAGCAGCATACCTCTCGTTAAATGAGCACAAAGCCTCCTTACAGTTACAGTTTGAGATGGACTGTGCTTGACTCATTGAATTAATAAAATATAAATAACATCAATAAGGTACAGCATGTATCTTCCATCTTGTCATTTTCCTTTTTCAAAGTGCCCTGTGTGCCTAGACTATCCAGACATGATGTTGCATTCTTATTATGAATCTTGAGGCTTCCAATTTGTTCTTGTCAGTCAAGTCAACCTGATGTGTGTTTGGCTTTGTTACCCGTATTTTTTAAGTATTGAAAGAAAAAGTGTCGTGGAGGACACAGGATCAAAACAAACACACAGTGAGAAGGAGCCAGACTATTTTTAATGACCGGTGTAGGACTGCAAGAGTTTTCCACCACTGGAGTTGTGAACTCAGTTGTCATGTACCATGGAAATATCATAATCAACTTACTGAAGTATAACCTGACATATTACATGATTGTTCTAATGTAATTGTTCTAATTTTTGACATTATTATTGAAAAAAAATACTTTCAAAATTGCAATGAAAAGTCTTAGCAATAAATAAGAGATAGATTTTTAATCATGTGCTACTGTACAAATTTACACCAGAAAGGTAGTTCATTCATCAATGAATAGATGCATTTTATTTGATGTAAACACTAATTCCAGTGATTTTGAATAGTACTGTATACAAAGAGGGCCCCTCAAATGATCAGATGTAAGTATTTTAACATTACATTATCAATGAGTTCAATCAGAGTGGAAATGAAGGAGGCCTGTAAATCTCCCATTTATCTATCTCACCATTCATCTATCTTTGCAAAAGCATTAACAGCACCTGATGAGAAGGAGCTATCAGCTTTGGCCACATACTAGTTTGGTGTTGCCAGCTCTTGTCATGTGGAGGGAGTTTTTCCAGTAATTGCTGGTGCCATAAAAAATCTCCAGCTCTATCCATTGTTTTTTTGTGGACATCTAAATGGATCATCAGTTTCAATCCAATTTAGCAAGCAGACTCTGTGTTCCCTGCTTTGATTGCTTTGTGTGGAATACCTTTTCCAGTGAGCAGCACTTACAGGAATAACAGGCTATGGGCATATATCAAAAAGCACTGATCATCACTGACTTTCATCACATAAAAAAAAACTTACAAACTCACAAATGCCTGATAGGGATGGGCAATACCAGGGATTGTATTGTAATATCACATAAACAAACAGATACATACAAACAGATATCAATACTTTCTATGTAAAAACAAACATAATCTCAGCATTGTTTTAGGTCCGGTTTTTGTGCATGTGGATTAGTCCATATATAGGTATAAAGAGAATAAAGAATAAACATAGTTCATGTCTTATGTACTACCTTGAGAAAAATTACCCTTTTCAATATTAGATGCATGAACTTCATAGGAAGCAAAGAAACAGTCAGGTTTTTGTGTCAAGGTCAAGTGGAGTTAGAAGCAGAAGTAGTGATATTTTAGTAGAGCTCTTAGACTGGGGGGTTGCGTAGTTGAGCATGGGTGACTTAATGTGGTGTAGTCCATTTTTCATCATTTCCTTTTTGGAGCTAAGCCACTGAAACCTGCTGCAGAGCTATCCAGTTATCTTCACAGAGATCAGAAAGGCCATGTATTTTCATCATGTGCCTCATGGTCCTAGCCAATTCAAAGATCACCAGCTTAGTGTCTCCATTTCACAGACACACTCATCAATCTCTGCTGCTCTGCTCTCAGGCCTCAGTTGTGTTAAAGATGAAACACACAGAAAGACAGTTTTTTAGAGGTACTGTGTGTGTTCAGTCCAATGTATCAGCTTCCCCGCAGCCTGAGCAACAAACCCCTCTCATGACAGACACAATTATTCAAATTCATCACCTTAAATTTGTACTGAAAGCAGCTTGTCTGTCTGCAGCCATGCCTGTGAATTTTCACCTGTTCTAGAGGTGACTCATTCTTTCAGAACAGCATTGAAATGTAATTTGGAAAAGCATTCTTTGACAAATTAATCAACACTCTCCGTCGTGACAGAGACTTTACTGACTTTGGCTTATGCCCCAGGCTAATTTTACTGAATGACATTATCTGATCTATTCCAGCTCACTTTCTAGTGCATGTTTTCTCATATGGTGATACTTGACTGGATCAGAGTATGACTGTAATCCAAATTGGCTATAGAATGGCAGAAGACGAAATAGAAACCATTGGAGAGAATTTTGGGGAAAACTGTGTTACGAGCTCTATCTGTGTTACAAAGTCTGTATATTGATATATATTTTCATAAAGGTCCAGTATGTAAAATTTAGAAGGAGGTATTGGCAGAAATTGAATATAATATTCATAAGTATGTTTTCATTAGTGTATTAATGAAATTAATTGCCTGAAAATGAGAATCGTTGTTTTTTCATTACCTCAGAATAACCTGAATATATATATCTGCAGAGGGAAAGTCCCCTTCAAGCAGACTTTTTTACTTAGTTACTAAGAACATTAAAGATGGCTCCATTCTATTCAAGTGTCCCAGTAAGCCATGACGGTGTGACAGTGAACCAGCATGCACAATACCAGGGCCCTGAAACTGAAGCAGCTTCAGCCATTGTTCATTTACTTATTTACACATGCACTTGAGAAGCAGCATCACACGGGAAGCTGTACCTCTTAGCTTGAACAAGGACACAAACAGGTTTTAGGACCATTGCAGCTATGATTGTACTACAACAGAAAGTGTTGCTCTGTATTTGGTAAAATAATTGCCAAATTAATGGACTTGGTCACACTGACCCATTGGCAATCATAGTAGGCTGGCTGAATACAACCCTATAAAGAACATAACAAAGAATGGAGTGACCTAAATATGTCTTCAGATACAAAAGAAGAAATGGCCTTCAAGGTGATACAGTTTATTGGGCCAGAGGCTGAGCCCCTTCACCCGCGCTCCCCGTGCACTGTTAAATTACTGTAAAATCTGATACAGTCTGCACACAGAGTCTTGCTGAATGTTTTGCAGCAGATGCAAAGATTAACCAAATTAACCTCAGACAGTAATTAGTTAAATCAGAGCAAATATTGGCAATAATCTAACACATATAATTGCTTCAATGGTGTGGGTCAGAGATTGGGGGCCTACTGGACTGAAGTAAATGAACATGTGTTGGGGAATATGACCAGACACAAAGTATGAGAGGTTTTATGATTTTCCCAATTTGTTTCTATTTAAGGTTAGAATTATGGCTTTGTGGAATATAAATAAATAGGTCATAGTGGTAGAGAGTTTGTCCCACTTGCCACCAGCGAGAACAGGAAGTGAGAATATGGAGGATGGTAATGACCCTGATTACTGACGTCTCACTTTGATTAGTCCGTCTTTGTGAACACATGTTCCAGTTTTTTATTTATTTATTTTTATTTTATTAAAGTAGGTCAGACATGAAAAGTGAAACAAGCAAGTAACTTTAGATAAGTGTTTTTTAATGTTCATGGCATATGGGGCAGAACTTATAATGTAAAAGCCTGGAAAACGGATTGAAACTCTCAAAAGTCTTAATCCCAATTACAGGCACAGCTACAAAGATGGTTCATACTAGGTCCAACAAGTACCTGGCAATTACATTTCTGACAATCTGTGGAATTTGACAGCCAGCACTTTTTAATAGCTCAAAGGAAGAAAAATGATCTTTGCCTCAAGTGAATTGCAAGCATCAGACAAAATTACTAGAATAAATTTAGTATAACAACAAGAAGCATCGACAAAATAACAAGTTGAAATGATACATTAGAGATTTGACAGATATAAGGGGCTGACAAATGCTGCTAAGACCTAATATGTCCCCATTTATATCAATGTTTGCAATGTGATTGCTATTTTTGTCAAGTGTTTATATGTTGCTTACCTTCTCTATTTGGCCCTCTTGCAATCAAAATCAAAGCTGATTCACTTAAATGAATGAGAGTTCATATCAGCACAAAAGGATACCAAACAAAACCCCCAGATGAATCTTATTTTCCAAAGTCTTTAGCTATAAGAGCATTGGATTAATATTTTTCTCATCTTAGCTTTTAAAAATGTCTTCTCTTTGGTTAAATGTTAACCAAAGTCAGTTAATAATACACCTACTAACAGCTAATCTTTTTTAATGTAAATTATTTAATTTAGCAAAGACAAATTGGAAATCCACTTGCGCAAAGGGAGACATTTACCTTTGGATGAAAGTGACTTTTCAAAATATAGTGCACAGTATATTTTGCCTTCTGGGAAACGGTTGTCTTCACTGTCTTGTAGTGAATTAATAAATGTTTTAATTTGAAAGTAGCTTATGCTTCAGCAATGATGAGCATTAGGAAAAAAAACACAGACTGGATCAATATAAATAGGTTTACGGTAGAGATCAGCTGCTGTATATATGATATACTCTGAGATGCGTTTTAATCAGGCAACTGTGAGGGTCACTCCCTGCACACACTTAAGCCTCCTTCCCCTCCAAAACAAGCTATTTTAAGGAAAACTGAAAGCTGTGTAACTCCAGTGCTGATCATTGGTCATGGTAATGATGATTTGAAATCTGGAACCCTTAATTGCATTTATAGTTTTATCATAAAACTAATGTTTTGGGAATATCAGTGACATGAATGTGGCCATTACTACAACGAAAAAACATCTTGTCTTACTGTCACTCTACAGTGTATCAAAACTAACATTGTCGACACTAATTGATGTGTTGTGACTGATGCAAATGAATAGATTCTTTTCAAAATAATGAGTGAATAATTAGTCATAATTAAGTATGCTAACAAGCACTGATTTATTAACTGATTTCTCCATACCGGCTTCGTCAGTGTTCACTGCATGCCAGGCTTTGTTTTAATGAGGCTGCCTGTCCCAATCAGTGTCAAGCCATTCCTGTAGAGAAAATAGTCAATTATGAAACTTTCACTGTGCCATGCTCTATTGAGGCTATTTCTATCTTACACAATTTTGCATTGAGTGTCATAATAAAGCAGTAATATAGAGGTGACACAAGTCCAGGGATGATGCAGCTATAGGAATTTACTACAGTAGTATTGGTACTTCACTGAAGTGCTCTTCATTACAGTTAAGAATGAATGAATGTTGAAGTGAAGAGTGTCATTATCTTACAGTAGTTATGATTGCACATGTACCAAGAAAACTTCAGATCTTTTTTTGACTATTATCTGGTTACCAGTGCTACACATGGAGCAAGTTATCAACACTATAGCTTTGTAAAAAGACCCAATCAGCTATGTTGCGTAAGTGAACATTTTGATCCTTAGTCTATGCACAGCACTTTAAATGTCCTGCACAGATTTGTAAAGGCATCTTCTCATTCAAGGGGAACAAATTGTAACAGAGGTATGCTACCAAGAATGGGGTGGCAACATTGAGCCTGATAGCTGCGGCCAACAAGTTCAAATTCAAGCTTTTTGTCATTCCAACTATAAAAACTACAGTTGAGTAGAAGCCTACATAGAGGTACATTTTAGTACATTTATTTTACAGAGGTACAACAACACAAGTGAAAATAGATGTCAACATGAGGATTATGATGAACCTAGAGGGCATTCTGTTTAATAGGGCAAGAAGTTAGAAAGACATTCCTGCAGTTACAATACTGTGAATGTAAACCTGGTGCAAGAAGAATTCAAAACGCACATGTCCAAGATGAATTATCGCAGAATAATTATACTTTGCTGTTGACACAATCTGGATAAACTTATATATAAAAAACATTGATTTGCACCTTTTGACCTATCTCTGTTGCATATTCCTATATTGTGTCCTATAGATCTGTTGTATGACACAACGAGCAAGGGTTGAGACAGAATGACCAACTCATGGAAGGGGCTGGATGTATGGAAGATTTGGCATCCTAACTTCTGGCATTCCTTTTTTCTGTAATGCATTCTCACCGTTCATTCTGAAAATGTTTTCTGGACAGTAATGCTTAGTTTTTGCTACAACATCAAAAGAGCCTTTTTTCGGATCACTACAGCGTGCCTGAACACAAAACAATCCATGACAATGAAAATGGGGACAGTGAAACTTTGTAGTGGCGTTTGTTCAAGAACAATAAACCTCACTGTAGTCTGTATAGGTGTGACTGGACAGATTTAATTTTTGTGGTGTCTTTTGTTCCATATCCATAAATAACTGAGACCATCGTGTGTTTGTAGTCAGATACATGCAAAACATGTTAATTAGCTATAAACCATACAGTTGTACTTCCGGATGTGATCTCCCTCAGTAGCTAATTAAAGAGACATCTTTTTGATCTCATAATAGCCCTGCTGCCACGGTAAACAAAGCAAGTGACAATGACAAACTAATGGATTTTTGCATTTCAAGAGAAGATACAACTTTAATACAGATCTATTTTTAACAGTTTTGTTTGGCAACATCTTTAGGTATGATACCTATTAAAACATCCCATCCCACACTCTATGAACCTATAGTGATTGTTTGGTATGATAGATTATTGTTTTGTTCTTCAGGAGTCCAGTGAAATAAAAGCAGTCTTTGGAAAATGTAGGCCTATATGTAAATCTAAATAGAAACTGCTGGAATTAAATATAAATAATCTGCAATAAACCCTGTTGTTGTGAAAAGAAGCAGGATGAAATACCATTTCATAATATCAGTTAAAGTTAATGTCAGTTGAGTTAAAACATTTGTATTCTTTCAATATTTCATAGTCAAATATTTTGTCTGAATTTTATTCATATTAATATTTTTTTCCACAATGTCTTACTGCTTTATATTGAACACTTTGGATGCCCCATATTAATCGTCCCATCTCACTAGAACCTCTCCAAAATGGGCTTTAGAATTTACTTTCTCACAATATTATGATGCAGAGAAAGTAGGCTACATTTCAGAATTGTGTTCATTTAATGGAATTTCAGACAGGACATGTCGAAGAGAGGTGTGTGCCTCAGCAAGGACAAGGACATCAAAAGCCTTTTTTTGTTGTCATGGACAGTGAAGCCCCAGTGAAATCAAATGCGAAGGATCCACTTTGTCCAGCCGTTATACCTATTTATTCCTTACCGCAGCATTCTGATTCGGTCGTCATGGTTGCTGCGGCAGCGTCAGGTAACCATGGAGACATAGACATATCCTGTGTTTACTGAACTGGTGTCCTACAACTTCGGTTTAACGTTAGCCTTATATGCACTCTATGGCCTTAACGTACAACTGTACCTGCTGTACGTTGCTGTTCAGTGTAACGCTTGAAACGCTTAGGGATAATGTAACGTTAACTGACATTTAGCCAAAATAATTTATCCGGACACACGTCACACTGGTTTCCACCGTCGACGTGACGTCACGTAAAATGTTCAGGAATAATTATCAGGTAACGTTAAGTTTATTTTAACCCAACTAACGTTAACCCAGGCCTTCTATTCTTTGTAAACAACATGTTATTCTCTTTCTAGGCTAATATGAGCTTTAGCCCAACATTGGCTGCAGGCTAGTAAAAACTAACCCTGTTCTTCTTCGCAGGGTGGAGCTGTGGTGGAGATCTTCAGTGGACAGGGAAAAGACCCTGTAGCAAAATGGAAACTTTGCGGAGGGCCGTCATCCATACACAAGGTGAGTTTTTTTCAGAGCTGCTTACCTTAGCCTGAATGGCGATTAAACACGCTATTACAATAAAATGTAACTAGCCTAGACATGTCCTCAAGCTAGCGCAGGGCCTGCACAGACAGCAAAAACAAAACAAAAAACAATGTAATCCATTCCAATAAACATCATAAACATCATAGAGTTTACAAGGTCTGAACGATTACCACAGAGCTGAATTAATGCAACAGTGCATCAAAAATGTATGTTTAGGCTGTAAGCGTCAACACTACAGTAGGGCTACCTTGTTTTACATTGCAGTTGCCATAGGTGTCGTCCTGGACAGGTTACTAGTCCATAATCATCAGATGTACAGTATAGATTGCCACCTGAAAATGTGGGATGCTAGTACAGTATACAAACTGTATGAGAGATTATTTGTAAACTGTCAAAATGAGGGAAAATACAAACTCATGTTGTGATAATTCTATAGATGCCTAGGAACGCTGCTGCCCAAACTATACATTTTCACAGCCCTTTGCAGACAGTGTATTTGTATGTCATAACAGAGTCGCACCACAGGTACACAATACTGTACTAGCGAGGACCTCATCTGTATTATTTCTTCCCTCAGGACTATGATAAAGAAGTCAAAGGATTTGTTTATTGTCTGGAGGGTAGCAGCCAGACAGTCAAGATGCAAATGCCAGAGAATGGGAAAATGTCTCGTAAGTCACAACTATACTTACGGGCATTTGTAAATGCTACTTTGTTATGCTCACGTTAACAGTATTTCACTTCTTTGCCTATTTGTTTCTTAGTCGGGCTTCTCCAAAGATTCTTGGTCCTTCAAGTGAATATTCCTCAGTGCAAAGATTTTTCCATTGAGCTTGTGTAAGTACAACAGAAAAGGTTTTTTATAATTCATAAATGGCAACTCACTTTGAACAACATTTGTCGATCATAATAGGTCTTTAACTCTGTGGCTGATAAAGGACCTTTATTTCTGTTGTTGTGGCACAATATGGTTGCCACAATAATGTTTAATAGAGGAAATTGACATTTTCTTACATAAGAGAACACTTAATAGTATAATGCATAGTAAAATACAAGAAATAGTAATTTAATTACAGTGAATTCCCCTCAGACCACTGACAAAATTAGTAAAAGACAGTGTGTTTACATCTATTAGGAAAACCCCTTGAGCCACCTGAAAAATTGAGTGCATCATATTAGCAATGACTGTTATGTAATTGCTACAAAGAAGGCTTTTATCTCGCCAGCCACAGTAAATTCTACAAGGTTATATGCAAAGGAATAAGCCAAATTTGTAAAACATAGTATAATGTGTGGTTATTTATTGATACTCCTAGTGAGGTGCCAATGTTCTTATGATCAATAAAACACAGTTTATGCCATCAAGACTCTACAGAAGTCTATATTTAAGGTTTGTATGGAGTCTTATTCATGCTCATAACTAATTATGTGTGAATTCACTTAATGGTAAAATTAAAGTTTTTTACAGATACAAGCTGTGAAATATAGTATAGGTGCTGCTGTTTGGATTTTATCAGGTCATGGTAACTATATAGAAAACAAAACTAGGAAGACATACTGTCAGAAGTTGAAATTATTTTGTAGTATGAAGTTACTTACCTACTTATTTACTCACACACTACATCCTTTTAAGAATCTGGGGAAATATTGTTCCTGCTGTTGTTGTTCTTCTTCCATTAGAGTGCATCATGACAGCAGATTTCACAGCACTAGATTAAAGTGAACACACTGAGTTGGCCTTAGAGACCAATAAGCTTGTGGCTTTCTCTGGTCAGGACTTCTTAATGACACCACTGATGCTGGTGATAATTTATGTTCTGTTCTGTTTTCTGCTATTCACAGGATAACTGATTCAGAGCACCTGAAAAGAAGACTTCACTTATCAACAGTGCATAAAGAATTGTCCGCCACACTTTTGCATGCAAAGATACCTTTTTTAGGATTGAAACGCAATATTGTGAGTATCTAACTCAACCTCGACATATTCTTTTAGTATTTGCTTTCAGCTGAGCTGACTCTGAGCTGTATCTCTAAGGCATCACTGTAACTACACAATCATATTGTTTCTATTGTCACAGTGGTCTACTTTGTGCATCGACCTTGTATCGTTCACCGGTGAACTGTTCAAGGGATTTTTGACACTGGATGGCATCACATTGTTCGCTACCTGTAAAGTGCGCAGAATCTTCACCATGAAAACAGAGCCTACAACAATGTCAAATGATGGTAATGAAGTTTGTTACAACTAAATGATTAATGTCAAAACAGAATTTGGTTAGCTTAAGTCCTCTTCATGAGTGGCTATTAAAGAGATACAACAACAACAACTAAGCAATTGTCATGAAGCAAGTTAGTGGTCTTCACTTTGACTAGAATTGTTGTGAGTCTTGTGAGTTTAACTGAAATGCGTGTGGAGGAAGAGAGAGAGACAAACAGTTGGCTGTTTTCTGTGGTAGTTGGCTGAGCTCAGTGCTGGTTTTTGTTCAACTCAGCTATGACTCAGCAGTGCCAACAGCTGCACTCAATGCCAGCTACTCAGTGCATACCTACACTACTTGCCAGTAAAGACAGCTTGTCATTTTGTATTTTTCTTTGTCAAGGTGTTGTCTTTGTTGTGTGATGGTTTGTCATGATAATGTGTTATGGTTTATTCTATGATCAGGATAAATCTGAGATTGTTCTCGTTTTAATCTAGATATGTTTCTCGGTGGAGCTGGTCTCATGGACTTGATCCCTCGCAGTTGCCAGTTCCCAGGAGATGTCAACCATGTCACTCAGGTGTTGAACATGGAGAATTTGCAGAAGGCAGATATGAGGGCTGGATTGTTGAGCTCTGACTGTGGTAGGTAAGAGCAAATCATAGGATAGTGAAGTGAACAATAAACAGTGGTGGAGAGTAACAAAGTACATTTATTCAAGTGCGGTACTTCAAAATTTTGTCTTAGGTCCAAACTTTTGAGGTTCTTGTACTTGAGTATTTCCATATTATGCTACTTTATACTTCTACTCCACTTCACTTTGGAGGCAAGTATTGTACTTTTCACTCCACTACATTTATATGACAGCTTTAGTTACTTTGCTGATTCAATACAAAATATAGTACAAAAATAAAAGATGATGTATTATTATAGATTAAGCTACCCAAGCAGTATATCAAGTAGTAACAATTAACGACACCTTTACCAGCAACATTAAGGTGACCCTTGCACATTGATGCATCAATAGTTATAATCCAACAATATAATATATATTATTCTGAAATGGGCCATCCTATAGTAGCATTTTGACTGTAGTATGCAAGTACTTTTACTTATAATAGAGTATTTCCACATTGTTGCTCTGATACTTTTAATCAAGTAAAAGATCTGAGTACTTCTCCTATAACAATGAAAAAAATGAAATAGATTTCAGGTAACACAAAGACGTTTAAAGATGTGGTATGTGATTCTCATCCAATACACGTCTTTTTGTCAAATTCAGCAAATATCTCCTCACAGTCCGCTAGCTGTCCGTTCAGTGTGTGCGCTGAAAAAAAAAAGCGGTGTGTGTACGCAGCCCTGGCTCTGTAAATGGGGAACTAACAAAGTAGCTCAGACCGAGCCGCACAACACTATTCCAGCCATTCCTGCCATGATGTTTGTGTCAGGTAACGTTAAATGACTTGCCCACGGACAATCAGCTTACTTTCTAGATATGCTGTTGTTGTGATGTTTGCTATAGTAAAAGGAGAGTTGTGAGTATCGCTGTCTGGAGCTGGTGTGCCGGCTCTGGGAAACCGTCTCGTCCTCTCTGCATGTTGTCTTCGCAGCAGCAACTGTAGGGACCAAGCCCCCAGGAAGTCTGCAAGGCTTTGAAGCCAATTTGACATAGCATTACAACTTCCTGGTCCGTCATGCGATGCACACTGGCTCCACAAGACTGTTATACCATAGAC
This sequence comes from Coreoperca whiteheadi, assembly GCA_011952105.1. Taxonomy (NCBI): domain Eukaryota; kingdom Metazoa; phylum Chordata; class Actinopteri; order Centrarchiformes; family Sinipercidae; genus Coreoperca; species Coreoperca whiteheadi. The sequence goes on from CM022473.1 coordinate 18,146,461, forward strand.
TAGATTATATACTTATATTTTTTTAGCTTTGGAATGACTGGTTTCACCATCCGAATTTGATCTATTCGGTCCAATAACATTTGGAAAGTCTAGAAGAGCCGCACTATTAAATAATTTTATCCACATTCAAGTTAGTGGAGGGCTAAACCGGAAGTTAGCTGGCTCGACTGATAATGGGTCTGTTTTTCATGGTTGGGGCTAGGCCCCTTAGTTCCAGTTAAGGGATATCTTAATGCTACAGCATACTATTTAGACAATATTTTAGACAAACTATTGTAGCAACAGTTCAACATGACAATGCCCCCACCCAAAGCCAGCTCAAAAAATGGTAAAGAAATGGTTTTCCAAGTTTGGTGTGGTAGATTTTAATTCTCCTGCACAAGCTGCATCCCACACCTTTGGGATGAATTGGAATGCCAAATGAAAGCCAGGCCCTATCGCCAACATTAGTGCCCAACGTCACAAATGCTCTTGTGGCTAAATGGGAACGAATCCCTGCTGCCAGGTTCCAATTCTTGTTGAAAGCCATCACAGAAGAGTGGGGGCTATTACAGCAGCATCTTAATACCCATGGTTTGCGAAGGAGATTTTCAACAATCACATGTACGTGTAATATTCAGATGTCCACATACTTTAGTGTATGTTTTCTCAAATCCATCACATAGAATTTGTTGTTCTGAGAGTAACTTATGGCACGTACTGTATACTGCAGGTGTAGCTTTATACATTTACAACACGAGATATCAGCCATAATTTACCAATGAGACTGATAATATGCAAAGAAAGCATCATGGCGCAGAAATGATTGCATATAGAGAAGTTATTTTCTACGAAGTGATTGAGATGATAATCGATTTGTTTTCCTTGTATGAAATTCCTGTGGTCCTCATTTTTGTGTTCATTTGCACCTCACCTGTTCTCAGAGAGCAGCAATTATCTCCTCATATAAAAAGACATGCACCAGTAATCCAGTTCCGCCTCCTCTGTGGCCTTTTTTATCAGCGCTTATTTATTTGTTCTGACAGCTGTCTAAGTCATGTTGAGTCAACCAGCAATGCCCATAGAAGAGAGCAGTAACCACGCACAAGAAATAGCTTTTCATAATTAGCATCTTCATTATTAGCATAACATTCTTAATCATAATAAAAATGATTGCTATTAAAGTAGGCGTACAATTTAACTGTGACAAAGTTGCTTGGTGAATATTTTTGCTTCCCTATCCAATCTGTCAGAAACAGTTAAAAGTAGGCGAAATCACTTTTTGTCAACAAAACAAATCGTGATTATCTTATACAACAAAGAAATTCTGCTTTTCTCAAGGTCAATGAATTTTCAGAGATGAAAATCACTTGTTAAAAATATTTTATTTTTTAGCCTATTAACTATCATACACCTCATTTTATTCCTTATTGTTGCCACCTTCTTTCATGGGCTTCTGCAGATTTCAAATACACTGAAATGTACTCACCCCTAAACCTGGGTCATTTTCTGAATGTTGAATCTGCTGCATCAAAGGAGTCCGACTTCTTCCTTTTCTTCACTCTCAGTACATCCAACTCAGCTCTGTCTGTATCATCTTGACTATCCTGTGTGTTTTGTGGAATGGAAGTGGATCAGACAGAAAGTGTGTTTGCTGTAAGCATCAGCGGAGGTGGTCCTAATGAGCTCTGGCACAGATACAGCAGGGTCAGGTCATGGCCCTATCACAACTCCCACTACAGCCCATTATTTTTATGCCTCCGCGCCAGCAATAGCTGTGGCTGGAGGCATTATGTTTTCGGGCTGTCCGTCCTTCCGTCCCATTCTCGTGAACGCAACATCTCAGGAACGCCTGGAAGGAATGTCTCAAGGATGAACTGTTTAGAATTTGGTGGTCAGAGGTCAAAGGTAAAGGGAGCTCTCTGTGACCTCACAAAACACATTTTTAGCCATAACTCAAGAATTTATAATCATATTTTACAGTTGAACGAAATTAATTAGTGACACTTTTGACTCAAAGGTCAAGGTCACTGTGACCTCAAATGACCTTGACAAAAACGTTTTTGGCCTGACAAAATTTCACACAGATGTTTAATGGGATACACAGATGAAGTGATGACATTTATTAGCCAAAAGGTCGAAGGTCAACTTTACTGTGACATCATTAGATCCTGGGAAAACACTATTTCGGCTGTTATTCAACAGCATAATTATTGTTACTCAAAATAAACACGACGTTTATGGTTCGTACAACTTTATTCGGTGCATGGCAGAGTTCTACACAACTACCATTACCGCCACCTGCACACAGCTAGAGACACTGCGCATGTGGCAACAAACAGGCACACCATGCCATATTCAACAGTGTAGAAGCACCAGTGTAGAAGCACCAATGAACAGTGTAGAGGGGAAATAACATGTTAACAATTATGACCATATTTCACAGTTGTTTGGTCACTGAATAGGTGACATTTGACTCAAAGGTTAAAGGTCATTATGACCTCTAACTAGGTTTTTAGTCATAATTTAAGAATAAATTGTGCATTTCAGATTTCGCACACATGTTGACTGGGACGTCACAATACGTAAACAATAACGTGCACAGTACGGGATCAGGTGACTGCAAACATCATACTGTAGCACGCCTAGCTAATCGTGATCCTGTGAGTGAGGGAGTGAGTTTACCCACAGGTCACAGAGGCTTTGCATCTAAAAATAACAGCAGAAAACAAAAGCACCACATTTTTGTAGCTGTACCCTATAACGGGGCGATCATGCAGAGACGTGCTGATAAAAACGCGTCACCCGAAAAACCATTGTCTTCCTATGGTACCGCATGCCTGGCTCGCACTCCTTTCTTGCGCCGTGCATCGCGTTTTTCTGGCAGTTTTTAGACATGCATAAACATTTAAATATTCTCAACTTTTAAGCGCCAGGTACGAAGGCAATGTCAAACTCGGCCCAAGCAGTCAATCAAATCAAGCAAGAGGCAGGCTTTACTGCTTTACCACTTTCTTCCTGTTGCTTGAGTAGCCAGGTGAATCTCTCTGGTAAGTATAGTGCCATTTACTGCCGCTAAATAAAAGTGCATGCAGTTTTTGGTGTTTTTGGCATCTCTGTGTGATCGCCTCTTACGGATGCATCTTTAAATAGTAATCAAGCACATGTGTACCCTGTTTAGCCAATACATCTATAATAATCTTTAATTAATCATTTCAACAATATATATTCACTGGAATCATACATATGTATTATCAATATAGTGCTAACTTTCGTTTAGCCAAAAAAATACACTTTATACATTTTATTCAATTCCTTCCAAGTATTCACTATATGTATGAGTCTGGACAGACATGGATGTAAACTGGGGCTGTAATTCTAGTTACATGATGACATGGAACAGATTGATAGATTAAAGAAAAACATCAACTAATCAGTCCAGTAGTGGAGTCTAATTTATATTCAACCACCATAGCCTCTAATTCAAAGTAGCACTGTCTGCTTCAGCTTACAAAATCGTGTAAAACATCATTAATACTGAACTGACACAAGCAATTGAATCTTGTTCTCAAGTCAGCTGGTTATGTTTGCAATATAGTGTAACACATCTCAAAAACATACTCCAGTGTAGAAAAAAGGCATGTTTTTAAAATTGTCTATTCACAGTAAAAAAAGTGACTTTGAAAGAACTTTGTGTCAAATTTGAAGGTGGCTTCTCACTGATGTTAAAAATGCTGGTCTGAGCCCTTCCCACTGAACTGGCTTTAAGCCTGCATTTTTCATCTGTGTGAACTATGTGACTCTTGTAAATCTGAGATGGTCTAAGCCTTCAGAAGTTTCAGTGGCTACTGGATCATTAACAAGAATGACAACAGATTAAGGAAATTGGTTAAAATATGCAGCCCTACTTGCCAGTTAGTACATGGATCTAGTAATGTTGTGCTATAAATAAAGTATAATTCATTTTTTTATTTAGAATATGTATCAGCATGAGATGTAAGAAACTTCCTATAGGAAAATGTTATCCAAACAACAATGATCAATATTCCCATTAACGAATAATGGGAATTTCTTTGCAGTTCCTGATCAAACTGCCACTGCCAGATCAACTAGTTATCGAAGAACAAGGCCCAGGGGTGTTTTATGCACAGCCGCAGGATCCAGGGTTTTAGGGCCACCCCCTCACACCGGAAGAAAAAGCAGTGCAGCCTCAGACGGAATGGACAGAAGTGTACTTTTTATCTCAAATACGGTAAACACAGGAAGCCCATAATAACATATATCGCTCTGAATGATTTGGACCATCATGTCATAAATTATTGTAAGTACAAAATAGAATATGTTGTCTTTGAACATGTTTTTCTTCTTTTGCTGTGCCTCGCAGGGATTCCCGTCCAGTAGAATGAACCAAAAAGTTGCTGCAGAAAATCAGTGCATTGCCAACATGAGTGAGAATTTATCACATGGAAAACCTTCCCACATTCTTCTTGAGGGTAAATTTGAATAATGATTGAGTGTTGTTTTATTTAGTCTGCATGCTTTCTACGCCCAAACATGCCCTGGTCATTCAGCTATTATATCACCAAATCACTTTTTTATCACTCTTTTCATTCATTTGTTTGTTTCTTTATATACTGACTTACTGACATGACTAGTTTGAGTTTATTTTCCACTAATCGGAAAACTTTATATTCAGTGATGGAAGGCTGTATAGGGACATTTTACCAAATGTGGCTATTTACAGTGTATTTTTGTTAAGGTTAAGGTTACTTCACATACAGTATCTGAGTCCAAATTGTTGTTTGTGGTGCATGGGCTTCCCATGCCAACCATCTTTTGGTTATCTGGCCAAATATGGTAGCTGCTACTCTTTCTGGACCCCAATAAGATGCAGCTAACACGGAAGTGCTAATGTGTGACAAAAAGAAATACATTTTTATACGTGGGTCAGATCTCGGAAAACCCCCGTACGGGAGATACTGGACCAGCTCTCCGTTTAAAGGGTCCGGGCCTTAGACTCTCTAGTATTACCCTAAAGTATTGACTAAGGACTGTTTAAGCTGGTTGTGAGGAGACAGGTCTAGCTTCTAACTGCCTACTTCCGAGCGTCTGCCCTGCTTCCTCTGATTTAGCAACTGACCAAATAGCCCGTTTGCGTCAGTTACCATTACCAGCCGCGCTTGTTAAAGGCAGCTCTCCTCTAAATAGGCTGGGTTTTAGTGGCTTGAATCTGAGCCTCAAGGGACTGTTAGTTTCATTGGCTAGAGTAACCTGTAAGAACCTCTTAAGATGTTATGCACACAACAACCTAACTTTTTATCACCATCAATGAACTCATAAATCAAATGTCCACAATTTAGACTTTAACTATAGTTTGATTATTTATTGCAATAATCGTTAGCAAGGGCAGTAGTGAAAAAGCTCAATTCAAATTTCAATCTTCAAACAAATCATTCAAATAAATCATACAGTAAATACATATCAGTGTTAATTTCACTAGTTATCTGTTTCTTGAAGATGGAGAGAGCAGCGTCTGTCCGGCCGGAGCGACCCCACTCTTCCAGTTGTCATACCAAGTCTCTGATGAACAACTCCCAAAATGTTCTTAGAGTCTCTCGTCCGTGTTTCACAGTGTGAGAAAAGAATATTCAGTCCAAGTTCTAGAAATCCTTTTTTTGTAGATGTTACTGCTCACGATCTCCTTCTTATAACTCTTCAGAGGAAAAGACACAAGGAAATAACCCTGTTTCTCTGATTTATATCATTCTATGTGGCACACTCATGTTACACACACTTTTGACATCCCATAGCACATACTCACATTTCTGGCAGTTGCTGACCCTCTCATGTTATGACTGCATCCAACATTCTAACTCATAACATTCACTAGGTGCTACCTTCCTTTAACTGTGCTTCAGTTTGTCAGACATTTAGTCCTCTCAGCTCTAGTAAACACATTCATCTAGTTCTTTAAACATTCTTACTAACAATTTTCATGATTAATGTTGATTATTTTCCCTTTTAGTTAACAGTGCAGCTTATAATTTAACTCATGTGTTCTACCATTCACATCAGGATTTTAGATGTAATTTACTCTTCAATACTCCCTTACTCCCAGTTTAAGGAAAACAGTGGTACCAGGATCTCAACTCACTTGAAAAGTCTAAGTTGTAATGTGGACCCAGAAGCACGACACAGAAGTAGAGCAGTTATCATAAAAGGCAGTTTACTTGGTCTTTGCTCAAAAGCAGGATCAATAATAGGCAAGCAATCAGCGAAGGCAAACAAAGCCGAGAAGGGAGCTGGCAGGGAGGCATATATAAGATAATTTGGTAAAGAGAGCGTGTTTGTGGACCAGTATATATACTAAGTTACTGATAGGTCAGAATAAGAAGCAGAAAATGTGAAAATTAACTAAAAATAAGCTTAACCCAGGACAGAAATATAGCCATAGACGTGTTTTGGGGAAATTTCCTAAAAACTACAGTTGAGTCCAGTAGCTAATAAAAATTATTTGGAAACAGCGATGCCTACTTTCTGTGTTTAGCAATCATCATTGATTATTGTTCATAATGCAAAACATGTGTTTCAAGTACAGAGCTTCAATGCTGCTTTTTCTCATTAGCTGACAAAGCAAATTAAGAGTATGTAGTGTCGGGTTTGTGAAGTTGTTTCGCCTGGCTCTTGTTGGTTTGCAGTGGAAATGCCATTAACTGATCAGGTGTCATGAAAGTGAATATGTTATTTACTAAACTTTGCTTTTGTGGGTGTTTCAATATACCCCACCACCATAGACACTGATATAATAACAATGTAAATTAAAATTAAAATATGAATAAAAACTGTAGTGACACTGACTTTGACTTTATTTAGAGAATGAGGAGCTAGAAGACTTGCTAGTGAGTCTAGTTGGCTTGATTTAGTACCTCTAAATATCTTGTCCTGGATGAGGGAGAATCTTCATCAACGAAAATCTCTCCGCTTCTTTTTTTCTGGCATGTTAATATAATGTGCACCAATGCAAATCAGGCTAGCTGTGTTAGCTGTGTAACTTACTCTAACTCTAACTATAACTGTAACTATACTCCCTGCTGTAAAGTGCACAGTGTGCTGTACTCCTCTCATTACATTCTTCTTAAGAGTGCATTTTGCATTGGTAAAAGCATTACATATGAACCAACAAAACAAGAGTCCAGCTCTTACAGTGCATGTTCTTCCAAGCACCTAATAACAGCTTTTACAGTTGGTAATACACCATCCTTTGAGCATGACTGAATGCAAAAATTGATGATTATAATTCCTTAATTCAGCTGAACATAATGTAGCTTGATGTATTCTCTCTGCACTGAATGAAGCTCAGTTACTAAAATGCCTTCATTAATATGGATTTTCACGGTGTATAATCAGTTCACAGAAATGCTTCTGGCAGGCTTTAGTAGCATTGTTGTTTTTGTGTTATAAAGCTTTTCTAATGTTGAAAGTACTGAATGTAGGTACACCTGGCAGTTTACAGCCACATCCTCCAAAAGACAGAGTGTTTGACAAGCTACGGGTCTACAGTGCTGGCAGAGAGAGTATAGCATCGTCAGGTAAACACTGCATCTTATATTCTGTGTGTATGTGGGAACATAGAGTATGGTTTGGTGAATGTACCTTGATTTAATATGGTAACTCTTGTATTTAATTATGGTTAACAGCCCCTCCAGATGCCGTACCTGGTGGCCACAGGAAGACAAGTAAAACCAGGGTGAAGTGCACTCCTCCATCAAGTAGGCAGGAGAGCAGGCAACAACCTCTAACAGAAAACACAAAGTGCCTAACAGCAGGTGAGCCTCACATCTGCTGTGAATAGACAGGGAGCAGGACAGCAGGAAGATATGTGCACTTTCAGACTGAGTGATGGTGAGGAAAGTGTAAAAAGACAACGAGGGATGGGACACAAGAGAATAATATGCATGTTGAGTAGCTCCTTTATACTTGAAAAAAATACCTATTCCTACTCTTCTTCTAATTTGTAAATTAGATCACTTCAAAATATTGCATGCATTTTAATGAGGCTCATTCTATGCTGCATGCACCATCGCTTTTGTTCTCCTTTTTTCATTTTGCATAAACCACCTCAAGACCATTTGCAGAATTTTTGTAATACCCCCTCTCCAACCCATGAAATCTCCCCACACCACCACCACGCGCAGGCTGTGCATGTGAGTGTACATGCTCTGAAAGCTCATTTATGGATGTTTCTCCACAGCAATAAGCTCCTTTGCTGCAGCCCTGCCCACAGACGGAAAGTAGTTAGTTCATTAATGGTAATGTGGCACATTAAATAAAAGTCAGAGGGACATCTCCTGGGCCCAGGGTTTGCCACACAGTGGGCAATTAGAGAAAGTGATTATACTGTCGAGAGGTTCAAATGTGCTCACTCATTCAGATAGAGGTGCCTCTTTCTCTGATCTCAGGCATATCGTGGAGTTTAAGGAATAAGTGTTCCTTGCATGCACACATGGATGAATGCAACTTTCATTCAAGGCTGATAAAGATCTTACCCCCGTGGATATATATTCAGAAACATAGTGTCAGATATTGTAACACTGCTGTAATATTTCTCTTTCTACTTTAACAATAGCAGAAAATCAAAAGACTAAAGAAGGATGGGAGGAATATTTGCTTGGAAAATGGGTGTTTAAGCCAGTTAGATTTTTAAGGATGTTTGGACAGAGCTGTCTTTTCATGAGTGACAATTTTGCAGCAAACCTGGTGTTCTTACTACTGATTATGTTTTTTATATTGTTACATTCTCATTAAGGTATTAGCATAGCAAAGCAATTAACAAAACCCGAAATAATTTCAGTACAGGAGAAATTAATGTTTTTTTTTGGCAAGCAATGGGATTCATTACAATTTTGCATATTGTTATTATGATTTTGTCATGTGCATATAATCAAATGAACTTAGAATGACATTAGCCACATGATGAAAACATTAAAAAAGGATTTATTACTCACTGTAATTAGATTCTTGTCATTATTCTCTGCTCAGTCTTTGTGGTTAAGCCCTCCATGTGTATTCTGAAAGGATTATTCATGTACTGTACAATTTGTACACTCAAAGCCATACATTTGTTATGTTATAACATTCATGTGCAACAATGTATGTTTCAAAGAGAGAATTGACTTCGGCTGAGGTTTTAAAACAGTCTTGTTTTTGTTTTGTTCCATCCTCTTATATTTTAGATGAGTGTAGCTGCAGTCCTGCCAAGGAAAGTTCAAGAGCTGCTCCCACACCAGCAGAGTCTCTCTCCTGCACGATCTGGCCAGGTTTGTCTTGTGACCTACAGGTCTGGAGCAGCTGGGAGAGTAATGAGGAGTCCGAGCCCCAGCTCAATCTGCAAGAGGAGGTGTTCACTTTCTCATCCCAGCCACACTCACCCAGAAGAGGGCAAGGGCAGGGTGACCAGGAGAAGATGGAGATCGGAGATGATCAGGTTCAGAGCAAAAGTGGGAGGCGATATGAGGCCCAACCTGAAGATGACTTCATCGGCAGTGAAAGTGATGAGGTATGTCTGCTCTCGCGGAGAGACACATGTGCACTGTACTTTAAATGAACACACATTTGAGGTGCATCTTACAGTATGTTGCTCTGACTCAAGATATGTTTCTCTGACACTAATGACCATCTGCCTTAAGCAAACTTGTGTTACATCACATACACTAACTGTATGGACAAACACCAGATTTAGAAAATATGATTTGACCGTTTTAGGCATGTATTCTGATTTGTGAGAAAAGATTCAGTGTATCATTAAATCTCACATTATGCCCACAGTTTGATTTGATTCAGTTTAATTTGATTCAGTTTAATTTGAAATTTTAATTTTAGTTTGATGTACTGTGTCTCAAAATACACAGTATATTTAGTTTTTTGAAGTGTAATCTTTTATATTACACATATCACAGCATGCAGTATACTTTAACTTCAAAGGTCAGTGGGGTTATTTATCATCAGATAATTTATTAATGGTTCTGAGACTTAAAATAAAGAATAGTAGTTTCCTTTATGCTGAGCAGGGAAATTAAACTGTTGAACTATGAGTATAAAGATCTTCAAAGAAATGCTAATTGCTTTTACTTATTTAAAACTTTATAATAAGTCTGATGATTCAGACTTAAGAACCTCCTTTTTTGTGCAGCTGATTAGTTTAGCTTTAATAGAATTTTTTGGGCAAAAAGTAATGTATGCATCACGTCAAAAACAAAATTCATCCAAAAACAACCTAAAGAAAAACAGGTACTGGCAATACACCTTGCATGCATGTGTCAAATTTGATGTTTGATGGTGTATTTTTAACTTATTGATAACGTCCTGACACTGCATTCTTTTATGATGTAGATAAGATACCAACCATAGACAATGTGCGACTGTGTCAGTGCTGTATATTTCCAGAGCATCTATAATGGAGTCAAGCAGGAGAACATCTTCTCTAAAAAATTAACAGTTGGTATCGATAACTCAGGGCTTTTATCAAGACTCACTATTTTACATCAATTTCATGTGCAGATGTGCATGTAGAGAACTCGAACCAGGGTGATCTGGAAAGATAAACAGTATAAAACAGGTTCTGTTTGAAAAAAATGTGATTTTTTTTTTTATGGTGACCTTTGTAAACGGCAGGTATGGTCTTTGTCTGCTACAAAGCTCTATCCAGAGTTGACATTTTTCTTTAGATTTTGCATTACTTTTTTGGTTGGAAAATGGTTTTATATCTCTACTCACCTCTGTTGAACGTGCACAACCTTTTCAGTTTCCTTGGCTGCCATTTTACATTTCTTACAAGCTAAAAATAGCTTTTTATTAGTTTATTATCAGCACTGCCTCCTGGTACTACTTCCCAAAACAAACCTGAACAAAAAAAGAAAGACATGGAACAATACAAATAGCTGATTTTGACAATGTGGGGAGAAATTGCATGGCACCCACAGCCACACAAAGACACACACACATAGGTTGTTAGGGAGATGAGATTGATCACGTAGCTTTTTGAAACTTTGCCCTAATAATGAGCTTATCAAAACGATAGGAAAGTAGTGCCTGGACTATTTGGAGCTAAATATTATTACCAGGACAATGCATCTTAACACTGGACTGTCTGATTAAAAATGTACTGTATATGTTGTTTTTTCTGTTACTTGTTTAAATTGGACACTTTCTCTGTTGCCACTTAATATTGCTATGCCTATAGGTCTATAGCTTATAGAGTTAGCTATATTCTCTCTCCACCTTCACATGTAAATGTGAATGTTCACTGGCGTTCTGGGATATGAACTGATATTATCTTTATCAAACATGTGAGGTTGAAAGAAAATGCATGCACAAAACAATTTAATTACAACATTTCACAATGAAGTAACACTGAAAGTGTGTCTGAGGGGGGTGTTTAAAGGATCACTTCTTCTATTTAACACATTTAAATCAGCTGCCATGAACTAGGGTTAGAGGGTGAAGAAAGAAGCATGTAGTTTCATTCTCTGAGAGCAGAGTAAGCAATTTGGTCCATTGCAATGCAATGTATTTTGAAACAACTAGCAGAGAGAAGGACATTTTTATGTTTTCTGGCTTCCCACCTACAACTTTTCTGTGGAGATGGTCATTTTGGAAGTGACCAGTCTTCAAAGAGGAAAATGAGAGAGCCACACTTGTTCATAATATCCAAAGAAAGCACAATTTTTCTAAGAGGACACAATGGCTATTCCTTCAGGTATCCACAAAGATTTTTTATTTGATAACCACAACTTTTTCAATTATTATCTACCCTCCAACAGGCTAGCGTATGCTGAAATGTTTTTCTCTGATAGATTTTTATGATGGCTGATGGGGCAAGGCTATGCGTGGTGAAGTACAAAGCTGCAAACTGCATATTGCCCCAGATATGCTGGAAACATACTGTGGGATAGTTATTGTAACATCTTCCCATTGGGCAAGGATGACAATCAGCTGAGAAAGTTCTTTTGAAGGTTCCCTGTGGAGTTTTTGACCTCTAGTAGGGCTATGGAGCTGTTTTGCTATGTTTGTCCCCCCCGATTTGTTTATCTGTTACATGCGCACGAGGACACGGGTGACGTGATACACAGTCCTGCCAGTGGTTCAACACAATTCCACTGATCAGTATGGGGCAGTAAGAACCAAGATATGCAGCAATATGCCAGCAAAAGCAGGGTAGAAGAAGACTGCCAGCAAGTAAACATTGATGTAAGCAATGCAGGATTTAAAATACTTTAATACCAGCTTTGCAAGTGTTTTATGAGGAAGGAAATTCATTCAAAACATTTGTTAGACCTCAAGGATACGTGCCATGTGTTTTGGTGAATAACACTGTATGTAAACATAACTTTTGTTTGTTTGGTTTTAAACCCCATATCTGTTGAAAAGTTAAGGATACTGTTGGTATAAATATAAAATGTTAGTGTTTTCCTAATATAGTCTGCACCAGCTTGATGCTTTGGACTACAAACCATATCAACTCTAAGCATCACTGAATGGTACCCTTGATCAGATAATCAGCTGTGGATGAGGCACAGGGGAGTTTTGTTAAAAGGGATTGAAATTTCTTTTATTGTCAGGATGATTGTTAATTAACAACAAAAATAATAATAAAGATTTGTCAGATCAGTCAATCAGCACTGGTCAGGAGATGTATATTTTTGGTTTCTGGTGTAATGTAACAATTAAGAAGTCATACAGACACCAATAAGGTAATGAAGTATGCATTGTTTATTTGCATATAATGACAAAGATTAAATATATTAACAAGTAAGGGAACACAATTATCCTGAAAAACATTTGATAAGTTACCATTTAAACATCAGAAAGCTGTGATGGCTAATGTTAAACTATGTTAAGCCATGCACATGCCTTCCAATCTGGTAATTTGTTTAGTGGAATCACCGTTCTGTCTTGATGTCCTGCTGAAGAGGAAACCTGCTGTAACATATCTTCTTTTTTATTACTGTAAGACAGAAACACCGAAAGAAAGAAAGAAAGAAAAAATAATTATTGATATCTGGCATATTGATGTAAATTTACTTATAATCTATTATTTAGGTGGAGTAAATGTAATAGCTACATAGCCTACAGCAAATATGTTACCAACCTGTTCAAGAGCAGCAATGTGACATCTATGTCTGCTCTCAGTCCCTTCTCTCAGCGCTCTCCAAAAAGAAAAAGCTAAAACTACAGCAATATTATTCGTGTTTGTCCTCGCCGTTAATCGCTTTCTTTTTTTGACTGCAATCCTTCCACCGAACGGTGAGGTTTTGTTTTATCTTGGACGCTTCTTAGGTTTTTACTCCTTGTTGCTGTAGCCTACTCCAGCTACGCTTGCTCCAGAGCCATGTAAAAAGACAGAGTTGCATCAACTCCGTTCAGTTTCAATTAAAGGGGCTTTATTGGCATGACTGCACACAATATCATGTTACCAAAGCATATTAACACAAACTATACAATCATTATGAACAAAATAAACAAAGCTCAATAATACATTTTCATTTTTTACAGCAATGGTGGATCGCGGAGCTCTCTAAGTGGCTCTGGGTTTCTCCCTGCTTCCACTCTGGCAAACCAAATCAAATCAAAACCAAACCAATCATTGCTGGTTGGCATAAAACACATCATTACCAGTGCGCCAGAGCAGGAATGTCACCACAGACACCAGATTTAAAAACTCTGTATACTGCTAAATACAGAGATTTACCTGGCAGTTCACACAACCATTGTGTGAACTCGTTTGGCATGGCTTAAATGTAACGGTAGTTCATTTATGTTCAAAAGTCCTGCACTCTAGCTTTAAGATAGAATAAAATGAGATTTGAAAATGGATAAAATGAAATAAAATACAAATAGACAAAAACAAAAATAAACCAGAAATACAGTTATAGTACAGTTACAGTGCTGTACGTTGTAAGTAGCCCCAAATTCAATAAAGGAAATAAAAGTGCAGTAGAGTTTTTAATTTAGATTTAAAAGTGGCTATAGGGTTAGAAGTTGGTATTGTGCGTGCAGCATAGTAGCTAAAAGCAGCTTCAATCTATTTGGTTCTGATTCAAGGTTCTTCCACTTGACTGCTTCCTAAATATCTAAGGGCCCTACTTGGTTTAAATTCTTCAAGGAGATCAGACATGTATTTTACCCCGAGATAGTTGAGTGATTTATAAACTAGCAGCAGCACTTTAAAATCAATTATATAAGTAACTGGAAACCAGTGTTCAAATTTGAGAACAGGAGAAATGTGCTCAGTTCTCTTGAATTCTGAATGAGCTGAAGTTGTCTGTTTTTGGGAAGAGACTGTTACAATAGTCCACCCTGCTGGAAATTAAGGCATGAATGAGTTTCTTTAAATCTTGTCTCTAAATGAGTCTTATAATTCTTGCTATTTGTTTGAGATGATAATAGGCTGATTTAGTTATTGCCTTGATGTGACTGCTGAAGATTTCTAACTTGGGTTTTCGTCTTTATAGCACTGAAATCAAGTTGACCAATAACGTTCACTCTTTCCTACTTGTGGCCAAATAGAATGATTTCTGTCTTGCCTTTATTTAATTAAAGGAAATGTAATTGCATCCAGCTATTTACTTGCTCTAAGCATTGGTTGAGTAAGTCTAAGCTACCATAGTCACTTGGTGAGAGAGCTAAGTAAATCTGAGATATCTGCATAGCTGTGATAAGCAACGTTATTGTCATGTGTGATTTGACCTAGTGGGAGCATGTACAGGTTGAAAAATAGCGGCCCAAGAATCAAACCCTGGGGGACTCCACATGCCTTGGTGATCTGCTCAGATTTACAATCACCAATGATAAGAACATAGCCCCTGCCTTCGAGATATGATCTGAACCAAATGAGAAATGTACCAGCGACCCCACCCAATTTTCCAGTTTTTCAAGAAGTATTTATGATCAACAATGTCAAAGGCTGCACTAAGATCAAGCAGGACCAAAAGTGATGTTTTACCTGAATCAGTATTCAAACGAATATCATTTAACACCTTTATCAGTGCAGTCTCAGTGCTGTGATATGGTCTGAAACCAGATTGATAATGTTGTCCAAATGTACATTTACATTTAAAAGGCTTTTGAGTTGAATCAAAACAGCTTTCTCAATATTTTTTCCAATAAACGGAAGATTAGAGATGGGTGTGTGATTATTTGATATTGAAGGATCCAGGTTGCCCTTCTTTTGAAGGGGCTTAACAACTGCAGTTTTCAGTGATTTTGGAAAAATGCCTGATAGGAATGAGCCACTGACAATTTTCAGCACATCCATTTCCAAGCAACTAAAAACATTTTTGATAAAGCTGGTTGGCATGGTGTCAAACAGCAGGTGGCTGAATTAAGATGCTTCACTACATCCTCCAGAGTTTTAGCATTGCTAGCATTGGATGTTGAAAATCTAGCAAAATACTTTCACTGTGTGTTTACAGCAGTGGTCTGGTTCCGTTGTTTGACATGGAGGATATTATGGCCACTCGGATATTTGACATTTTTTTCACACAAAAAAAAAGATTAAAACTCATTAAACTTATAGAGAGATAGAAAGTCAGGGGCTAGTTAGCTTCTCACAGTGGTAAGTAAGGCTCCAGAATTGTTGATATTGCTGATGATGATGTGATGATGCACTGATAGAGAAAAAGGGTTGTCTAACCTTATTTATGTCGAAATTTTAAATATAAAGCCTCTCTTTCAAGATGTCATAGTGAATTTGAAGATTTCAATGTTAATGTCAAAATCGGCAGTTATGACAAGATAGTCAAAATCTGTTGAGATAACAGGAAGCAGCTCAGTGAAGTTATCAGCAAAATTTGTAGAGGACCTTGGAAGGTCTGTAATTTATTAACAGTGGGATTGTTGGTATGCCTTTCAACGCAGTGCAAAGATATTCAAAGGACGCAAAATCACCACATGATAACTTGCATTGAAATTTGTTTAAATACAGCAACACCACCACCTTTACTGTCAGGTTGTGAAACACTCAGACAATTTAAGTTTGGAGGAGCTGACTCAATGAGGACTGGTGTACTGCTACTATTATGTAGTCAGGGTTCAGTTAAAAGCATAAAATCCAGATTATAGGTAGTGATAAGATCATGAATTAACAGTACTTGCTGGTAAGAGATCGAATATTCAGAAGAGCTACTAGCTTTGTAGTTTTGGTTGTGGGGCCCTGAGAAGCGTAACTGAGATGTGTGAAAGCTGGCTGGGGACTTAAAGCCCATGGTGGTCAAGGGGGGGGTGAGGGGAGAGAAAATCTGAGTAGGGCGGGGAAGTGACAAAGAGGTAAATTTGGTCCCAGCAGTGACTAGCTCTTTCATTTGGTCAGTAAACTCTGTGAGGTTAGAGGAGGGGGAGAGGGTGACTGGGCATGATGGAGAACTGAATAGGACTTGGGAGGGTGAAGAAAGTGAATCCTCACAGGTGGTAGTTAGCATGCGGGGTGAAGACTCTCTCTTGGTTCTGACGTCCCTCATATTTTAAAACTCTAAGGGCGGGGGCTGAAATGGCTCTACTTCAAGGTTTCTCGTGTGTTGTGTTATGTCTTGTGTCGTTGTTTTGCTTCCTCATGTCTCTTGTCCTTGGCAGACGGAGCAGATGGCTGACGCAGGAAGTAAAATAGATTGAAGATGAAAAGCTTTATCCTGACTTGTTGAGGCAAATTCCATCTGCTCTATATAGATGTCTGCGGTCTCAGAAAAAGTTAAAATTGTCATTAAAGTGCACTGAATAGAGGGTACACGCAGTTGAAAGCCAGGTGTTCAGTGCCAACAATCTGCTGAATCTCCCGATTCTGACTGGTGGTAGTGGGCCACTGATAAACACCTCAGTATTCAAGGAGCTGAGTGTGTTCAGTAGATCAGGAAAGTCTTGTTTCACTATCTCTGATTGCTCTTACACAATGCCATTAGTCCCTATGTGCACTATGATGTTTTTCACAGTTGGGTGTGCAGCCAGAATATGTGGGATTTATTCCATTATGTCATTGGAAAAGCTGTATGTTTTGGTGTTCTTATTGCTTATGCCTTTTAAATATTTAATAGCAAAGCCACCCACAATCACAGTCATTAGCTTTCCCTGAAGCATTTTGCTTTCAGAATTACTCTTAAGTCCTCACACAATAGGCTTATCCAGGTCATCTGAGAGACATCCAGGGTCCTGCAGCAGCGGTGCAAATCTGTTCTCAAGTTGTACACTTGCTTGTTGGGGAGGTTTGTTGCTAACTCTGCCTTTTGCATCTGTCAACAGCTGTGTTCTACTAAGCTCAGGGGTTGATGAGGCGCTCTGCATGGATGGTCGTGCAGGCCAGCCAGGAGCATCTCTGGGCTCTGGGCTCTGTCTGTCATTCTCTCCAAGTCCCAGGGAAGTGATTTATTCTTAGGCCTTGTACCAAGAGAGTTCCAGAGAGGACTACTAGTTGCAGATGTATTGCCAGACAGATAGGCCTTCTGTTTCCGAGTAGTCTTGTTGGTGTTGGTTAGCCGTGTGTCAGCACTCTTGTTGTCCACTGTTTTGAGTACATTCTAAAGTGGTAGCATTTCCAATTTCACTTGTAATCAATGGATCATAGGATCAAGCCCTGCAACTTTCGAAAACAGGCCACTGCTGTAAGGACTCAGCCACCATATTCTGCCACCGTGGCTATAGAGATGAATCCAAATGTGGTTAGTAGCCCTCTGACACTAGTTGGTCTGATTTTGATTTTCATTCATTTATGGCAGGTTGCTCATTTCTCAACTTGGAGCAATATCGTCTTTCAAGGTGTTGCATCAGGTTCATGCAATTCTTTTGAGCTAACATTTGTTCTTAAACATAGAGAAATATTAAAAGCAAAACAAAGCAATGAACTTTAAGTGTTAGAAATATTTTGACATTTATGAGATACAATAGACCAATGTAAAATTTGTATATTTTCTTGGAAATGCAGTTGTTTTAACGCAATAATAACTGAATGGATGGACTATGCAGTAGTATAGTAAACGGCTTTCATGACACTCACGCTCAAATGCTAGCCAAACAGTACATTGCTACATGCCCTCAAAGCACAGGCTGGTGCACACACTTATACACACACACACTGCAAACCCACATGCTCACAGTCACACCCATGTATGGCCTTTCAATAATCCATGTAGTTCATTGTTTATTTACTTACGAAAATGATAAAGCATAGAAAGAAAAGAAAAATCAAATAACATATGGAGCAGGTGAGCTAAAAACCTCATGGGGCTTATGATAACCATCCACCACAAAACAAAGCTCAGAGATGAAAGAAAACACCTAAAAAAGAGACAGCAGAAGGAAGAAATAGAGACACGCTTGCAGCTTTGAGGGAAGGTTCAAGCAGTTTCATTCATGAGAAACAATGTCTATATTATGAACCTAAGAAACTTGGGTTTGCAGTATTCCGCAATTGTGATCCTCTATATTTCATGGAGAATTGGCCAGCTTACGTGTGCCGCTAACCTGTGTTTATGTATGTACCTACTAGACTTACGATGGTGTGGGGTTCTAAGGATGGTGATTTGGACTGCCTGTGTTGTCGGTGACAGATGTGGTTTTTGCTGCAGGAATTTTGTGAAAAATTTCCATGGGCAATTTTTTCGCTGTGAAACTGGGTCACAATTGGAATCCATGGTTATTGTTATGAATCCAGCTTCTGTCCTCAGTAAAGGAGCAAGTTACAAACTTTTCAGAATCACATATGTTTCATGTCTGCAGGAATGAGTGTTTGATTTTTCAAAACTTTGGTTTTCAGTGGAGTATTCCTCTAATATTGAAGAGAACCATGTACTGTGTCTGTATGTGCAGTGTGTTATGTAACCTGATTCAAAGGTGACAAATGTTGAACTACATCACTGAGTGTTAACTTTGAATCTGAAGGTGGAAAAGATTAGCAGACTTAGAGCAGACTAAGAGAATGCCATTAGCCTTTTTAAATGTAAGGTTAATTTAAACCAAAGCCCCCAACACCTGGTCAATCCCAATGACTGTTTGCCATCTCATTATCATGTTTCATTGAGAACATATCAATCTAAAGGTCATAACACAGCATTAAAGTTGTTGAGCTAACATTGGAAACATTAGAAACAGTCTACTATACTCTTAGGTCATAAATAATCATCCTTTTTACAGTGTGTTTTACAATAATTTTAAATCAGTAATTGTCCACTTAGTCCTTGTATTTCTTTCAGGATAAGAGCTACACCACGTTCCAGCATCAAAAAACTAGTGTTGAGTCTAGCCCTGCTACTCTCAGATCTCCCAATCCAACTTCGGATGTTCAAATCCATCCTGAATCTCGTAACATGGACCAAACTACACCAAAACAGCTCAGTCCAGCTACCATCAGTATGCAGTTTCCATCCAGTGGGAGAGCTGAAACAGCTGGGATTGTCCCTACACGCTGCCTCTCACCCATTGCGACACCCAGCAGACAGGAACACAAGTGTGGCCCATGTGGATCAGAGGACATGAACCAGGTTGTGAATGGGAACAGCAGTGTGTCACTTTCTAGGAGACTCCTGCAAGAAGTCAAATTGGATGACGCCACACAGCACAAGGTACTGCTTATATCTACAATTTTAACAAACACCAGGCGTCATCCAGAGTGCTGTGGCTCTATATAAGGTTTTTGTGACATAGACACAAGCATAATAAATGACTATTATTTTGAAGTTCCACCTCATAATTAACTGAACACTCATCGATTGGCCATCACCCCTAATTACCTCCATTGTGATATTCCCATGTGTGATTCTACATTGTATTGCCACAAAAGACATTGCCAATTTGGATAACCTCTCACTGTGTCAACACTCACAAAGCAAACATGCTCATTATTTATCACACAGATGTCATTCTTATCCACAAAAACAAGCTTAAAATCACAACAAACACCTCCTATATTTGCAATGGCAAGATGAGTTTATTCATTTTAATCATTAATACTTTTTGATTTTAAGATTTGCGTCATCGTTGAGGAAATGAGCAAGAGCAAGCACACTTCTTGTTGAAATATAGTATGTATTGGACAAGGATGTTTGTGTCAAAAGAACGTACTGTACATTTTATGTCCTGGTGAAAATAAACAATCTTTAAACTAAAAACATTTAGAAGATGTTGATATTTGAAAAGCGGTGCTCGTAGTCCTAAAATCAATGAGAATTTACTCTACAGAGCTTTAAGCTTCTTAGAGCACATATTTTCCGTTTTATGGACCGCAAATGTATTTTATAGTCTGAGCCTGAGCCACTCTCAAGAATCCCTGTAGGCAACTGTTTTCACCAAAAACACTTTGCGAAATCCACTGTACACTATCTGCCCAGCACTAAACATCAGACATACAATGTTATTGAGTGTCTGGTGAAAAAGTTGATCATCTAGCAGGCTCGACCAAAAATCCAGATATTTTGTCAGGAAGTGGTGGAGATCACAACAGAATGAATAAGAGAGTGAATGTCATTTTGTTTTTCTTCCTTCTAGTCCTTAGGCTTGTCTCAATTTTTATAATTTAGAGTTGGGGCGCTCACCTGGTAGAGCGCACCCCATGCACAAGGCTGAGCGGCCTCGGTTTGAATCCAACGCGCTGCCCTTTGCTGCATGTCACCCGAGCCCCCCCTCACTCCCACATTTGCTGTCTCTATCAAATAAAGGCAAAAAGGCCAAAAAGTAATGTTTAGAAAATAAATAAATAATAATTTAGAGTTAAAATTATATTCATTTTTAGTTGGGATGTACAGAGTGGGTTTTGGAGGCCTTGTGTTTAGCTATCTCTCTTTGCCCATAGTAGTGTGGGGTCACTGCTGATTTGGACAGCTAAGGAGGAATTATGAAAAGGTTTGTAATGCTCTGCAGAGAAGGATCAGACTATGGTATGTTACAAATTGAGGTTGGCCGCTGCTCCATTTGAAAAGATCCAGAATCAGACGATAGTCAACTGGAGTGATCACAAGGCCTGAAGGGAGATCTGTCACTTGGCTTTTGCTTTCTGCTTTTACACAATTCACTGCTGAGACGTATCCCAGCATCCTTCATCAGTGCAGCTCCTGACTGTCAATTTATGCCAACTCCAGCAGGCAGCATGCAGTGAAGGCTTTGACTGAAAGGTTGTCAGAGAAATATGACAAGGAGTTTGTTTTCCTCCCTGCAGCCCTGGTGTATTGACTGCCATGGATTCAACATCAGGGCAACACCAGCCTTCCTAGCATTTTGTCACAAATCAGGTTAACATAGTACTCTCTTAGATCAATAGATCCACATTCAAAAGACATTTTCTCAGAGGGTCAAAACAATGAATTATGTCCAGCACTGCCTTGAGCTCTTTCTGTGACTACTGTCTGCTGTTTTAAGATTCACACTGCTTTGTTAGTTGCACAAAACATTCAACTTTGTGGATTGAGCGTGTATTTCTGACTGACTAAGTGCAAGCCATTGTCATTTTGGATTGCTTCCAATTAAGTCATTTCTGTTTTATGGGTGATTGTTTTAAAGGAAGAAGAAGACAACACAATGAAGCCTGTTGATTCCAGCGATTACAACTTACGCCTGCTTAGCAGTCTACGAATGCATGTGGATGATGATGAGGAGCTTCGAATGCTGGCAAGTCTGAAAAGGGAGCAGGAGGAAGATGAATGTAGAGCCTCAGGCCTCAGTGCATCTCAGATGCACCAGTGTAATGTCAGCATGAGCACGAGCAGCGATGACACTTCTACCTGGACCCACATCTCCATGGTCTGTACTATCACACTCTGCTACTCTTGATCTTTTGTTGTCGATTCTTCACTAACAAGCAACACTCATGTGCAGCTCATCTCCCATTTACAACCATTAGTAGGTTTTCCCTCTTTCTATCTCCCATCTGGAATAATTTTTTTGACCCTGGTTGATCCTCACCCTTGCTAATTTCCATTTCAAGCCCCCAGCTTATGCCACCATGAAGTGCTAATGCGCCTCTTTCTCCAGTGTGTTTTCTGCATTACAAAAGATTATGGAGATAGAATCACATTAATTGGCCTCTTACAGCTTTTAAAAGTACACTGGCATAATATCCACGGTTCCTCCGGTGACTAAAAATTATTTAGGTCATTTGAAATGATCCCCAGAAGTCTTTTAAGAATTCAAAGATAGTATGGTTTGCTCTTGGCTATTGAAGGTCATTTAGATCTATGGTCTATTAGCATAAGCAGAGAACACTGCCCTGACTGGCCCTACTGGGTCCACTGTAAGATCCCCTGTGAACGCAATCATTGCAGATGCTCGAGTTATAGGCCTGTTACCAATTCCATACATGCAGATTATTCTGAGATTCAAGCAGAACACAATGAATAGTGGTATTACCACAGGGATTATCATCTCATGGTTCCTTTTTGAGGACACAGTGATGTGGTTACCAGTAAAAAAACATGTATCTTTAGGCCCCGCAGTAGGTAGTTTTCCACAGGGACAGGATGAGATTTACATTTAACTTGATCAAGCCCTGAAGTGATGTTTCCAGAATCAGCTGCAGTCCTTTACAATTATAAATACATATGGCAACAGCACCACCAACAGCATATTGAGAAAATTCTTGCCAATAAAGAGAGAGGAAGAGAGATAAAGAGCCATAAAAGTTATTTCTCAAATACAAATGTAGTTTTGGGAACATTGTAACAAATAAAACTTCAAAAAGGACAAATAAGTGTCTGTGAAAGATAAAAACAATTGATGGTTTTGGGACCTAGGAAGAGAATAGTCACTGTCGAGGGCCAGGACTCCTCCACTAGAACTGACAAGACATTTCTTTCGATTTAAGTGGCCCTGCTGTTGCTGCTTCTATCTCTGCTGCTGAAGCCGTTGTACCAGCTCAGACGTAACTTTACCCCTAGGCGATTGTATGCCATGCTTCGGTTACTAGGTTGAACACAAAAGAATCACCTTGGGGATTGTGTGAATCTAGATTTCAGACACCTCAACATGTGGTTCTGTATGGGATGAATATAATGTCATATTTCGAAACTGAAAAGAAAGGTTGAAACTCCAACACATTTTCAGAATTTAAAATTTGTCACTGTTCTCCCGGTGTATTAGTTTATTTTCCAGGTTTAAAATCTTGTAAATGATGATCTGAAAACTGATGCGTGTATGTTGGGAAAAAACCTTTGAAACGTTGAAAATTGAGTTTATAAAGGGCGGATCTTTATTTTGAAACTCTTGCATTTGCACTCATATTACAGACTGTTCTTTCAGACCTGAGTTTACAACAACCACTTTTCAGAGATCAGCCCACACATATGGCAGCTTGCGAGTCACGTGATTTCTGGCAGTTCACATGATTGTTTCATAGCTCTGGTCTGAAAAGAAAATGTTTGCAGAGATTTTCCTTTTTTTTCAGCTTTTCAAAACATTATGCAAGCCTTCAAAACTTAGTTTCAGTCTCTCAAAATTTTTTTTTTTAGATTTCAAGCTTTCAAACACTGAGTTTCAACCTTTCCATACTTTTTTTTCAGTTTCAAAACATTATAATCATCCCATAGTTCTGGATTTGATACATAATTATTCTCTCTGTGGGGACATCACTGTAGC
Source organism: Coreoperca whiteheadi (assembly GCA_011952105.1). Taxonomy (NCBI): domain Eukaryota; kingdom Metazoa; phylum Chordata; class Actinopteri; order Centrarchiformes; family Sinipercidae; genus Coreoperca; species Coreoperca whiteheadi. Next base: position 18,170,041 of record CM022473.1, read on the forward strand.
AAGAACTGCAGATGTCAGATCTGAGGTTTTTTTCTGTTGGACCATGATGTCTGATTACAGCTACAGACAGCAGATTGAAGAAAGAAAACACTCAAAAAGTAAAACCCCAACCAACCTTTTTAGTATAGAATACTCACCCCCCCTTGGATTGAAAAGAGGCTCTTTCCTCCATCACATGGAATTGGAGTCACGTGGAATTTGAGTTACAATGAACTCCAATGGTGATGTTAAATAGTTAGTTTTTACATAAAGGTGAGCCATAAAATGCATCTTATGATAGGATGAAACGTTTATTAAAAATTCAAACCACTTTTATTAATAAGAGGGTGATTTTCACGTTCAATAATTAACGAGAGCAGTGTTAAGGACTCAATCTAATCTCAAAGTGTTTTTGAAATTTTACTAAATGAAATAACAGAATCTATGACTGCACCTTAAAAATTAGAGTAGATAATTATCAGATTTTTGTTTTCCATATAAAGACAATGCTTCTGTTGTCTAAAATCTGCCAGTCAGTGTTTGTGCCAAAAGCTCTCGCAGTAGATCATTACATTATATCTTTCTGTTTCAAACAGCAAGAGCAAGTTAAGGGGTGAAAACCAGGAATAAGACCTCTTTCTTTAGTCTAACTGTTTTGTACGGAGCATGATTGGCAGCAATGAGGGTACATTTATTAGAAAAATATGAATCTGGCAGTCACCCTTGAGGAGTTTTTCCAAGTTAGGTTGACCACAATATGGAATTAATGGGAGTATTTCCCCTAGCATATACAGTCAGAGAAACATAGTCAAAGTTTTGAAGAAGAGTTAAGTAATTGTACAACGTACAGTGAAACAACTCTTTACATATATCAATTCATGTCCTTTTCTTTTCCTGTCACATATAAACAAGCAACACTCATGTCTTCATTTGAACACTGGTATTGAGACAGATTTCTGTGAGGTTTGTCTGGTGCAGTTTCACTTAATAACACAAGTCCAATTTTGGAAGCAAGCTCCTTACATTGAGCTGAGCAAGGCGTAGTCCAAGATATTTCTTAAAATCAAGGGAGGGTTGTTAATATTAGATGTGTTAGGAGGAGAAACAGTATTAAGAGGAAGTGATAGGTCTGAGATTCACTAATGTACTGCTCAGCCTGCAATTCTGCCAGGGCAGTTGCACATAGGGGCATAAACAATAGAAAATAGCATATACAGAAGGAAAATCAGGATAACAGCCACTAGAGTAGAGCTGATCCACCAGCCATCACCTGGAAACTGCCTTGATAAAAAAGGAAATAAGATGGATGTTAAAAATAAATTATCTGACATTATTATTGTTTTGTTGATCATCATTGGCAACCAGGTCTGTGCAGCATAGTTTTACAACCAAATGTTTTGAAATGAAGGATTCTTCTGAGTTGTATGCCTTCATAACAGAGGGAAGGCACAGGGCCAGAAATAATAGAGTCTACTGTAATGTCGATCAGAGACAAGTAGACGAGCTCTTTTAGGTTTTCTGATTGTTGTAGCGTCATTTGACCCAGCGTGTAGGATTACAAATGATGCACAGTGGTGACTATGTAGAAGGGGGGAATAGTGAAGCTTGAGCACAAGTCAAGGAGACTGCTCAAACAATAGAGGTGCCAGCTATAAGAGCCAACTAGAAGTTGGGCTGGGTTGAGGACATGGGCTTAGCCATACTTGGTGAGTAGCGGCCTCTTAGCCACTGTACAGCAGGTAGTGTTTCAGGCAAGTCATCACACTGTCTCTGCAGCTACAGACAGCCAATGCAGCTGTGTTCACTCGGCTAACCACATTTTGCTGTTGGGTTAAGAGGTGATGTCTGTTCAAAGTAAGTAATGTACTTCTGTTGGCAGCAGATGTACTTGTAATTATTTTAGACCTAAGTGTTCCCTTTGATTCTGTACTTCATGTAGGTTTAAATGATGATGAGGCACTGGGTTCAATATTACAGATAGAGCACAGAAATGGTTCAGCCTCTACCTCCCCAAAAGAATATTCTCATCACCCCACAGGTAACTCATCATCATCAGTACATATTACCTTCAGAATTCTACAGGGTACAATTTTAGGTACTATCTTATTTTTAGAAGAGGATTAAATACAGAAGGCACTGGAGCACACAGATAGATAAAATTTACTTTACAAGTGCAAGGACTACAGCTTCAACATGACCGCTTCTTCATCAACGTCATGTAATGTAATAGCCTTTAAGCAGGCACTAGACTTAAACAGCCTCCTGAGGCTATAATATGGTCTGGAGAGTAATGGAGATGGAGAGGGTAATGTACTTGTGTTTCTTACAGCAGAATATTACTATATATTGAAAGGGAAACCATTCTTATCTTCTACCTCAGTTAAAGGTCTCTTATACTCACAGCTCACAAAGAATGTAACTGTTAGTGTTTTAAAAGGCTTCATTCCCAAATACAACCCAGCTGCAATCCTTTGTTACCCTACAACGGTTAGAGTACAGCTACATTTCTGACCAGATTATACGATTTTACAGCTCCCTTGATCTTGATTTAGTCGCCCTTCATTTGTCACCCATATTTTCTGCTCTTTTGTGTTTTTCTCTTCTCTGCCAGAAAGGCTGAGATCTTTTATACTTGACTTGTTAGCCAGTTAGCATGGCACACAACATATAAGTGTTTTTTTTTTTGTCTTGACCTGAATAGGCTGCACAAGGATTTCCATAAACTGTAGAAGTTTTAAGCTCAATTTGTGGTTGTGCTAAGGTTTTTGTGAAAAATGTGAAAGTCTAGCTTGGGCTTGGTAGGGTAACGTTTGTTGATGCATGCCTGTCGATTTCAATGAGGCACTGTATGTGATACTATGCAACTGAGGTGATGTTCTGGTCAGTGGTCTCTCGAAAAAAGACATGCTGCGCCTCGCCTTGCATTTAAACCTGAATGATGCTTGAGAAATTATTAAGTGATATGATGACAGTTGACTTCTCTGGCTAAGTTGCAGTACATTTATTCATGGATAAGCATAGAAGGAAATAGAAATAGAATGTACATATTAATATGTTTCTGTGTCCCAGTCTTAAGGATTGACTTGTTTTCCATTGGCAATAAAATCCACATACACTGCAACAATTGCCCTTGACAAAATTCTCCATGTGCACAACAGTGACAATATGGCCTGTGAGAGACAACCATCATTTGTCAAGCAATCAAGCTTAAATAGTAGTCTGATGGTGGTGGACACAATGGCCGTCATTACTGGGCGATACTGAATGAAATAGGTCGTTCTGAACCTAAAAACATTTTCAATCTTGAGGTGCTGTGAGTGTTCATGCTATTCTTTTTATGCCCCAACAGATCAATTAGAGGCTTTTAAAATAATAATGGAGATATCTGAATATCAATAATCATTTTTGGAAACATTTTGGTAGGTCTTTAGTTACACGTATTTGGCAACATTTTTAACACAACCTTCGACTTTTTTCTTATATTGCTGATGCAGCCAGCTAATCAGGGTCACCACTATCAGAAGGAAATGAACCCCCTCCTCCAATCGAACCCCAGGTAAGCAAGCACCTGTCACACACATTTTTCACAAAATTTTATAATAAAATATACACTGCAAGACAAGTTCAACATAGTCGAAGAATACAAACAAAACTCAGTGATACAACACATTTGTGTTTTGCACATTCTTATGTAGTGTGCGAGAAGGTCAGGCTATGAATAGACTTGTTTTCTTTAAAACAAACTGACATGCTTTCTCCAAAAACTCAACTTCTTTGGGTACTGGGTTGTTATCAACCAGGTCATGGAAGCAGAAGAGATAATAGTTGAGAAACTTGCAAGCCACACTGATGTACTTCATATATTGCCTGACAAAAAATGGCCTTATCTAGCCTATATTTGTATTTGGCTGCATGTACATGAAACCCACCCTGAAATTCATAATCAGATGGTAACCATTGACTGCAGAATTAAGGCTAAATGTCAACCGTCAGATAGATATGCAGACTGGGGATTATCTCGCTCACAGATCAGTATAAATAAATTGAGATTGTGCCAGGTACTGTAGCTTTCTTCTCCCTTAACTGCTGTTGTCATTTTCACAAGTACAGATTATTTCTCACTTATTATTGTGCTTGTCAGGCAACTTTTTATCTACCGGACAACTAATGACAGACAAAAAGTTTTTGGTTCAAGTCCTTGAAAATCAAAATCATGGGCTAGACTCTCCATTTAGCACTTACTTTTAGTAGCCATACAAGGAAAAATCCTCAGTAGTTTATAATTCAAAGCAGCCACAGGACATGTTCCACCTTGTTTTACCTGCCTACAGGTTAAAACCAGAGTGAAGTTAAAGTTCTAACCTCAAAAAGAAAACACATTGATGAATGGGCTTACAGCATTTTACTGGAGGAGGCAGAATAACTTACAACTGCTATTTTAAATATTTGGGAAAGTGGATCCAATATCAACTTCAGGCATATACAATATACAAGAAAAACACGTGCAGTATTATGTAGCCCAGAAAACCAAGTAAACCACCAAATGAACTAGAGGTTGACAAAGTGAAATGAGAGAAAGTGGGTACATTATAAAGGTCAATTATAACACTTCATCTGAAAATATCCTCGTGTGTTGAACATTACAGATTGTTGTTATGTAGAAGTGAAAGAGAATCTGAGAGTGGATTTTCTTTTTCTTTAAAGGAAGTTTAATGAACTTCGTAGTTTTCAAGGCAAGATTAAATAAAATTATGATCAGGTTTTGTAATGTTAGGACTCTTGGAGGCGGGTTTAATGTGTTGGATCAGAGGACGAGGGAGAAGAAACTATTCAATACTATCATTAATAATACAATATAACACATTTACATTAGGAGTAGTATATAGTGCAATCTGAATTCTGGGCAGTATCTAAAGCAGGCTTACGAGCACTACATATCCATCTCATAACTCGACCATGGCAGTATATGGATCGATCCCTTGGTTCCCCCTCAGAGGGTTCTGGAGACCCTGCATCGCCCCACCGCCTGCTGATGCAGAGCCCCGTCTCTGCCCATCTCCATCTCTTCGTGGGTGTACACACAACCATTCGGCATGTTACAAAACAAGACAAAGGGATTGCATCAGAGTTATGCAACCACCTCCTCTCTAACGCTTTTGATTTATTGATGAAAAGCCTCGTGTGAACATATGTATTGAAATATTTTGAAGGTGTGATTGTTAAAAACTGGTTTAAACAGTGACATTTATTACATCTGATCAACAGTGGGGACATGCAGGAACACACTTTTTTGGTCATATTTCAGTGCTAACATGTTTTGGTGCTGTTTAAATATTCAGTCAGGTTATTCTATTCAGTTGAATGTCCCCTGAAATAAATATTACTATTGACAGTCACCTCAAACATACTCCCCAACTTGTCTCACACAGCACTACAGCATCCGCAGCTGTACTTACTGAAATCAGACTTCGCAGCAAGCCTTGATTTACATATTGAAGAGCAGCTGCACAGGATTTGTCATTGTTTTCCGCTCCTTTTCTTTTAGGCATTGCATTCTGAGACACCCTTACAGTGGTGGCATCACTGCAAGGCATCCTCGCTGTTGAGGCCTACAGTTTTCTTGACAGCTAAAATGCTCCTGTTGCGGTGCTTGATGTTGGCAGGGCTTTTCTAGCATTTTTAACATGTTCCTTTGCGTGTGATATTTGTGTTTGCCTTTGGCTGGCATACCACATGTGAAACCACAAATTAGGCTATCAGAAAGACCATGAGTAGCAATTCACTTGTTTTACAATAAAGACAACTGTGAAATTCAGTACAGTTGCCAGTATGTCAGACAAAAAGAGTGCCTTGATATTGTTTCATTGGGAGATATTTGGAAAGCTTAATTTCAATGTACTTCACCGCTGTGCAAAACCAGTGGGCTTGCTCAAATGAAATCAAACTAATTTATTCTCTTTATCACAGATTCTTTAGGAAAGAATTTAATCACTCTAGCCAAGTCCCTTTGAACAATTTGAAGTCCAATTTGCGGCTCTGTAGCAGAGGCCTTTGTCCTTGAAAATTGCCTCCATTAACATTTGTTCGATATTCCTGCCTATCGCACAGTCAAAGGGGTGTTATGTAGTAAATGCCTTTGTTATAAAGAAAAATCAGAGCCTCAGTAGAGATAACGTGCTTGACGCTTTAAATGCATATGGTCTCAAATTTTCATAGGGTCGAATTTAATCTATGGTAACCATAGTGCTTAAATATGCATGCATAAGCCTATTTCAGATGTGATTCAATTGAAAGCTGTGCGTTTTACCTTAGTATTTCATACAGGTGTTACGATGTTGTTTATTTGACATTCTATTAAACTGTTCCTTAAAGTAGCACTGGCATGCAGTTAGTTCCAGATACCATATCACTAAAGGTAGTTGTACTGTACCTACATTATTATAGTATTTACTGTAATAATGACAAGGAACATTCATTGGCATCCATTAAAACCATCATCGTGTTAAATCTTCAACAGTAGAGTAAATCAGATAAAATATTAGAATTGTAAATGTTTAGAACGTAGCCTGCTGAAAGTATTAACATGTCAAGATTTTGTCAATAGTGCATGTGCTTAGTAGACATCTTATACTGCGCTTAGTGAATGTATTTTGTTTTCAGAGAGAGCGATATTATCAATCATTGCAGTTCTTGATGGTGAGAAGCTGAGATGAACATTTGCATTGCCTGCTGTTAGTTGAATATTGCACAGAAGACGATTATAGTTCATTAAACATGCTATGATGTGCTCTTCTGAGATGTTATGTCCTGAGGCAAAAGATGTAAATGGATAATTGCAACTATGCAGCTGATATATAGCCTAAAAGGATTATGAATTTTGTTTAACAAATTCATTTTGCAGTGCATCCAAGTAATAATTCATCTTGGGCAATTTTTTCTCTTCTTCCCATCTGTTGCAACATACTAAAAGAGAAGTGTTTGACGTTACTGGAAAATGATTGATGTATAGTTATAATAATAACAAACTTTATTTATGTAGCACATTTCATAAAAATCATGCAGCTCAGTGCTGTACATTTAAAAAGGAATAAAAACAGGATAAGGTGCTTAGCCTTGCAGAGAAAGCAAGAAGCCATTTGAAAGATCAAAGAGACATTTAAAGGCATTAAAGGTCATTTAAAAACAGCATGTGGGACTCCCATGTGAAGCACGCACAAAGTGGTGCTAGAAAAAGGCTAGGTTAAAGAAGTATGTTTTTAAGTGCTGTTGAAAAATTTCAACCAATTCTGCCTCTCTAATATGTTTGGGTAGGCTGCTCCACAATTTGGGAGCATAGTTGAAAAAAGCTGCATCTCCAATTTTCTTTTTAAATAACTAAAAAACCAGCAGTAGAGGATCTAAGGGCTCGTGAAGGAACATAAAACAACAGGGAATCTTTGATGTAGGCCGTTCTTAAGCCGTTGAGAGCTTTGTACACAAGTACAAGGACTTTAAAATCAATTCTAGAAGCTACAGGGAGCCAGTGCAGTGTAGCTAAGACTGGAGTGATGTGTTCTCTCTTCTTTGTTTTTGTTCTGGATAAGTTGCAGCCTCTCAATGGACGTTTTAGGAAGTAAAATGTGCACTGCAATAATCAAGTGAAAGTGTGAATGAATTTTTTAGCATCTTGCTGGGTCAGGAATGGCCATACCTTGGCGATGTTTCTGAGATGAACGAATGCTACCTTGGTCGCTTTGTTTATATGGGACGTAAAAACTTAAAAGTCGGAGTCTAAAATAACACCCAGATTTGTTACTTCTGGTTTGATCCAGGGAGTCAGATTACCAAGTGTTTTAATTAAGCAGCTTATCTCTATTGGATTTGGGGCTAACTAACAGAATTTCTGTCTTATCCTCATTTAGTTGAAAGTGGCAACACAATGGGGATTGAGCCTATGGTCCACTGATGAAGGTATTGCAATATTTATACATTTGCAGTATTACGAACTGGGTGTCTGTGGCGACATTCTCGGGAAAAATGTTGTGTTAAGTTACTGCTGCAGCTTCACATTTAAAGTATTTAACTGGCAAAACACAAGTTCACTTTTCTTATTAAGTAGTCAAAGGAAATCAAGTTGTTTTATCAGTGAGCTTGACACTTCCCGCTATCGTTCATCAAAAATGCATCTACAAAACAATCAAACAGCCGTTTTCGGCATTTTTTGAGAGCAGATATTTGCTCGTGGTTGCCTACCTAAGTCTGAAATATTGCAGGGAGTAATGGAAAAACAAGGCGCAGCCACAGTGAGCTGTTAGATGAAGAGCTCCATGCGACAGGCACCTCCAACTTCTCAGCGAGGTAACCAACTCCTTTCACTGTGCCCTGCTGTTCGCAGACTCATGCCGTGGGCAGCATACAATCTGATCACGTGTTGCTCACAGAATGGAAAATGGAAAAATGGCCAATGACTTCATAATTAAAACGACAATAGTTTGTTTTGCTGCCCCTAGTGTTCTATGATCTGTAGTTTTAAGCCACATTTGCTGTTACCACCAATAACTAGGTTTCGTCAAATCAACCAGGACTGAAATCTTAAGGATTGCCACTTCATCCATTTATTTATAACAGACCGGCAGTGAGGGAGCTTAAGGCGTCTACATCACTTGGCTCAACAGATATGTATAATTGTGTATCTTCAGTATAGCTATGGAAGCTAATATTATGTTGCCTGATGATATCACTAGAAAAGCATGTATAGTGAGAACAACAGAGGGTCAAGGCAGCTCCGTTGTGCAACACACAAGGTTATGTCATGTTTCTTTGACACGTTAGGTTCCCCAAGACCAAAGTAACGTTTTCTTCCTGTAATGTATGTTTGGAGGCAATTTAGAACACATTCGGAGAAGCCAACCCAGGCTCAAGGCTTGTTTAAGAGAATTGCGTGGTCTACTGTGTCAAATGCACTTAAATCTAAGAGAACCAGAACCGAAACCTTGCTCGCATCAGCAGTAAGAATCATCTATCTTTGTTAGAGCAGTGTCTGTCATATGATTAGCTCTGAAACCTGATTGAAATTTCCCTAGAATATTGTTTTCATATAGATAGTTATTTATCTGGTGGAAAACAACTTTTCAAGTACTTGCTTCAAAATGGAAGGTTTGATATGGGCAGATAATTGCTTAGAATTCCTCAGTCTAGATTGGGCCTCTTCAGTAAAGGTTTCACGACATCAGTTTTGAAAGCCTCGGCGCAAACTCCAGACGGATGTGTTAATCATTTCAGGACAGAGTTTGAGCTACTATTGAAAACACTCTTAAAGAGTGGAGAAGGGACCGGGTCGAGACAACAGGGCGACGGTTTGCTCAGAGTAACACTCTTACAAAGTTCTGGGGTTGAGATGCTGGTGAATTTGCTCAGAGGTTGCCTGCCTTTCATGAGGTGGAACGCGGGCGTCGCCGGCAATTTTAGAAATGCCAGCTCGGGTGGTCGTGATTTTATTGCTAAAGAAAGTTGCAAATTCCTGGCATCTAGGGGCAGAGGCTTGTCTTAGAAGGTCAGTCTGTCAACAGTGGAAAATAGTATTCTATAGTTCTTTTTGATTTCTGTAATGATCTTAGAAAAGTTATCCCCTTTGGCAATGCGTACAGGATTATTATAGGGGAATATGTATTCTTTGTAAATAATATGGTGGGCTTCCAGTCCTGTTGTAGCCTGTGTACTTCTCAAACTGGAAATATAAAGTGAACATGAGAGACGTTTACCTTTTTTCCCAAACCTAACCAAGAAGTTTTGGTGCCTAAAGATAACCAAGTAGTGAGGCTTTCTGGCAGAAAACCCTGAGGGCAAACTTCTCCCATGTGCAGATAAAAGGAAGTCCCACTTACACAGACAAGGTTAAGACCCCGACTCTGGGCCAGAATGTTGACACTTGGAAGTCACAGCTTGAGTCAGAATCTAATAAATGATCCTTCAGGTAAAATTGTGAGGCGGAGAGGAAGAAGTGTGCAGGAGAAGTGGCTCAAGGACAATGGAAGCTTAGATGGGACTCTGAGAGCAGACAATGATGGGGCTTCATTGTGAGAATGTCATATAGAGGCAATTTGATGTGCAGGGTACAGTAGTAGGATGGTAAGTGTAATGGCATGTGTTGTCATGACTGTGTGTCTTTATGGTCTTTTCCCTAGAGAGTGGATGGATGTGGTCAGCCCTCCTTTTATGCCTTCCAGCCAGCGGAGAAGGTCAGGCAACACATGGAACAATCGGGAAAATGTAATCGGAGGTACAGTAACCTTAAATTTGGTCCTTTTTCCCTCAGACAGCCTTTTATGTCCTTTGTAATGTCAGGTGGACAGCAAACAATACATTGCTTTAACATTAACCACACTAATTGCGCAAATGCATAGATCTAATGGAAACATTCACTGGTGTCAAAGCTTAGAAAAATGTTAAGCTTCCACCAAAGACTGCACTCGGAATGATGGGAGAACATGTGAAACTGTATCTAATTAAGGGTGAGAACCCATGAGAGTGGAGCTCTCTGTCCTCCACATAACTCCATAGGTCAAAAGAGACAGGCTCATTACAGGTCTGTACCCCGTAGACACATCCACAAGGTTAATTGATGAAACCTTTTCAGTTTACAACATCATTTTTAAACCTCTTACACGGTGTGTCCTATAATTAGTTTTCATTATTGTCGCCGAAGTTCTGATAAGATAAAATGTTCCTCCTGAAGCATCCCATAACCTTTTTTAGCATTTAACTGCCTGTCAATTTAACAGCTAAATTCTCGTGCTTTAAAGTAGTGGGGATTACAGGGAGTCTCTTTACGGCTTCATAATGTGGCACAGCGTCTGGGTGTCTTGGGTCTTGATTGATGAGAGAAAAAAATGGAAGCGGCAGAAAACTTTTAAATCCACCTGAGTCTGAAGGTCACCTCACCATCCATGCTTCTCATTTTATTCCAGTAGCAGCTGATACAGGAGCCCCTTATTCATATCTGGCATGGCTATGCTCATGTACATAAAGAAAAGAAAATACAATATACATTTTACATTTAGATATGTTTTATCTGTGCAAACTGAATTGATTTGAATTACTGTTGCACTGTTATCTATGTTTCTTGCAGAGTGATTTTCTTCCATTATTACAGGAGGGGATGAGACGGTGAATGAAGACGAGGACGAGGAGTATTTGAATCTTCTCTATGATCCTTGTCTGAACTGCTATTTCGATCCAAAGACGGGGAAGTACTATGAACTAGCTTGATTCAAAGAGAGAATCAAAATTCATAAATCAGAAGTCACTTACAGTGGATGAATGGCTTCAGGATTTTTTTTTAGACCTAGCTTATTGATCAGCAATGAATACACCTTTCACAAAAACCTTTCCATGTTGCTGCTTTTGTTTTTGAGAGACTAAGCTTAGTGTCTCCCTAAGTAGTGTCATGTTAGTGTGTAAAGAAGTGGGACTCGATAAATCAGATACATGCTTTTTGCAAGCAATTCAGTTGTTGCCCATTCAGTAGCACATCTGATGGTGGAGAGAGTCTTTTCAGAAGTCTTGGCTAGCAAATTAATATGTAAGCCTTTTGAAAGAACATCCTGGAGCTTCCTTTTACTAAGAAGATTTCTGACATTTAAATTTTGCCTGGATTAGTATTGCAGTATAGGTAATTTTGTTTTTTTATTTATCAGCATTTGTGTAAAAGGTAATTAAAGATATGTTGATGTGTGTATATATTGTTTGGAATTAAATTTGAATTGAAATGATATCATGCATGGATTTTAATTAAAGTGTCCTGGTGAGGCTGGTTGGACAGAGCGGTACTTGCCCATATTTATAGCCCAAAAAGCAAACATGATAAAAGAAGATGACTGATTTTGAATGCATTTGAAATGTTGAATATACCCCAGTTACAATTGTCCCTTGTTGTAATAACTGTATTCTCAGATGAACATGTAACTAGGATTTTTAGGAACAGACGGGGGAGCTCATGGGGCTGGCAGGTCTTTTCATCAGTCTTGCCAAAACACTGATCACACCTGATGAGCGGGCTGATACAAGATTGATTCATCATTTTCAGCCTGAGATGAATTGTTGCTTCACAATGACAGGAAACAAATTAAACAAAAGAAAGGGAGAAATAACATTCATTTATCTCAGTGTGATTCTTAGTAGTTTTAATCAAACAATACCCCGACTGGATCAGTGACGGAGTATCCACTGTGCCCGGCCAGCACACTTGGGCCCGGGTCAGAGGGCAGTCTGTTGGTCAGATGCTGAAATGTGGAGTGTACACAGTTACGTTTTATGAGCTGTCAGGGAAGTGGGTTCATAATATGTGAAAAGTGTTTTTCACATATTAGTTTATGTGCAGTATTCAACAAACAACAGCTCAAGTTACAAATATTGTGTCCCATAATCTTAAACATAGAACTCAACCATTTAGACACAAAATTAAACATCTGAATATGGCACAAAAAACTGGTTCTAGAAATTGTGCCTTGAAGAAGGCACATACTGTCTTTTTTTGAAACATGATCTTAATGCTTTTCATGATGTATGACTGACTGTAAAAATTTAGGTTTTTTCATCATCCACTGGAATGTGCTCCTTTTCTGAAATATAGCTGAACTTGGGGCTTTTTATCATATAAGCAACTTGAGAGTGTATTTTTAAATTTTGAATGCGTCTCATTAGAGGGCCATGTGACACACAACCAGATGTCACATGACGTCTCCTGAAAGGGGGCGTGGAAAGGCTGCTTTTAGCAGAAGGTGAGAGCAAGTAGGAAATAAACAAACCATGGCGCTTGACCCAGTGCTGTTCGGGTCAGACAGAAACAGTCTTTATTAAATAATTAAAGTTTTCCCCACCAATTTGGGACTTAATTCTAACCAAATATGCTATAATGTACTGAGCTTTATTGTTCCATGATGAAAGTAGGTTAACCAGGCCCCATAAAGTTCACAAGGATGTCAGCACAACAGGTAAATATGGCAAGCAGATGCATTATACTCCTGCATAATGTCATTGGTTTAGAGACATAATCCTGCAGAGTTTCTTGTAATTAAATTCACCCACAATACATGTAACGCTAACTGCGTCTGTTATGTTCGCCGTGTAGCTGTTTGACTTGTTGACACATATATACAGTATGTGGAAGCAGAGAGATGGAAATGTTTTCAACACAGGCTGGCACCATGTTGTGTGATTCTTAAGATAGGTGCGCTTCGTAGTGAAAGCACCGCATTTACTTCAGAGGGGAAGAAATACACGATTTTCCGCACGATCATCTTTCCATTGCACAGTAGGCCTAACGTTACTCACTACTTTACAGCTATCCAGAGTCCTTCAGGCTGTCAAGTTCACCTCACTTTCAGGGTCATAATAACTAAGCTGAGAAACGTAAATTCTCAAAGTAGCCTACTGTATTAATGATAGGTGTCGCTGAGTTTGGGTTCGTGCGTCTCCCCATGTCGGTGCACAGCCGGCATATGAGAATAAGATAAAGTGCCATAAGGGAATGAGTCAGGCCAAACAATAAGTAGTGAAGATTCTGCCTGTTAAAAAGGCATGCTCATAACTTCGCCATTTATCCCCATTTATAGACACATTTGGACTGATTTTGACTGTAGCATTATTCTTTAAAGGATCAATTGGACAGTGTTATGTTTTCTAATAATATTTCTTAATCAGAGACAAAATAATGTCAAGTGTGGTGATAAAACCTGTATCACTACAGTCATATCTCATCACAGTTTCATTATTTTTCACATCTGACACCCCCTTTACCCGTGTGATCAATTGTTTCTGTGGGATTTTTACTTGTTGGCAGCGCTCCATGTGAATCCTAATCATCACTACAAAGACTAATGTTCTCACACTCTACTCCTAACATTACCTGTGATCTTATGCATAGCTCTGACTTTAAAGATATGGGCTTGTGATCAGTTATTGTCAAAAATGCGTCAGTTTTCCTGCTTGGTCAGTGATTCACACCCCTGCTGTTGAGCTTTTTTTTGGTTGTACACCAGTGTGATCCATGACCAAGCGCTGTTCAGCTGTCATATCTCCTGCCCGTATTTCCTTTTTATCTGAGCCACACATCATGAATTGAGCTGTTAGGCTTATGGGCTCTTTAACTACCTCACTGTTGGATCTTATTGGATTCATTTGTCTTTTTAGGCCGGGTTAAGGCTTCACCCTGGGATTATTGCATCGGTGATCTTTGTCTCTGTGGCAGCAATCGTTGCTGCTGTATTGATCATCCAAAAATACTGCTTCCCAGTCAAGTAAGCAAACTTTATTAATGAGCCTTAACGAGATAATTTCAAATTCTTAGTTCAGTAAAAAAACACACCAGCCGAGTCTGTCACATCACTTTATTTCAGTGAGGCGACATACAGATACTCGGTGCTGAGGCGGATGGAGGATCAGGGTTCAGCAGTGACAGAGGAGGACGGCGACAGGGGGCCCTGCACGGAGGGAGAGGAGTCAGACGAGGTCAGTGCATCATGGCTTCCCTGATTGTAGCTTTCACTGTCACCCGTCAGTACAAGTTGACACAGCTGTAACCTTCCTCATCACATCACATTTCATTTGTACCTTCCTTTTTTCCTTGTGACAGGATCTTTTGGAGTAAATCTCAGACCGGGATGCTGCTGGGCCGAGTGAAAAATCTTTTTATGTTGTGGATTAGTTGTGTGGTTTAGGGCTGCAGCTAACTATTATTTTCATCATCGATCAGTCTTCCAGTTACTTCTTTGATTTATTGATTATTCATTTGGTCCACACGATTAATTTTCTGTCGGTTGACTAATCGATGAGTTACAGCTGCGTGTGTGTATTCATCATCTGCCTTGAATTCCTATTAAGGTTATTTCTCTATCTTTAATGTGAAGTGTTGAGCTTAATCTTTATTATCAATGACATTGATCTTTTAAAGCAACTTCTTCTTCTTCTTTTCCTTTCGGCTGTTCCCTTTCAGGGGTCGCCACAGCGAATCATGCGCCTCCATCTAACCCTGTCCTCTGCATCCTCTTCACTCACACCAATTAACTTCATGTCCTCTCTCACTACATCCATAAATCTCCTCTTTGGTCTTCCTCTAGACCTCCTGCCTGGCAGCTCCAACCTCAGCATCCTTCTACCAATATATTCACAGTCTCTCCTCTGAACATGTCCAAACCACCTCAGTCTGGCCTCTCTGGCTTTATCTCCGAAACATCTAACATGAGCTGTCCCTCTGATGTACTCGTTCCTGATCCTGTCCGTCCTCGTCACTCCCAAAGAGAACCTCAGCATCTTAAGCTCTGCCACCTCCAGCTCTGCCTCTTGTCTTTTCTTCAGTGCCACTGTCTCTAAGCTGTACAACATCGCTGGTCTCACCACCGTCTTGAACACCTTTCCTTTCATTCTTGCTGATACTCTTTTATCGCACAACACACCTGACACTTTTCTCCACCCGTTCCAACCTGCTTGCACTCGCCTCTTCACCTCTTTTCCACAGTCTCCGTTGCTCTGAACCGTTGACCCTAAGTACTTAAAGTCCTGCACCTTCTTCACCTCTGCTCCCTGTAACCTCACCGTTCCACCTGGGTCCCTCTCATTGACACACATGTATTCTGTCTTACTGCGGCTAAGCTTCATTCCTCTGTTTTCCAAAGCAGACCTCCATCTCTCTAGATTCTCCTCCACCTGCTCCCTGCTCTCACTACAAATCACAATGTCATCCGCAAACATCATAGTCCATGGAGATTCCTGTCTAACCTCATCCGTCAGCCTGTCCATCACCAGAGCAAACAAGAAGGGGCTCAGAGCCGATCCTTGATGCAGACCCACCTCCACCTTGAACTCCTCTGTCACACCTACAGCACACCTCTCCACGGTCTTACAGCTCTCATACATGTCCTGCACCATTCTAACATACTTCTCTGCCACTCCAGACTTCCTCATGCAATACCACAGCTCCTCTCTCGGCACCCTGTCATACGCTTTCTCTAAATCTACAAAGACACAATGCAACTCCTTATGACCTTCTCTGTACTTCTCCATCAGCATCCTCAAAGCAAACACTGCATCTGTTGTGCTCTTTCTAGGCATGAAACCATATTGCTGCTCACAAATGCTCACCTCTGCCCTTAGCCTAGCTTCCACTACTCTTTCCCACAACTTCATTGTATGACTCATCAGCTTTATTCCTCTGTAGTTGCCACAGCTCTGCACATCTCCCTTGTTCTTGAAAATTGGCACCAGTACACTTCTCCTCCATTCCTCGGGCATCCTCTCACTCTCCAAGATCTTGTTAAACAAACTAGTCAGAAACTCTACTGCCACCTCTCCTAGACACTTCCATACCTCCACAGGTATGTCATCAGGACCAACTGCCTTTCCACTCTTCATCCTCTTCAACGTCCTCCTCACTTCACTCTTGCTAATCTTTGCCACTTCCTGCTCCACACCAGTCACCTCTTCTACTCTTCGTTCCCTTTCATTTTCCTCATTCATCAACTCTTCAAAGTACTCCTTCCATCTTCCCATCACACTCCTGGCACCTGTCAATACATTTCCATCCTTATCTTTAATCACCCTAACCTGCTGCACATCCTTCCCATCTCTATCTCTTTGTCTGGCCAACCTGTACAAATCCACCTCTCCCTCTTTAGTGTCCAACCTAGCATACAAGTCCTCATATGCTCTTTGTTTGGCCTTTGCCACCTCTACCTTCACCTTACGCTGCATCTCCCTGTACTCCTGTCTACTCTCTTCAGTCCTCTCAGTGTCCCACTTCTTCTTTGCTAACCTCTTTCTCTGTATACACTCCTGAACTTCCTGGTTCCACCACCAAGTCTCCTTGTCCACTTTCCTCTTTCCAGATGACACACCGAGTACCCTCCTACCTGTCTCCCTGATCACATTAGCTGTAGTGGTCCAGTCATCTGGGAGCACTTCCTGACCACCCAGAGTCTGTCTCAGCTCCTCCCTGAAAACTAAACAACATTCTTCCTTTTTCAACTTCCACCACTTCGTCCTCTGCTCTGCCTTTGTCCTCTTCATCTTCCTCACCACCAGAGTCATTTTACACACTAGCATCCTGTGTTGTCTGGCTACACTCTCCCCTACCACTACTTTACAGTCACTGGTCTCTTTCAGATTACAACGTCTACACAAGATGTAGTCCACCTGAGTGCTTCTCCCTCCGCTCTTATAGGTCACCCTATGTTCCTGCCTCTTCTGGAAGAAAGTGTTCACGACAGCCATTTCCATCCTCTTTGCAAAGTCTACCACCATCTGTCCTTCTGCGTTCCTGTCCTGAAGACCAAACCTGCCCATCACATTCTCATCACCTCTGTTCCCTTCACCTACATGCCCGTTGAAATCTGCACCAATCACCACTCTCTCACCTCTGGGGATGCTCTGCATCACTTCATCTAACTCACTCCAGAATTTCTCCTTCTCTTCTAACTCACATCCTACCTGTGGGGCATAACCACTCACAACATTGAACATCACCCCTTCAATTTCCAGCTTCAGGCTCATCAACCTGTCTGACACTCTTTTCACCTCAAGAACATTCCTCACAAACTCCTCTTTCAGGATAACTCCTACTCCGTTTCTCTTCCTATCCGACCCATGGTAGAACAACTTGAACCCTGCTCCTAAGCTTCTAGCCTTGCTACCTTTCCACCTGGTCTCCTGGACACACAGTATGTCCACCTTCCTTCTCTGCATCATGTCAATCAGCTCTCTAGCCTTCCCTGTCATAGTTCCAACATTCAAAGTCCCTACTGTCAGTCCTACATTCTTAGCTTTCCTCTTCTCTCTCTGCCTACGAACACACCTTCCTCCTCTCCTTCTTCGTCTTCGACCAACAGTAATCCAATTTCCACCGGTACCCTGTAGGTCAACAGCACCGGTGGCGGTCGTTGTTAACCCGGGCCCCGACCGATCCGGTATGGAAGTCATTGTCATGATTCGCATTTTTAGTTTGGCATGTGTTTTACGTCGGATGCCCTTCCTGACACAACCCTCTGCATTTATCCAGACTTGGGACTGGCACATGAAGACACTGGCTTGTGCCCCCCTGCGGTTGCATTGATCTTTTAAAGCAACTACTCACCAATTTTAAACATCAAGGTCTTACACAGCCTGTGAAAACAATTGTGTAATTTCTTCTGTTGCTGCAGCGGAACCTCAAAATAACCCTGATGTAGCTGTGATATAAACCTTTTACAGTTTCAGTTGGTGTTACTCACTGAAATATTTCTAAACAGAGTCTTCTTGTCTTCTTACTGTCCAGCTGTCGAAATCCAGAGGTGAGAATAGATGAGGTGATAAAAAATGTTGATATCTTGTGCTCACAACAATAAGCTTAAAGAGCAGCGGTAAGTTATTTAGGACTTTATTTTCCTTGGGTTTTACCTCTCAGGCTACATACAAGCTACCCTGAACCCTCTGACAGGTGGAGTTTGTACCTGCAGGCAGTACTCAAGGCTGATAATACCCTAAATATTTAAATCCATTTAATATATATTTTTCAGTAAATATTCTTCTAAAAAGATGCTACAATTGAACATCAATCAAATATTTAATAATGTATATGGCAGAAAATGACTCTTTTCTGACCCACTTCTGAAACCAAACCTACGCCCTTGATCAAAGTAATTCTGGCAATGTGAAAAGGAGGCAAGAGCTGCTGATCCCACTGAGAATCAACACTCCACTGCTCAGATGTTTCATGTTTTCACTGGTCATATGAAATGCTCTGTCAATTAATTTGAAAATAAAAATGTATGATCAATTCTGGCATGATAAAATGCCTAGAATGTAGTTTTAAAAATAACAAATGAATATGTAAACAGTCTACTATTGGGCACATTAATACACATGAGATTAAAAAATGGAGAGATTCTTTTTTTTTTTTTTTAAAACACGTGGAAACAAATAAAATTGCCAGGTAATAATGAAACAGCAACAATAATATAATAATAATTTGCATAAATGTGGTGAAATATACCTCAAATGAATAAATCAAAATTTAAGAAAACATTATGTTGTAGCATTACTGTATTTCATTGGCAATGAAATAAATACAATTAATTGGCAGTTGTTTGGCATTATTAAGAGTATCGGTATGAATATGTCAGACAGCGCACAGTATCCAGTATTCATGAAATAAGCGGTTGCTATAAAGCATCACATGGAAATTTGGCATTTCAGATGATTTCAAACACCCTAATTGATTTCCAGCTAAAAATAGTCAGTTCAAAAAAATGCAGCTATGTACCAGTTGGCCAGTTCCCTTTGAAATATATTTCCCTTTTCATGCTAACATTAACTTACTTAAAGTAAATTTGCTGTAGAGTTCAGAGTCCACTGACTCTTTAATGGACTTCTAGGCTGAGTGATGCTGCATGGTATCTTTTCACAGCTACATTTACCACAAAGAAGAAAAAAAAACAAAACAGAATCTCCACCTGCTAGGGAGTCATGACTGAACATTATTATGTGAACATCAGCGTCACAGGATGCTCAAACTGATTTATCATCAATCAGAAATCATATCACTATGGTTTCTTGTTTAATTAGTGTTTGCATAATCAAGAAAAAAAGCAATGGAATCAATATGTTGTGCCCCCCCCCCCAATATAAGTGTTATGAGTTAAAGTATTATTGCAACATCTAATGATAGGGTTTGCTCTACCAATGATAGTATGAATGGTGTTAACAATGACTACTGTGTATTACTATATTTTGGTGTATATTTGAGAAATATGTATGTTGGTTATTAAATATATTCATCCTGTGGACTGTGAAATAATGACCCGCATAATTCACTCTTTCTGCCTTTTATCTGAAAAGTGTCTGCTTTATTAAAAAGGAATGACGTTGTTGTTTGTATTTCTCACTTCCTAATGTTGCCCATTTAAAACTAGCTGTGTTTCATTATTCCTGCTGAAGTGGACAGGCATATTGTTCACCAAAAAAGAGCAAAACATGGATTTTTTTATTCCAATAGTGTTATCCAGTCCTTTGATTCTCTGAATGCTCAATGTTCCCTCGGATCAGTAAAACGTAGTACACATAGTCCCCCTGCTGGTTCCCTTTAGTATTACACCATGTTCGGAATTTGAAGACCTCATGAGTTAGTATGCTGTAAACATCTGCTGTCATAATTTAAACCCCTTCATATGTAACACTAGCAGCCTAAAAACAGAAGGTAATATACAGTATGTCATTAATGAAACAAATAGGACTGCCAGTGTCAGGGGCCACAGAGACAAATACACTAGAAGGCCACTTAAAACAAACGTGCAGCCACTGACCAGGTTTGGGTAAAGATATGGGAAAGATTCAGCTCAGACATGAAAAACAAACAATTCTGCACCATAATTCACCTCTAGTGTGCCTTTTAATGCATTTTAACATTTCATTGCAAGAGTTCCGACGTGTCGGACAGGAAAATATTGGCATCTACTATATCTAAGCAACATCTAATGTTAATGCACACACTTATTGTAAATATTCAACACGTTTTGTCCTTATAATTCTGTCAGTGTTCTTAAGTTATTATAGTCAAATCTGGATAACCTACAGGGCAAAGCCCCGGTCTCGTAGAGGGGCCCTGTGTCAAAATCTACTTTTATATCAGTTTGTTTTATCCTCGTGTGGTGCATATTCTTCAATAAAGATGCATTTATTCAACTTCATGTGATATACAAAGTGAAAAATTAAAGGAAAACCCCAGACTAAATGGGGAGAAATATAACAAATCCAGATGCTTCCATTCATGGCAGAAAGGGTCACTGAATGGTTTGTTGAGTAAGAAAATGAATCATACAGTATACTATGGTCTTTGCCATCACTAGATCATAACCCAGCTGAACAGCTATAGGAAATAATGGAGCCACTTGTTAGACAGTGTTCTCCAGCACCATCATCAAAACACCAAATGAGGGGATATCTTTTAGAAGAATGGTGTTCATCCCTGCAGTAGAGTTCAGAGCATTGTAGACATTTTGTACTGATTTTTTACTGTAATTTGCCATCTGTATATGTGTGGTTCATTTGTCAGAGTATGGCCTTGCAGTAGCTTTAATTCCGTAGTCAGCTAGTTCACTGTTCCTTGATGGATACATTATGATTATGAGTTTCTTATGATCTGGACACTGTAACTTTAATAACATCAGTTCATTACTTTCCTGTAGAGAAATGCTATTTTTGTTTGGACGCCTCCAGGCAGGTTAGAGCTCGGGCTCAGCTGCTGTTCAAAGATCAGCAGGATAGATGATTACTGTCATGAGGGCTTGACCTCTGGTTAAAGGGATTATCATGCCGTTCGCCTTTTAAACGTCAGTAATGACTAATTCCTCTGCAAACAGTGTTGCCTGTCCATCAAAAAGACGTTACTGCCTTATGTCCTGTATAAACAAAGGTAACAGAAAAGGTACAATGTTCTCATCTAATTCTATTGCATTTTTTGTTTCTTATCAGATTTTGTTTGTGCCTTTTTAATTATTTATTTGCTTTTAGTGGGGTTTTGAGTAAAATCATTTGACTTTTTTCATCCTATAGTCTGTGGCATGTTTTTTTGTGCGTCAGCAGTTTTATGCAGATAACTCCCTACATCATATGGGATTTACTAAAATTTACATACAAATAGAAAACTGATAAATAACACAGTGAAACATTTTTTTTCGTTTACAGAACAAATTTGAATTATGAAGCTTGTGGCCTTCTTTTTTTTCCCTCTTTGTGTCATTCCCCTCCGGGTTTCAAATGCTTGTTTGCACACCAGCTATGCACAATCTGCTGTTTGCGAACCGCATTGTTCACTACCAACAGTATCTGTTACTTGTGGACGCATTCCCATATTTGACATTGTAAAAAAAAAAAAAAAAAAAATACAAAAAGAAACTTGATCATGTAGGTCACTGTGTGTGTGTATATATATATAATGCTACATCCTGGTTTTTACGTAGCACAAGGAGGAGCAAGGGCTGACACATTTAGTATTTATTTATTTTTTTGCATATCCGAACGCCTCTCCCACAAGGCATGGTTATAGGAACTATCAGGGAGTGTGTTCACAGATGAGATGACACCAAAGCTCTGCTTTATCTACAATATTTCTTGTTGACAGGAAATACTTGAAGTGCATTTCAAGGGTCTCAGCTCTTCCTTTTAGGAACAGACAGCTCTGATTTATTGCAGATATGAGATATCGAGGTGAGATTTTTACTTTATTTTTAAAAAAGCATGTAGTTTTGGGTTGTACGTCTGCAAATCTTAATCTATCTTTGTGGTTGACAGCTGTTCTGCACCTTGCTGTTGTAATTGCTGTCCTCCTAATAACATGGAGAATCTCCATCAGTTCATTTGATGTACATGAGAAAGTAAGAAATCTTCTCGGTGAGCTCATTTCTACTTATTACATCTTAAATCCTGACCTTTCTGCTTTCATTCACTTTTATTTGCCACATCTTAATAATACTGTCTCCATTCTTTTATTTTAGGCCTTAATCACATAGATCAAACCAAACCTAAATTCCAAACAGGTAAATTCAATGACGGTGGAACCCATCTTTCCAACCTCACACAACTTCCACATTAACTGTATGTATGTCCATCTTCCTGCAATCAGAAGTACCTTTCTGTCTGCATTTTCAGCTACAACTACACTTGAGTCAAAGTGCAGCCTCCCCAGAGTCTGTCCACCTGACCATTTTGCTTTACATATCAGGAACGGAGTAGCTAATGTTATCGGACCAGAGATCTGTTTTGATGGTAAAATGTATGTGTTTAATATGGTAGCACCTGAATCAACAAAAAATGAAAATAGTGACTCTGCAGTGAAACTCAATCTTGTTGGTATCTCAACAGCATTATGAGTCATGTGCTGAATAATGTAGGACCAGGACTGAACATTGTGGTGATAAATGGTGAGTAAAATACTCCCTGATACCTCCCCGATACACTGTGAAACAGATCTTGTAAAGTACTAGTGTACTGTAGGATTTATTAACTGAACTATGAAACACATACAGTAAATAATTTAAACTGAAATTGAAGAGTCAAATTGTTAATTAAAATAGTTTTGAGCTTCAAAGTTCATTTTTGAACTTTGAAACAGCAGTTGATAAAACAATTTCCCTAAAGGTCCATTAATTTGCTGTTCTGGGGATTTTGATCATATTACATGATCTTCGTCAGTCGATGGAGTTTGTTTAAGTATAAAGCAAATGGATCTATAGCATATTATAGTATAACATCTAAGTGAAGTTTCTATGACATGGGGGCAAAGTCCATAAAGTGCTCATAAAAAAGAATATTTTAACTTTTTCTGGGGGGGGTAAGGTAAGTTGTTAATAATGTTTTTCTCGACCTCAGGTGAAAACGGAGTTGTGGAAAAATTTGGCTATCTCAATATGAAAGTTGGAAGTAAGAGTTGTTTTTTTATCTGTTCAATCATGTTTTCAATTTCACAGTTTATTGAGACCTTAAAATGCTACTGTTTCTCTTTTGCATTACTCTAACAAAAGAGCCAGAAGACATCCTGGCATACGGGAAGGAGATAAAACCTGGAATGATTGTTTTGGTGGCCTCGTTTGATGATGTGACAATAAAGTAAGTCCAAATCTCAGCGATTTCAACCGCTGAAACAATTTCAGATCATACAATGTGACCCTTTTCTTCTACTCTGTGGCAGAATGACAAAGGAAATGAAGGAGGCATTTGTTGGAATGGGAAGCACCTTGATCAAGTCTGTAAAACACAGGGACAGCTGGGTGTTTGCTGGAAGAGCAGGGGCAAAAAACAGAAGCCTCTTCGAGAAGGTTAGTGAGCCTGTTTGGTGCTCTTTCATTTGTGTCAGAAAAGACTGTCTATTTCAAAATTTGTTGAAAAAAGCACGATTATTGATGGCAACACAAATGTCTTTTCCCTTGTTCACCTGTCAGCAAGCTGTTAATGACGAGAAAACAAACATTTATGAAAAATGGCCGGATATGGTGGCGGTGGGCGGCTGTTTTCCAAGGACCAAATCTGACGGACATAAACCATAAAGATCCCCTCCAGACATGTATTAAGACAATAGTCTGCTTGGAACAATAATGTGTGTCTGATGTCTTTTTCTGCAAAAAAAATAATAATTGCCACATTAAAGTCCTTAAAGTCCATCGACTTCTTTTAGCTCATTAAACATTCCAGAATCTATGAAAATGCAAATGTTGTTCATTTCTAGATAGATAGATAGATAGATAGATAGATAGATAGATAGATAGATAGATAGATAGATAGATAGATAGATAGATAGATAGATAGATAGATAGATAGATAGATAGATAGATAGATAGATAGATAGATAGATAGATAGATAGATAGATAGATGGATGGATAGAAGGTGTTGCATTTTGTACTGGTTGTAAAGCCTTCAGAGGCAAGTTTGTCTTTTGTGATTCGGGCTATATAAATAAAATGCTCCACCCTATAGCGTACTTTAATATGCAAGCAGTTTTGTCCCTCGAATGATCAATATTTGTTCTTATTCCTGGAGGTGGAGGATCATTTACTAATTAACTGTCAATGAAAAACAGGCACTTGTGATCTGCAGTGCCCTCGTTTGTCTCATATTTCTCACTTTTTTCCTTTACATTCCATGGCAGCACTTTTCTTTCCTTTTCATGTTACTTCTCATTAGCCCTATTCATATTTGTTGCATATTTTTTCCATTTCACCCTGTACACCAGTGGTGGACAAAGTACTCAAAACCTTTACTTAAGAAAAAGGACCCATACAACAGTGTAAAATTACTAAATTACATGTACAACTCTTGTGTTTCCACTGTCTCCTGTTGTAAAGATCTTGATCTGGCATGTGCATTTCTTTTGGAAACCAGTGAAAGAAAGATGCAACTTATTTTTAACACTCTTTCCGTTGCATGTTAGGTTGACCGGTGCCGGTGCGAGACATGCTATTGTACGTCCGTGATGAGAGAGCGGTGTGCATCAAGATGGCTAGAGTTAAAGGAAACATCACAGATGTTTGAGCCTCAGTCAGACCCAGATGAGAGGTCTACTGGCACCAACATTGGCGACAACATACAGTTGCGATGTTACAGTGTGTTCACATGGTTAATATGTAACATTAGTAGCTGACGGAAGCTCCAGGGCCCTGGTTTACATCCAAAATCTCCACACTCTACCATGTGTGCTGTCAAATCTTTCACTGCGCTAACTTAGTATCCCATGGTATGTGTCCACAGGATCCGTCATTTCCACACTTGCCATTCATTGTCTGTGTAGAAAGCCCTGCAATGCATTTGGGTAGCGTAAAGTTTTGAGAGACGGCCATCACGTTTCAGCAACTGCGTGGCTTATTTATCGCCTAAATTGTTGTCAGAAACACATTCATATATTTATATTTTCGGAATATAAGACAAAATTTCCATTCACATTTCCAAACACATTTTCAGTTGAGGGCTGCTTTAATAACTGTAATATGGTGATGGTGAAACAAAGTAAACTTTTTTTAGTACCATTCATACACCTAGGTTACATATAAACCTACAACTAACAGATTAGGTTGCTGGTAAAAGTAATTTTGTTGAGAAAAAAACATTCCCTAGTAATGTTATGTCTTTATAATAATAAGCCAACAGCAAGATGTAGCTCAGTGGCAAGGCCAACATAAAATGTTGCATTATAAGCCAGTTGTATTACACTAATGACCAAATGTCCACCGTGACCTATGCCTCCATGGACTGTACACAGCCATTTGTGTTAGGTGCAAACTAATAGCCGTAGGCATAGGCATATTACAGTTCAGTCTGAGGAAGAGGGCCAATTCAGGGTTGTTTTTGAATCCTTTCAAATCCCTGCAATTCTCTCCATTTGTTGAATGACTGACCAAGGTTGACGGGTGACCCTGCCATATCAGCCATAACCACAATTATAAAATAAAATGTAAACATATAGGCACTGCTTGCTTTAAATCGTTTCTCTGATTTCGCAGGCATTTAGAATATCGATATAGAAATAGCCAATCTTCTCGGTGATGGTCTCGTTTGCTTATATAGGTCATATAGAGGGATGGTATTAAACTGAGACTGTTTCATAACCAGTTAAAAACTCCTTGTAGTAACTTTAAATGTTGGAGTATTTGACCTCTCTGGACCTCCAGCAGTTATTTAAACGAAACCATATGAAACGTTTAGGGGGGAAATATCCTCTTGGTGAAACTGCTGGCCATGCTACTCATTTTGTGGAACTGGAACTCCTACACATCTGAAACATGGCAAGGAGCCCCAACCAGAAACCGCTGTAAGGGGTAAAACATAAACCAATGGTTAAATTTTTACAAGTATACTGTATGTTTTTATTTTATAAGTTTATCATATGATTTTTATTATATGGAAACTTAATATGAAAATTAACCAGTAACTACAACTGTCAGATAAAAGTAGTGGAGTAAAAATATAAATCTACATAAAGTGGATTTACTCAAGTTGCGTACAAGTACCTCGGGCGGCTGTGGCTTAGCGGCAGAGCGGGTTGTCCTCCGATCAGAAAGTCGGCGGTTCGATCCCGGCTTCCGCCAGCCCATGTCGAACCCCTGAGTTGCTCCCGATGGGTCAGGCCAGCGCCTTGCATGGCAGCTCCGCCGTAATGGTTGTGTGAGTGGGTGAATGAGAGGCAAACTGTAAAGCGCTTTGGTCCACTAAGGTGGAAAAAAACAAAAGCGCTATATAAATGCAGTCCATTTTTTTTTTTTACCATTTGACCTTAAATTTATACTTACGTGCAGTACTTCAGTAAATGTACTTAGTTCCTTTCCTCCACCACTTTTGGCCTGTGCTCCAGGGTTTGCTGCTTCCCTGGGAGCATCAGCATTGGTCCAAACACAGAGCAGCTTCCTCTCTCTGGCATTCCCGGCTGCTGGTGTAGAGCAAGAGAGTAACCGCAAATTATTCCTGACACTCTGTCCACTGTGAGCCCAGGAGGTGTCTGTGCGGAAACTAAATCTGGACTAATACTGAGGACATGGGAGTCACACATGGAAAGGAAGTAAGTTCGTAAATTTTTATTCTTCATTTGCTTTGGCCTTTCTCTGTGAGACCTAACACATGTATCATTACTCAAATCAGTCACGTTAAGATAATCCAGCAGAAGGATCCATGTGGGAAAAATACTGTCTTGGCATGCATTGTGTGTTTGAGAAGATTAAGAGACTAAAAGATAATGAAAACCCTAGTGTTACAGTATGTTCTGGTCTCACTTGTGCATCATAATAAATTATATATACAGTATTAATTTGCGTATTGTTTATAACATTTAAGCTTTTGTTTTGCAGAACTTTATTCCTGTGTTAGGTTTGTCTCTCTACCTTTTATTTCCTTTTAAGACAGTGAGTGCTTGCACCAAACACAGGTCTTTATCCAATAAAAAAAAAAAGCATTGCCAACACTGGAGAGCAGGCCTTGGAGAGTGTTTATCCCGTCATGTCCTATTAATTCTTCTCCGCACCATATCCACTGTTGGAGATTTAGCCAAACAGCGTGACTCTTGCCTCATCGACCAAACAGCAGCCAGCAGCAGAGTTGTCATTAAAATGCCTCAT
Organism: Coreoperca whiteheadi; assembly: GCA_011952105.1. Classification (NCBI taxonomy): domain Eukaryota; kingdom Metazoa; phylum Chordata; class Actinopteri; order Centrarchiformes; family Sinipercidae; genus Coreoperca; species Coreoperca whiteheadi. The sequence continues at coordinate 18,197,620 of CM022473.1, forward strand.
TTAGGTTGCACTTGTCCCTCCTTATGGAGATTTACTGTCATCTTGATTAAATTTTACTTTATTTGAATATTGCATTCTCTATGACATGGTGCAGCCGAATTGCCACTAATACCAAGGCCACAACAAACATTATGTAACATTGTACATGGATCGATAATGTAACCGTAACTATGGTAGATCGTGCTTAGAGCTAAAAGTAGAGTCTGCCATGGGTTTTTTTCAACGTTAAAACGTTCATCAAAGATTTCGTCAAACAACAAAAAGAGAAAGAGTCCCTTTCGCAGACAGCAGCCCAGCCTGAATCCCACAGGGGAATCATTCTTGTCTCGACTATTAATTCTGCTCAAACTCCGGCAAATGAGTAACTCAGTGGGAATCAAACTGAGTTTTGTTTGATCCTGACATTAATGAGGTGGCAGCCCTCCACCTCACCAGTGAGGGCACTCGCTTCACTGGACATGTGGAACTGGAGCTGACATTTAATTTGTCTGTCAGCATCATAATACGGCTTTGTGTTGCTCACAACTCTCCCTGCCATTTGCTTGAAACTGCATTGTTGACCCGACTGGGAGATTTCTAGCTATCTGGTTTATCTGGAGTATCTACTTTCTATGGAGTGCTATCATGTGTCACGCTGTATTTATCCTGCACTTTTTTATGTTACACACTACAGCTTATGGATACATTGGTAATAACTATAAGATATTTTATATTCTATGTGACATGTCATTGACTTCTTTCTGTTGACAGAGAGATCTCCAACATTTTCCAGGTAGAAACAAGACACACCCAAATGGGTCCGGTGAGAAATCTAAAAACATCCAGTGTGATATTGTTGATTTTTGTGCCATATTGTAAGTACTTGTCTTACAACCTCTACTATTTTCAGTTCACTTTCAACAACATAAAGGACACATAGTATTATAGTATATCTGATGGAAGGACAGTTGACAGAAGATAAAGATCTCCAACTTGTTATTTTGACATCAAAATCTATGTTTATTTATTAATTTCATGCCTCGTAAGAACCTCTTGCTGTAATGCAGCACAGTACTGACTACTGAGTCATTGCGGTACTTGTACTTTACTTGAGTATTTTCATTTTCTGCTGCTTTGTACTCCACTAGAGGTCAGAGGCAAATATTGTGCTTTTTGCTCCACTACGTTATTTAATAACTTTAGTTACTAGTTACTTAATTGAGATCAATACATCAAATAAATTATGATGTATTGTTATAGGTTAAGATAGGATACGATTTTAAGTGGTATATTTTGATACTAATACTTCAGTAAAAAGTTTAATCACATGACATTTACTTGTAACATAGTATTCCGTCACAGTGGTATTGCTACTTTTACTTAAGTAAAAGATTTGAGTGCTTCTTCCACCGCTGTGATGCGACGTAGGGTCTTTTGTTTCTGTGACTCATGGAAGAAGCGGTATGTGCTCTCTGTGAATCTGTGCTATAAAGCACAGGTGGTGACTGTAGTATTTCCTGCAGAAGCATTTTTATTGGTTCGAACTGTCATTATAGAGTTACAGGGTGAGCGTTTGTTAAGTCAATGAACTATTATGTGGCTATCAATAAACCATTTGCTTAGTAACATTCAAGTCAGTAAAATGTCTTTTAAAGCGAAGACACAAATTAATAGATGAATCCAAGCAATCAGAAAAACACATTCTTGTTCATTTCAATACACGCGAGGATTTTGTTGCTACAGCCTCACTGGTCTGGCAAGACCCTTAGCTATTGGTGGCTAATGTTTGCAAACTTTCGACAGATGTTGCTATGTCACTGACATTTGATGAGTCAGTTCACTGACTTTGTGACCCTTCTTTTCTTGCGCTGCTGTTAGGATGTGTTTTAGCATTGGCTATTATCCTGTTAGTGGCACTTGTGGACACAGTTCAGCAAAGGTTATATAGAGCTCTCTACAAACGTCTTGTGGTAAAATCCAGACTAAGGTTTTATGTCTCTCATCATAATAACGAGACTTGAATGAGCCTCTACAGTTGAATTTGCTGCATGTTTGTTGACTTTTCGACATCCAGCATAGATATCAACAGGTTTTATATTTGAGAGAGAAACAAAGTGAATTGGCTGACAAGTGTGTACTCAACTTTACAGTTAAGTTACTTTGTTCGGTGTTCCCAACGATTGCCATGGTGTCATTTCCATCAAGTCACTGTAATCTGTTGTGACACTAGTCAATGAAACTGCCCTTTTGTTCATGTAACTTATTCATATGGTTGTATATCAAGGTTCTCATGTCATTTTGAGTCTATTTGAGGCTGCAGTTTGTGATATCAGTTTCTGTGCAAAAGTCCTCCATTCACTTTCAGGGGCCTTAATGTATATTTAATATATAAGCAAAAAAGCATGTTTTGATCAGCCTGATGAGCAGATCAACGGTATATACAACCTATCCACTGCTACAGGTTTATAATACTATAACACCAAATGTGCCATATGAGAAAGATACAATCAAATAAGAGTGCTCCAAAATACAAATGATAATTACAATAATCATCTTGACCTTGGAGCTTTCTGCTGCATCTGATGTCATTCATAAGCGGATGGAGTTTGCTTAGTTGTCATCTTTCTGCATATTATTTCTCTAGTCAGTAATAATCTGTCCCAACTATTTAACCCAGTTTTATAGCTTTTTGTTCTTTTGAAAAGCAGCAAAAGAGTTCATGTTTTCAACAACAGTTTACAACAACTAGAAGCTGCTATAATATGTGTATGTAATAATGAAACTTAACCATTACAGCTGGTTAAGTTTCAGTATTCTAAACATATTCATGAATGTTTCCCTTGTCAGTAAGATGAATACTGTATCACAAGAAGACATTGCACACAAAAATGATCTTGGTAGGACAATATATATATACATAGATACTGTATGCTTTTATGTTTGTTTTTTTTCCGCCTCAGTAAGGCAGAAACACCAAATTGAACAGCAAGACCGATACTCAGAGCTTCAGGCTCCTCCACTACAGAGTGAGGAGGAGGGCAGTAATCTCATCAGACCCCAAAAACCTCTCAATCCTTTAACGGCATCCAAGAGCCACCAGGAGCTCCACAAAGAACTGCGGATGACCCACAAGAGGTTGGACAGACACACAGGCAGTTGTAAACACTCACACTTCATGTTCATTGTTTATAGAAATCATAAAGTCCTTCTATTTTTCTGTCAGGAGAGTGTCACAAGAAGGAAAGACTGAACTCCAGAGGGTTTTAGAAAAGAGAAAATGGGAACAAAGAATGAAAGTGAGCAGGGATCAGGAAGAGGCAAAGAAGAGCAGATCACCACTTCATCAAGAACTGTTGAAAAGACATCAGAGGCTAGAAAAGGTTTGCATTGAAAATTTGTCACAAACATTCTTGTCACATCTGACAAACAATCAATATAGTGGCTGACAATAAATCTAATGATCTATTCTGAGAACTTTTATTGTAAATTATTGTATCATATAAAAATGCTCTGTACTTCCACACAGATGATTGAAATTGGTGCTCTCTAATTATATAGGGCGCTGTGGAGCATCAAACTGTTCTGCAGTCAGCCACTGGAGGGCAGTGTAGACGTTGTTTCAGACACTGCAGAAGTCCAGTCTGGGCACCAAAACCATTGATGTTGTCGATGTTAGACACCGTGCATGTATTAGTGCCTTCTGAGTGTTCTAGTTGTTTGAACTAACAGACAGCACATACATAGAATTAATGATTCTGCTCATCAAAGTTATTTTGTAAGACCATTTACAACAGGAACTATGGATCGTGTGGATCTTTCAGGCCTTTTGTTTTAGGGAATTCGCTCTAAACCTAGACATTCATAAAGTATCTATTGAAAATGGTTGTTTCCCGTGGCTACAAAAATGAGCTCCAAATTTTATTCCAAACGTTTTCATTTCTCCACAGCTGGAGAGAGACAAAGGATGGGAGCGAGAGGGGCCAGAGTTCCTCCGAGTCAAAGAGAGACTGAGAAGAACTGCAGTGTTGGATTCAGGAGAAAAACAAGTGTGACAGTTGTGATTTTGTGACCGTAGGTTTCATGTTTTCTGTTGACAGTCAGCACAATGAACTGTTAAAAGAACAGGGAATATAAAATAGCTAATGGAGCTTGGGTGTTTTGTGTTAAAAACCTGTACAATAAATAGATAATACTGCTCAGCTTTCATGGTCAACAAAACAATCAGATAAGGTGAAGCAAGAGATTTAGCAGCAAATCAAAAACCCTGTGATTAACTCGCCATAGGTGCACGTATAAAGGAGCGTTTTTTTCTGTTGTGATCAATACTGTGCTTTAATAAGTTAGAAATCAAAGTGTGCATAGATGAAAAACTAATTGGTGGCTCCACATTAATAACATCATTATGTCTATATGGCTGAATTAGGCTGCTGATTCGTTATAGACAGTGATGACAGCTAAGAACTGCATGTGTCATATATACAGTAGCTGTACATTCACTCTATTTCCCCCCAACAATGCAAACGCAATTTACACCATAATATGTGTGGTTGTGTTACAATTTTGTAACACGTTTTTGACATCTCTGTATTATGTCTCACTACTATTTTCATAATACTCAACAAGATGGACATTTTTTCTATGTTGTCAGTATAATACGGTCTGTTTTGTGATTTCGGGGAGTGTAGTGTCATCAATATACTGGTCATAAAATAAGGTATATTTGTCTGAGGTATCAAGGGGGTACTGACATGATGTCTGACAATGTGACTGATGTCCTCACTGACAGTTATTGTAGTTCTAAGATGACTATTAAGATAACTGTGTCCTTTGTGTGTCCCTCAATAACATAAAAAAAAAGATATTTAACAATATGAAAATGATATTTTGGAATGTTTTCTCATGACAAATGCCCACAGTGATGAAACGTGCAGGCAAAGTGAAAAACATAGGAAAAAGAAAAACAGAAAAGTCACAACCACCAAGTTCTTGTGAACATTCATTTGATTATGAGAAGACTTCTTTTGGATAATAAAAGAATGCATACATCCACTTATGAAATTATAATTGGTTTTGCATATTGCTCCCTCAGTATGACAATAGAAGGAATAGAAAATCCTAATAAGTGAAGTAGCAAAGAGGTAAAGTATACATTCTTAAAAATCAGTTATGTGTACGCATTTCATTGTGCATGAAATGTGTAAATGGTACCGTTTATACGTTATACACCTGTACGTATTTACAAACCACATCTAAACATAAAGTTACTGCATAATGACAGAACACACAATGCATAGACAAGGAAGTTTTATTTCATTTCCTGCAATCATATCTCTGTGGGTACAAATCATTGTATTTTCTTGTTCAATAACCCATGATGCATTGCATCCATACATTTGTAGCTCAAAACAGCTTTTACAAAAAAGGATATACAATATATACTTATATTTATATATATAATATACACGTGTTTCTTTATGCATTTAGATGTGTTTGTAATGGGTAAAATAAGCTTCTTTTTAAAAAAAAACACAGCCAAGTGGAAACAAATCCCAGGTAAGGTTCAACATAAGGTCATTACCAAACAAATAATAGCCAGGTTATCAAAGTAATCAACATTGGCTATCTTACAGTCAACATGAAGCCCTTCACACACAGTTTGCATATTTTCCACAATTACAGTCATGTAAATCCAGAGTGACTGCCTTATTTTACTGTACTATAGACCTGAAAGTATCAATGACAGATAGAGGGAACTGGTTTTATGGATTGGTTGGCTATCTCTACAGCTAACTAATAATAAATTAATGGTAATATTTGATTAATATCAGGATTTAAGTGTTCCCAGTGGTCACAGGGAAAGTTTTGTTTCCTTTTAATTGTTAAATATCTCGCCAAGGCATTACCGTCCTTCATCTGAGTCACATATTTATAAGATGACAACATTTCTGAATCTACAGTAAAACATCCCCACTTCGCTGTATGGCTTTAGTACTGTAGTTCATCTACTCAGGGGGATAAAATGTAGAGCTCGCACATGGAAGTCTTCTCCCATGGCAGACAGGTGATGTTTCCAGTCCCATTTTATATATTAGTTTTTCACATTTTGTACTATGGCTGGCACCTGTGTAAAATTAGTTTGTGGGGTTTTTTTTGCTTGCGGCGTGGGTGTCAGACAGGGATAAATAGTTTCAGAGATTCTACATAAGCAACGGCATGAAAACAGACTGAAAACAGAAATATTTGAGTTGTAAATAAACATAGTACAGGAAATATGTCACTCAGGTAGAGACTTGACCATCATAGTCAATGCAAATGATAAGTCCACTGTGCTGTGTTGTACTTTGTCAACAACATTACTTCTGGTGTTACTCACTTCACATTATATAGCTCAAAATTACAGTATTACATCATTTTTCAATACAACAGAGTAATAATAATCATGTGTGTTTATAGTAATTGATCATCATTCATGTAAACATATTTAACCAGGTCATGCAAACAGTAGACCAAAACTTCTTCCACTAGAGGTGCACAGCACAGAGCAGGCGGAGCGCCCAGACTGAGATCCCTCCGACTCAGCATAAGACCCAGAGACTGACAGCAGGTGGATATTTAGACTGCTTGCCAGAAACAGAACAGCGTGGATGAGCGTGATATGAATATAATCGTTTTCTTCCCACGAACATAGAGGATTCTCAACATAATTGCACGTTCAAAGTAACTCCTCCCAACATGATGAGAGCCCATCATGATTTACAAACGTATGGGGATCTCAGTTTGAGCCTCTGTTAACAGAACAGCCATAAAACAAACAAACAAACAAAAAGTCTCCTTTTCATATTCACACATTACGATGTTTTCCCCAGCAGAAGCATACAGATACTCCAGGTCAGATCCACTTTTCACAAACCCAGTCTGAGCCAGAATATAGAGTCCATGACCCCCAGAATCACCCTCCACTTTCCAAAAAGGCTTTAAACAAAAGTAGTATATACTCATAAAAGAGGACAGAAACACTTAATATGTGAAGAAAGAGTGATCAAACAGAACAAATGGGACGGTGGCTTCGGCAGTGAAGACATGCCTTGAGATTAATTATATTCAACTTAACAGCTACCTGGTCAGTGACTGGACTGAGTCACATTGATGGGTAAAGAGTATAAAGACATGCAGGAGTGGCTTTCAGCACTGTTTCCCTCTAGAAAGCGTTCCCCTTTTCTTTGTGCCCTGTCTGGCCAGATGTTTGGAGAAAGCTGCCAGTAATGTAGACTGTGTGAGCCAGATAGATGTAGACAGTAATCGTGGTTAGAGGTAGATGTGACAGGTAATGTGAGAACAAAAATAATGGAGAAGACTGCCTTTAGGCCCCTGCCTCGTCTTTGATTGAGACTCCAGAGGCTTGGATCCTTCCTGAAGCTAACATCCAGAACCACTTCTTGTAATGCGCACACTGGGAAATGACCGCTGTCTGCTATAGCTGCACAAAGGTCAACTACATGTGAGGTTGCCAGGGGGTTTATTTCTGGATAATCATGCGGACAGGCCATTTCTTTAAATCACTGTCCACTTGGAGAAGCCTTGCATTCTGGTCTGCAGCAAAGTTAAAACGTGTGTATCTTGAGTCAGGATGTGATTTTAAAAACTTTTTTTTGGGGGGGGGGGGGGCAAAGACTTACAGTGTGTTTCTCCACACTGTGACAGTGACCTGCTCGCTGTGGATGCACTCTGGTGGACGCTGGCTGATAACTACTCTGCATTCCTGGCCAGACTGGGCGGGCGGGCTCTTGGCGCTCCAGGGATACAATTTCACCATGACAACGGGGGGTTGTCCTTAGACGCGACTGGCTGGCCTGCAGCAGTAGGTGCAGCTTCTCAGGCTGTCCCGATCTGTGCTGCCCTCGGTGCTTCCGCGACGGCCGTCCTCGTAGTGGGACACTGGAGATTAGAGCGAAACAGGGAACATATAAAGTTGAAGGGAAATTCAGGTATTTTTCAACTATTTTTCAATTTATTCTCATTTGTGGCCATTCTGACTATGGGTCATAATAACTTTGCACTCACCACCTCCTTTGTTGAGATATGGGAAACAGCATATATAAAGTAGCAAGCATACCTCCCAAAAGCATACCAAATACACTTAAATCAACTTAAAATAATTTCAAACGCTTGTCTCTGAGTCCGACCAAAACTAAACAGCCCCTTGGATTAGTTATTGTTTCTAACTGCAAACGGAGCTACATCTGGGGAAACCAAACAGCTGCCTGTTCATCTGCATACGCCGGTTTGTTTGTGAATGTGAGGCTGTGGGTTGCTGTCAATTTAGCGTGTGCATGCCAGAGAAGTAGCAGCTAACAGGAGAAGATGTTGTTAACATTATCAGGAAATTTAAGAAAACTAAGTGCGATTGCTGGTTACACAGCAGACTGTAGGAGGATGATCGCGAGTGTCTGCGGGTGGTGCGATACAAGTTGTGTAACTACCACAAATTCACAGCTGTGATGAACATTGCAGTGCATCATTTCCCAAAATCAACTGGAAAAAAAGACTGAAGCTGGCTGGACCAACCGGATAAGATAGATAAGATAGTGCTTTATTTATCCTGAGGGAAATTGTTGTGCAGCAGTTGCAGTACAAAGTAGGAAAGAGTGCAAAATATAGAGTTCAAATAAACAAAATATAGGAATTAAGATTATCAGTAAGGTGCAAAAACCAAATGTACAAAATGCCAGCAATGTAGCAGGTTACCGCTAAGTATCATAATATAAATATAAACTGGTTAAGGTGCAGATCCAAAATAGAAATAAACAGCTTATGGTAAGGATCATAACTAAACAGGCTAACAGTGAGGTGCAGATCCAAAATATACACAATGCGAAACATGTAAATGGGTTCACTGTAGTGACTCTACCATGGGGATGGCAATAAGTGCAAAGTTAGCACGTCCAAAAGTTAGAACTGCCACAATAATGAGAATAAGACCCAGGTTGAAAATAACACTGTAATTTTCCTTTAACAAGTTTACTTCAGAAGCAGGGTCATGCCTCAGCTAAACATCTAATTGCCTGTCAAGCCTACTTACATCTGGTGGACCCATCCGCTCCATGTTTTCTCGACCTCTTCCCCTTGCGTTCATCGATTCACCTCCCTGCTTCATCCCTCTTCACACTCATTCATCCTCTCATCCCTCTTTTCATCCCCTCCACCCTTCCTCTTCCATTCAGTCCTGTGCACAACCCCTCCCATCTCTCCCATCTCTGTACTAGAGATCCTGCTCGGGTCCTGCTCGGTGGCCTTCACCTGGAACTGCTCAGTTGTCCCTCTGGATCCATCCTCTTCACTCGTGTTTTACAGTCTAAAATTTTCATCATAATTATATATACACTACAATTTCATCACTTTCATTATAACTGTATGTACTATCACTTCTGGATCTGTCCTCTACACTTATGTTTTACAACCTACATTTTGCCATTATAGTTGTATATCATTTAATCATCTGTTGTGAATCTATTCTGTACATACGACATCTATTGCATGTCTGTCCGTCCTGGGAGAGGGATCCCTCCTCTGTTGCTCTTCCTGAGGTTTCTATTGGTCGAGGGTCTAAGGACAGAGGGTGTCGTATGTTATACATATTTTAAGGCCCTTTGAGGCAAAATTGTGATTTGTGATATTGGGCTATATTGAGCAAGATTCTCCCGAAGCTGCACCTTCAGTTTGTGAATGTACTCATATGTAAGTCGCTTGTAATGTAAATGTAAATTAAGCGTCTAGGTCGGATATATCAGCGCTTTCAAGAGAATCCAAGTTACCCCGTTGTAATTAACTTGGCTGTTGATGTGAACGCTGTTTCCAAGTTGGAAAATGGTAATTACAGCAACTCTGATATTACCCCCCCCCCATATCAATTACTACCTTACATCACTACAAGTTTAACCACATAGTGTGGCATAATTCTTGTAAGTGAAGAGAGCTACAGGTCTGAAGAAGGCTGAAAGAGGGTGTCTGCTCATTCACTGGGAACTGATAACTTACAGCTCTCCTCCTCCCCATCCCCCAAATCATCTTCCTCCTCCTCTTCCTCTGGGAGCAGATGTCCATGGCAGGGACTGGTGGGAGTAATCTGACTGGGTCCCTCGAGGCTAGTGCCCAGCTGCAACTTCCGCATGTGGCGAACCACCGCTGTGGCATTAAATGCTTGCTGCATGGACAGAGAGGGGGGGAAACCTGTGTCTGACAGCTATTGCGGGAGAAAAACAGCAAAGGCGTACAAAATGTGCTCTAACGCTTGTCAATCTTAATACTGCTCTCTCAGCAGGTTGCTCGACGATTCAGCCGAGGCACACTGACCTTCCATTTACTTTTGGCAAAGTTCTTCTTGATTTGAGCGCTGACAGATTCGTGGATATTCTTGTCCAGAGCTGTGTCTCCACAGATCCTGCAACGTCAACAAGAAATAGAGAATTTACAGGCACCTGACTGGGGCTATTTATCATATTATTCATCAATTAGTAGATTGACATAACATTTTCTACTATTTTGATTATTCCTGTCATTTTCAAGGAAAAAAATGCTAAACATTAGCTAGTTCCAGCTTCTCAGATGTAAGGATTTGATACTTTTCTTCTCTAACCTGAATATCTTGGAGTTTCGCACCGTTGGTTGGATAAAACAAGACTTTTGAATGTGTCACCTTTGGCTCTGGGAAATTATAATATGCACTTTTCACTACTTTCTGACATTTTGGGCATTAAGAGATGTCTTGTTTAAGAAAATAATTGACAGATTAAGTGATAATGCAAACAAATGTTAGCTGCCACTGTCGATTATTTTTCCAACAGTCCAAATCCCAAAGATTATCACTTAACAAAGATATAAAACTTAAATAAGCTGCACATCCTCACATGAAGCTAGAGAATGTTTAGCACTTGATAATTATCTTAAATGATTCATTGTTATCAAAATTTCATTCAGTTGAAACTGAAATTGTAGTTTGACTTTCTTACCATGGGTGCTGCAGGGCCTGCTCACACGTATATCTCTTCAAAGGGTCTTTCTCCATCAGGTGACAGATGAAGTCTTTGGCTGAAAACAAAAACGAGGTTCATGCTGTAACAGTCCACTCTGACACTCCGTTAGATTTCACTGCTCTCACTGGTGTAGATATTTTTAGGAATTGGTAGTACCTGAATCTGAGATGTCATCCCAGTATGGAGAGTCAAATTCATACTCTGCTTTCAGAATCTGCTCAAATAACTTGGCATCATTTTCATCGTAAAACGGAGGATATCCACATAACCTGAGGAAGCGATATTGTTACATAGTCAGTGCTTGAAAACAATCACTTTACAGGCTTCTCAGCGATGACTGAGCTCAGACTTACAGAATATAAGAAATAACTCCTATAGACCAGCAGTCCACTGCTTTGCTGTACGGCTTCTGAGCGAGCACCTCAGGAGCTGTGAAACACACGCAGCAGACATTCAGGTAAAGTGGAAAATATATACGACACAGTGCAGCAGTGAGGGTGAATTCAAGTAATCTTGACCTGTCAGTAATACTATGTGATCTGGTAGGTCACAGGTAGAGAGCACTTCTAAAACACTAGCAATTGACTCAGTAGTGGTTGAAAGAGGCTCTCACAACGCTATGAATAAAGAGGGGGTTTCAGCTGAAACAGCAAGTGCTGAGCTCACATGAAAGAGAGGGGGGAGGTGAGAAGAGTCTGGCTGACCGGAGAAAAAAGTGCCTTACCCACATATCCAGGAGTCCCGCAGGCTGTGGACATGACACTGCCTGCTCCCTCAATCTTTGACAGTCCAAAGTCGCTGATCATAATTTTGGAGTCTTCGTCCATACTGTAATACAGCAAATTCTCTGGCTGCGAAGAGAAGAAGAATGATCAAGGAGGAGGGTTTGCAAATGGGGGAAAAGGAGCCAACTGCAAGCCAGACTGAGCTGTTATATTTCTTTCTTCCCAGAGCAACAATACCTTCAAGTCTCTGTGGACGATCCCCATATCGTGGAGGTATTTGACTGCGTCCAGGATCTGATGGATGAGTTGACTGGCATCTCGCTCTGTGTAGAAACCTTTCTCCACAATCCTGTCAAACAACTCACCTCCGGACACCCTGAAAGGTGAAAATCATGGAAAACAGCTCAATAGTCCTGTACCTTTACTGAAGACGTGAGTTTTAGTTCAAACACTGTTAATAAGCAACTGGTCAACTGGTCATTACAAAGTCATGCTGAGCAGCCAAATATTGATCAATCACAAAACTTTGTTTTGAATTCTATATACATACAGTAAGTAACCAAATATGTCAGGTTTAATTTTACAGAAATTTTGTGTACAAGTATACTCAAAACATATAGAATATTTGGTGCAGTTATAAAATATTAATAGTTTTGAGTATTTCAATTGATTCAGATTAAATATGAAACATAAGTGACATCTATGACTATAAATGACACTTTAATGTGGAATAAGATGATTGTACATCCTGAGGGATTAACTAAAGGGGAAAACTGCATGTTAACTGAATGTTAATGTAATGAAATTACATAAAAAACTGAAAAATGGACAACACAAGTTTTCAGATCGCATGGCGTCGTTTGTATGTCTTGTTTTGTCTGACAAACACTCCAAAACCCAAAGATATTCAATTTACAATGATGTTTAAATGGAGAAAAGCAGCAGTCCCATTAGAGACGCCGAACATAAGAATGGTTGGCATTTTTGCTCGATAAACCGATTCATGTTCTGTAAATCGACAAACTGAGTAATCAAATCATTGTTTCAGCTCTATTTCACAATAAAAATGCACGCTAAATCAAATCTCCTATCATATAACTGGCCCATGGAGAAAGAGGAAGAACTCACAGCTGCATAACAAGATATAGATGGGATGTGCTTTCAAAGATGTCCTCCAGCGTAACAATGTTGGGGTGCTTGATTCTGAGGAAGATAAATTGACAGACATCATCAGAATATGTTGCGTTTTTAATTCAGCCACATTTCTCTAATGCTTACTGTCAGTTGGTCACCAGATGGCATTCTTGCTGCATAGTTCACATTTAGAGTGGCACGTTCTCTCTCTCTGGAAAGCCCTACAGCAAATTGGGATCAAACCTATGTGTTTGCCACGTTCTCCTAAAATACAAACTGAAAAAAGCTTCTCAGATTTAGCTTTAGATACAGTAACTACCTCTTGTTAAGAATGGCAATGACCAGCGTCTGCAGCTGGAACCATTAACAAAGAACAGCTTTGGAGATTAACGCTATCGGGGCCTGACAGTATGACTGTAACAAATGCTATTCTCACACACAGAAAAATAGAATTGGCTTGTTTATTGTTATGAACCACCCAACAGACAGTTGAGCATCTCTCTTGGCTCTCAAGTCAAGTTGAGAGCATATGAACGCGCCATCACTATAACACATCAGCAGCTGAGAGGAACTAATGTGACTTTCAGTAGGACTAGAGAATCCCTCTGTGTGGGTTTTTTTTGTGTGTTTGTTTTCAGATCATTTTTTTAACTTTCTTCATGTCTCTCACTTATTTTTTTAACGGTGACTTTAAGTATTCAGCCAAACTCCACCCCTTCCATTTTTCCATATCTTTCTCATATCATAACCCCCCCCCCCCACTGCACTTCTCCACCCTCTATGTCTCTTTCTCTTTCTTCAATACACTGCTGCGGGGAACTCTACACCATCTCCGCCTCTGTGTGCTGTTGCCCTGGCAACAGAGACACTAAAAATAGGTCTATCTTCTTTACTCCTGACATTTCCGGTGCACAATCCTACTGTTTCTACTAACACCATGCATTTAGTCACCCATTCAATTGACCCCTTGCATATATTGTGCATCTGTACATGCACTGGTGTAAGAGGCTGAACTGACTAATTCCTCCTGCAGGACACAAAGCACCAGCTGAGATATCATGAGGAACTTCAGTGGCCTTACCTGTGTAGTACCGCAATCTCATTTTCAATGTTGTTCTCTTTGCCTTCCAACGCTTTCTTGGGGATACATTTAATGGCCACCAGCCTCTGGGTCCTCTTCTCCTCTGCTAGAACCACCTCTGAGAAAGCCCCCCTAAAACAGCGGCAGCATGAGCACAGACACACGTTTATTTTTCATACATACAAACATTAGAGAAAGAAAGGGAAATGTGTGGGGTGAAATGGACAAGATTGGAAAGCTAAAGTATAATTCCTTCTTCTTAGGCTACAGGCCCTTGGATTGAAAGTGTTGCACAAAAGAGACAGAATATTCAGAAGAATTGTTCAGTATTTTCAAAGCTTTTCATGCAAATATTTTTTGTAATTCTTCTTGATATCTTTTCAGTGCAAAGGTGTATTTTGGGAAGATTCCCACACAAAAAAAAGACCATTTATTAGAAATGTTTGTGGCCTCTTTCAACTAACCACAACACCAGAGCTTTTAAGAAAGATCTAAAAATACCCTCCATTCAGCCATCTGTGTGTTTGTGCTTGTGCGTGTGAGTTGTGTTTAGATGAATAATTCAAAATGGTGACATTACAGATAGGTTTTGGGGGCTGAGAAAAAGCTCAGGAGGTGAAGCAACAGTCACATACAGACATTTATAATAATCAGTTGCTTTAAAAAATGAACTATTTTTAATCCATTTAATAATAGATACAGTAAATGTAGTGTGGCTGTTTCTGAGGGAGACTAGACTGCATTATGGATTATGGTGATGGTGAGAGGGAGAATAGTGTGTATTTACACAGTCTCCCCACAGCGTGGGAGGGAGCTCAGGAGGAGGCCTGAACACACGAACATTGTTAGCAACCACAGGGATCCTTTACATGTATGTGAAACAGAACTTTGCACATTGTAATTTATTTTTTGTTTTTATATATTATTTATTCTTTATTATTTTCTTAAAATATTTTTTAATATTCTTTAATATCTTCCTTAATATCTTATTGTCAATTTTATATTTTATATTATGATTCATGACCTGCAGTACTTGCTTTACCATTCTTCATATTTTTATGTTTATTGTTTTTGCACCAAAATACCAAAGGATATTCCTTGTAAAACTACTTAGGGGCAAAAAAAGCTGATTCAGATTGTGATACACAATGCACTTTAATTGTTCATGTTGTCGCAGATATTTCGTGCTCTTTTCCATCTATCACACTATGGAGCATGTGAGGAGTTAGCAGTCTTCACCTAACTTCACTTAAGTCTGCAACCTCAGATAAATGGATGCACACTTCACAGTGCTGTTGCCAACAGCAACCATGTGATAAGGAGGCAAACATCTCTCACTTTCTGTTTAATGATTATTAACAGTTAATTACAAAGCAGAGTTATTGTGCAACCTGACCGTCTCTCAGTACACTGTCTCTCACCTCCCAATGTGGATTTTTTTTCCCATCATTGTCTGGTAATAAATGCTCAGTGTGGATCTGTGGTAATCCTTGAGATGGCTTTGTACCGAGGCCATCTTGTGCTCAACGAACCAGCGCAGCAGAAATGTTTGCATAGTGAAGCCGATGCACACGAGGAGAGACGATTCTCACACACATCTCCGGTTTCATTCATTAAAAGTACTTAAAATAATCTCAAAGCAAAATCACATAAAGCTCCAATTCTCATCGACCCATAAAAGCATTTTAATGTGTTTAAGCCTGCAGCATTTACAGACTGGGTTTCCTCAGAGGGTCAAGAGTGCCAAACTTGTATTATCGGTGAGTAATAATCTATTTAGTAGGTCAGGGAGACAGAAGGGTAGGACCCTAAATTCACTGACGTGCCTTTATAGTGGGAATCTGGGGCAAATTATTACCACTGAAAGCAATATTTCTGATTCTGGCCATGCATGGAGAAAAGCTTTTTCTGCAGATCTTGAGTAAGCAATTAATAATTCGGTTTATTAATGTCCAGTCGATTAAAATAGTGAAAAATGCCCGTCACGGATTCCCAGAACCCCAGGTGGGGTCTTCAAATGTCTTGTTTTGCCAGAACAATAGTTCAAAACCTAGAGATATGCAATTTACAATGACAGAAAACAGTGAAAAGCAGAAAATCCCCACTCTTGAGAAGTTGGAACTAGAGAAAGTTTTTTGCTTTTCTGCTTTAAATAGAGCTACAAAATAATTATTTGAGTATCAGTATTCATTTTGTGGATCAACTATTCAATTAATCAACTAATCGTTTGTTAGCTCTAGCTGGTTAGCGAAATGAATCCATCTGAGACAAGGCAAGTTGGTCACGTGAGTTGGCCTCAATCACGGTTGTTTCTAAAATAGTGGTGAGCAGTGCAATATGGTGCATTGAGAGCAATACAATCCTCAAAGCCCAGCTAACAAGAGACCCTTACTCACACAACTTAATAATAACAGTAATAACAGCACAAGTATAGCAACATTAGCTGTTATTTTATCCATTGTCACCACTCGTATTGTAAAATTTGTCAATTGACAAGATGAGTTCGATACGGTTCCTGCAATTTTCTCCCTGGAATGAAAACAATAATATTAGACTAAAATATGTCATTTAGAGGAATTCATGGCCTGCTTGTACTACAGTAAATATCTGATTACAAATGTTGTCTTCAATGTGCATTGTACGTGACCTGATCCATGCTTTCTCCTGCTCCTAAAGAGAAAAAAATGCTTGCACACAGACTTTTCTACTGTTGCTGTGAGACACATTGTAATTAACCATCCAGTTGATAATTTCTACTTGGAGACGTAATAGGTGTGGGCTCTCAGGGGGTTTGAGAAGAGGAACAGTAGACGAGAGGAAGAGAGGAAGCTGCTGTAGCTGCTGTTCTGAACTGATGTGATTTAGTTGAGAGCGTATGTGTAAGTCTTAGCATTTGATAGGACCAAAATGTGATAGAAGAAAGGTTTATGTTATTGTCCAGCCATATAGATTTAAATTTATTTGAGCTCAGATTAAAACACACTGTTTCTTTATTCCACCAGCAGTTGGCAACAGACCACTGAAATCTTGACACATCATTTTATCTATTTCATGCCAATAAATAATCCTGGCATGCACATTAATTTGCTATTATCGAATTGAAATAACTAAGTTTCATATGAGTCATTGGTCTCAAGACTTGTACTCAGACTGACGTTCGGCTGTTTTTGTGAAGCTATTAAGACTGTCATCGCACCGCAGATAAACTAAACCTCCACATAACAGATAGATAGATAGATAGATAGATAGATAGATAGATGGATGGATGGATGGATGGATGGATGGATGGATGGATGGATGGATGGATGGATGGATGGATGGATGGATGGATGGATGGATGGATGGATAGATAGATAGATAGATAGATAGATAGATAGATAGATAGATAGATAGATATAGATAGATAGATAGATAGATAGATAGATAGATAGATAGATAGATAGATAGATAGATAGATAGATAGATAGATAGATAGATAGATAGATAGATAGATAGATAGATAGATAGAAGTCCTATGTCTGGTAACCATGCATCTGTAGCAGAGTGATGGTGACTGCCCCAAAGCCATCACCACAACATGAACACCGGTCTCACACACACAAACGCACACATACACACAAAGTTGTTGAAGACACTGTAGGCTAGTCCCAGCTGTCCATATGGGAAAATATTGATTCACACATTCTCATATCGCTGTCAGTGTCTCGCAGTACTTTCACTATAAGTGTGCTCATATTGCCGTCTTCCATGTCAATTCATTATGAATTTTAACATGATGGGCTGTTGGTAAAGTACATAAAAAGACAGCTGCTGAACTGCAAGGTGCAGACACATAGATGATAAAGCAGGGTACGATTTAGGGAGTGGCTACCTTGTGATTGACACGTTGCTACCACACGACATGTCAGTCAGGATAGAGGCAATGCGTATCCACTGCCCTGTGTACATGTTGTCTGTTTTTTCGTCTAACTTTGACTCTTTCACAGTGTGTTTTCAGCTTATGAAAGTTAATTGTAACATTTTTGTCCCCTAAAAATGTCTTGTTCAGCGTTCGGCTGTACTAAAAGACACTCTAGGAGTCGGCTGTTAATTTTCTCCAGGAAGTACATTTTGTTTTAAGCCTCTAGCCAAAATTCTGATCCCAGTTAATATCAGCGTTAATGTGAATTACGGATGCAACTTGCTAACCTAGCTAGCGCTAGCGTTAGTTGTTGACTTAGCATTTGCTATGCTCCCCAGCTCCACCCCCTCATCCAAACACAGTCACTTATGGTCACCGATTGAAAAGAAACAAGATGGTGACGGCCAAAATGCCAATCTCGAGACTTCAAGAGAAGTGGACCAGCTGTTCGTAAATCCATCACTACATTTGTGCATAAAGTCCTTCCTAAATTATTAGTAGCTACTAGCTAGTTTCAAACTAGAGTTACTAAATTGGGTTGGACCTGGGGTCATTCCTGTGTTCCCAGGGTCCTATGTTCCCCAGTTCTAGGGAGAGGGTTAGGGAACTTAGGACCCTGGGAACATAGTAAAGCCTTTAGTAATGTATAAATCGGTTCCTAAGTGACATCTGTGGCAGCATCCAATCCGAGAGCATTCGTCAATGTAAACAAGGATGTCGACAACACTGCGCCAGCGACATAATATCTAAGTGCAAAGCAAACTTTTAGATTTGGTGAAAGTGCACCGTTATAATTTGGTGTTCAAGGTTGGCTCACGCCTGAATGAATACACCGTACACTGATGGTGTATCTTTAAGTCTAATCAATTGAGTCTGTGTGCTTGTGTGTGTGTGTGTGTGGGGGGGGGGGGGATATTCATATCAACAAGGCTTGTAACTGGACCATTCACTAACAATTGTACAACTGCATGTTTTCCACCTACTCTACTAAAGTCATGTGTAGGTCAAACCTCTTAACTCCTCTGCTATTCTCTATAAACAAACCAACCAGCATGAGTGCTTTCCAACAGTGTTAAGTACTGCATCATCACAATGTTTATTCGCCTACATTCATCCACATTATCCACCTGGACTTCACAAGTAGTTCTTATATCTTTGTTTCTTTTTTAAGGCACCATGGAGTTAATTTAATAATGATCTCCTTTTTTTTCTGGATACAAAATTCAATCTATGACTTTTCAGTTAGGTCCCTCATGATGTTAAAGCTCAATTAAATGATTTTAATATTGAAGCAAATAGCGTATTGAAAGGGGTGCTGGTACTGCTGATCCTACTGAGAGTTAACACCAAATTCTGCAACTCTTGCAGGTTTAGTTGATTTTAGCTCATTGTTTTGGTTTGGCAGACAACTTCACAAAGGCTGATCATATTCTAAGAGTTTAATTCTACAACCGCTCTGTATCATGTAACTGTTTTGTTTGGTGAATAGATCTGTGTGATGGATCTGAAAGGAGAATTGAGTGTCAGCAATACACTTAAGAACTGTGTTTACTGCTGTGTTGTGGTCAGAAATTGTTTTGTTAACTGGCCCCATGCCCTTCATTTCTGTCAGACAAGCGGCCAGCTTGCAGGTATATCTCTGTCCACAGGACTCGTAAACTGAACTAATGTTCATGCATCCATATCACTACTCCTAACCTTTAAAGTCTCGCCCCAACATCCTATTTCATGCATAAAAACATGCAACCATGGACAAAAGTTGCAATCTCTAAGTAATTTCATGGGACATTTAATCAAACTGCGAAAGAAAAAGACATCCATGTTGTCAAAATCCATGAAAGGCAGAGTTCTTGCAGATGCTAACACTTCTAATAATTGCACTGATTACAACAATAACCCATAACAACTACAGTGATGGGTGAGCTGCTCTATATCTCCCCCAATCTACAGTCTTTCACAAAAACAAAGACAGCCTCCAGATCACAGTTAAGAAAACCTGATTGAGCTACAATCTCTTCACGTGTGTTATAATTTGAGTTGACAAAAACATCAACAGAGGTATGGCTCCATATTGCCTCTGAAGAGTCCACTCAGAAACAGCATCACAACTCTAAAAAGGCCAAGAAGCCTCACAGGTATAGTTATATAGCATTATATCAGAGCTATATACTTCGCCATTGGTTTAATTCTAGGTAAATTACTTTGTTAAAGGAGAAAATTGTTGAGAATAACATGATAATTGTACAGTGGGAGATTTTTTTCATCTGCTTACTCTACTTTGAGGACAGGTTGTCCTGAAGTGGACTCCAAACAGAGGTAGAACTGTGAGGATTAGCTGGATCTGAATATAAAATGTCGACATAAATCAATTAACTTCACACACTGAATTCCTGGATAAAGCTCCACTGTAATCTTCTCTCCAAGCATAAGGAGCTTTTCGTCAACACATTAATTCTGCCCTCTGCCAGGTCCAGCTATAGTGACAGGAGGGAAAGATATTACTGCAGCTTTTTTCCCCCCTGAAATATGGGAACATGCTATCCTGGCAATTCACTCTTTCAATCCTTGTTACATAACCCTTAATTTCATACTTCAAATTACAATCACTGTTTTAAGTTCCTGTGAGTCTTAGTGGAATCATAACAGAAGTGATCAGCGTTTAGTAGCAGTCATGAATTCTCATATAAACAATCTGCTAGTCAAAGTGGATTTCATACAGCATGCACATCCCTGAGACACAGACTGATGGAGCCTTATGTGATGTCCCTCTACAGCACTCGGCATTACCACGCAGCCTTATCATCTACCCACTGTTATTTCACTTTTTTGGATGTGAACCAGAGTTGCACAGTCATTAAAATCAAATTCTGTGCAGCCTCTCTGGGGAAGCAGGTGTGATTCCAAGAAGAAAGAAAACAACCACACTCCATATGGCACACTCGTGTCATCACAGGTGGACGTGTGCTAGGTCACTTGTACTTAGTTTGGGGGGTTGGAGAGGTGCCGCTCGACCATCTGGGCTCAATCCTGTCCCCCTGGAGCGTGCAGCCCCAGGTCCTTGTGAGTCCAGCCCTCACCATTATTGATTGCATGGCAACCCTTAACCCACGTGAAGATTAATGTAGCGGGTTTATGAAGGTGTATTAAATCAAAATATAAATATAATCTGTGTAGAAATGACAATATGTAATCAGGGTCAATGTAAGGGCAACAGGAAATATAGGTTGACACCAGACCACATCACATGCATAGGTGAATTGAACTTCAGCTTTATAAGTTTTTCAGACAAATCTTAGGCAGCAGCTGCAGGAACAGGTTTATGTGCTCTTTATTTTTGCCCTAAGCATACGTGTCCTCTTGATTAACTTAAGAAATTAAGATAAATTCATAACTTGTCCCACTGTCTCTAACATCCCTCCAGTCAATCATCATATGAGCAGAGGAAGGTGCAGCTGATGCCGACAGATAGACGGGTTCTATTGAAACATTACAGATTTCATTGGGTTTTGTTTAGTAATTTGTATACGTATAACTTGTGGGCAACAAGAACGAACCACTGAATTTTGTTAGAATTTAGATTCCAGGGATAATGGCAGGATGAAACATGGGCTTTCACTGCTTTCACACAAAGAGAAAAAATGTTTGTGCAGTGACAACAGCCTTGCATCTATTCAGGACTCTTCCCACTCTCCTCACACAAGTCAGAGCTAACATGAAGGCCAGACTGCCTGAATACCATCACCTCTGCGATATCAGACATGCGCATTCCACATTATGCACATTACTATACAGTACGTATAGTAGTAACAGTCTTTAATAAAGACCAACTTGGAAAACTGCAAGCTGCTTCCAAAACTAGACTGAGTTAAGTTTTTAATGCTTTTGTCTATTATTCGGCTGTTTACTATGCATATGACTTCAATCCATAAAACTGCCCTGTAATGCATTTAAAATGTTTTTGTACTGCTCAGAAGAAAGTCAAATCAAAGGGGGGAAATGCATTTATTAATACTTTTATATTTTTAGGCGAGTGTGAAATAGTTGAGTCAGCGTCCAACTGGGGCCAAGAACAAGACAAGTCTGAGTCAAAATTGGCGTAAGCGACAGCCACATCCAAAATGTCTGTCAAATTCCTTGAGAGACTCCAGAGCCCAGACTTTAATACTGCAGCATGGACAGATGGGGAAAAAAATGAGCGGTAGGCCCCTTTTGACTCCCCGGTTTCTGTGTGAATTGTGTATGTACTCTGTTACCCACAAGTACCCATCAATTACAGTGCACACCGCAGACTGCGCTTGGCAGCTCCATTATATTTTGCCTCAAACTCCAAAAAGCAAACAGTGCTGGAACTCAGCCTTGAACCATGGTTGCTGTTTGACAATTGTTTTTGTGGTAATTTGAATTAAACATAATGTGATCCATTTTAGAACAAAATCTCTGGTAATAAATAATAGATTTGACTAATGGCACCTTCGAAGACAAGACCTCTAGACTATCCCACATTTAAGGGTCAGTTCATCCAAATCACACAAAATATACTTAGTTTGGTATTTAGTTATGCGGATAGTTTTACATTCATTTTCCATTTTCACTGCTGAGTCTTCTGTACCCAAAACAATGGAGGAAATGGAGCCAGTGCAACGGAGGTAAATTATATATGAAAAACAGACACAAGCTGAGGTCTTCAGGACCCTTGATGGTTAGGGGCCACTGGTGCAGTTGCCCACTTTGCCCCATTTGTAATCCAGCGTTGCCCTAAAACAGCACTAAACTATCAGTGCAACTTACGTTCCCAGCACTTCTTTGAAGTCATAATGTTCTTTGATGTCTGATGTCTTCTTCTTCCATCCATTTCCATCCTCTCCAAGGGGCATCCTACAATGCTGATCGGATTCGCCACACTACAGCTACAGGGCAAAAAGAGCAGAATAACAAAAACAGTGAAAAGACTCAGAGTATGAAGTTTTGACCCACCACATGTGGAATGAAATGTAGATAAATCTTGAATCAGGAGGACTGTGGTAAATTGAATCAATTATGGACATACTGATTGGACCAGTGGCTTTTAATGACAATAAGACAAACAATTCCCTCAAAGGCAACATAGTTATATATCATGTTATAGTGAGTTTGTAACCACCTTCTGATGCTGTCTCTATTACACGCACCATTCCAGCACAAGGTGGGGAAATAATAGATGAAACTTGACTTGAAGTATTACACAACAATCAATGGGCACTCTTGCACTGTTTAATGTAGTTCATTAAGGGTATTTATACTGCGAGAGAGAGTCTGCCTCTGGATCCGTTTACTATGTCCATTACAGATTGGCTGACTGATGTGATTGTTGCATAAACCATCAGCCATTAAATAAACCAAGTGAATTTTCTGATTTTGTGTTTTGGTTATTGCAGCTCTTGTTTGCATCTTTTAAGACCACTAGGTTTGATTGGACTGGATGAGAAAAAGGCAGGTATCTCTGTTTCTTCTTGTATGCATGATGCTGAAAAAGTCCTATCAAAGTAAAAGAAAACACTAAAGCTGTACTGCGGTCTGTCTCTCTCTCTCTCTCTCTCTCTCTCTCTCTCTCTCTCTCTCTCTTTCGCTCTCCTTTGCGCTTGTGTTATTCTTTATTTCACAAGACAGGATAAATTAGAGAGAAAGCCTGTAAAAGGCTGGGCAAAATGTCATCAATGTTACTAACAAATGAACACGAGCATAACATTAATACGGAAGAGATCAAGACAAAAACAATCTTGCAGGCTGACATGAAGATATGACTTCTGCCCCTCTCTAAAAAACCCACAACAATTACAGACTTCTTTGCTGACAAGCAGCCAAGCAACAACAAATAGCAACAAATAACAGCTTGAAAGTAGGGCAAACAGTGCAGCAGAGACAGTCGCCGAACAGGGACCACTGTCTCAAAAACAAACGCATGGTCATGCAGATACCAGCCCGGGGGACCTGCTATATTTAACATCTGAAGCTTGGAGCAATTAGGTTTCTCTGAAGAACAACAATCTACAAATACAACAGATCTGGCCAAATGGGAACTGCATTCCGCTGAGAAACATTTGATAACCTGCCCTGCATCAAGGCTGCAGGGCGTGAATGACAAGCGGGGGGGGGGTTGAATGGAAATGAAAACGTTTTGCCGGTGCAATATGTCTGCAATATTGAAATGAGTCCGACTTTCGTGTTGGTGATCACGCAAGTGGGATACAGAAAGAAAAGGCGGTGTGGGTGTGCGAACCACAGCCACTGCAGCGCTCAAGGGTATGGCAGTCAAAGGAAGACAGCATCTGAGGGTTAAATTAGGAGGCTGCAGACGTGCGACGTGGAAGCGCAGTGAAAGCTTCACAAGTTGCATTGGCAACAGAAAAAAAACTACACGACTGATGAACCATTTAGGGAAATAGGTGGGGAAAAACCTACCTGAATGGCGATCTGTAGCCGTGGTGTGTTCTCCTTTCTTCTGGGAGCGAAGTGGATGCTGTGCTTGTGCGCAGCGCCGGGTCCGCTCAGACTTCTCCTGACGTCAAGAAAACCAGACGTCTGTGGACGTAGTGCAGCATAAAATCACTCACTGTCCTCTTAACAACGCGATCTGCGATTCACCTTATGATGGACGAGCCGCCGTCTGTTATATGTTCAGCAGCTTTTTTGTACATCTGCTTGTTATTTTCTGAAAGCTTCCTGCGGCACAGTCGATAACGCTCTTGCTGTAGCAGAGTATGCAGGGGTATGCAGACCGTTTTAGAGGCTTTGCAAAACATGCAAAACGTGTCACTGTGAATAATTTACCATACAGCACTGACAAGGCACACACACGCGGCCTGTAGCCTATAAAATGAAAGGATTCAAGGTTCATACTGAAAATATGCCGCAGAATGTAGGCGGACTGGTGCGCTTTAAACCAATGGGCCTAATATAGCCTACACTTGCAGGGAATTAAAGCTCTGATTTTCCACTTATGGTGGGGCAACGCCCTGCTTCACTCTCTCACAGCATCAACACTGTCACACTCACGGGACCCTTCCCCAAGTCCACCTAGATATTGGCTGTCACGGACTCCGGGCCCATCAGAGGTGTATTCCGGGTGGGGCCAAGACAGCCTAATGACATCTATTGTAAGTAACAGGGTACGGACTAACAACAAAATACAACAACACCTAGAGCTAAAAATTCCCATAACTATCAGTTCGAAGGAAGTTTTTATTGCTGGGCTATATGTCTCAACACATTGTAAAGTGTTCCTGTTATTTTGCCTTACCCCTTCTATAAAGGCCTTTATTACATAACAATTTCAGGACAATGATGGAGAACCTTATTTTAATGTGAATCTTGCATGTTCTTTGTGTTCCTCCTTTATTGCATTTTTTTAGGGTTTTGTAAGACTATATTCAGGTGGGTGCACAACAGTTAACATGTGAATATATCACATGTTAAAGGACTACAGAACAGCAGATCATTTATCCCCAAACCATGCAACTCCTCATCCCACTGTCAAAAATAAATTATAATAACTAACAAACAGACAATATCAGATTTACAGCTTATCCAAATGAATGTGTGAATGCACCAATACAGCCACAGTCATCTACATGCACATACACATGTGCCTGCAGAGTCTCCTTTCATAAAAATTCTGTCTCCCTTTGTGTCTTTTCTTTCTTTAAATGACTGAGAGAACCATACTTACTCTGTACCCATGCAAATGACAAATTAAGTCACTTGAACTCATGCAGCTTTTGGGATCTTTGATATGAAACATTTTGAAAAATCTCTGTTCAGGCAACCATAGGCAGTGCATACTTAGATTTTGACTTTGATTGTGCTTATCTTAAGTTAAATGTTAATGAGCATGTTTTTATATGACACTGGAACTCAACTTGAACATAAACTTAAGATTCACGGACAGTCTAGCCTACAACCACTATAAACACTTCAAATGTGTCCTATATTAACTAAACATGTTTCAACCACTGGTCAGCATGTACATATTCTCTATAGGCTTGTAACAGAGCTGTTTGATCATTATTTTTGGACCATGGTCAAACCCATAAATTGCTTGTAGAAATAGAAATGTCATCATCAGACAGTGAGGCACAACATCTGAGCTCTGACCCCATTTGTGCACAGAGACTCAGATAGGGTTGTGGTTTCAAATTTGGCAAAGCTTTGAAGAGGTTTAACTATTAGCAAGTACTCAACATTTAACTCATCTCCAGTCATCTAACTGCCATAAACCTGCACAATCAGCTACATTTGTCTACAAGTAGAAGTAAAACAACCAATGATAAATAGATGAACAAATAAAACATTTTTGAGGTAGTGACCACCACAGTGATCATGAATCTTTTTCTCTTTTAAACACTGAGAAGTGCAACATGTTTCGCTCTGTGCTTCATCAGGCTAATCGTGAACCACAAGCATTTGTTTTCATGTTTTTACATGTTTATCTCGCAGTCGCCAGCATATCCAGCACCACAGTATGCTGTGCACAAAGTTTGTTTCTCTTAACACTTTGTAAACTTGTTTTTGGAAGCACTATATAAATAAAGGTTCATATTATAGTTGTTGTTGTTTTGTTAGGCCATATAGTGATATTAGGAGAACTCCTGTCGTCATACTAATATTAATATTACAATAAAACATGTATTTCACCTGTTTATTGTGTATCTGCCGACTATGGCTGGCACATTAGGTGCATTACTACTCCTACACGGAAGGGGGCAGCCCTGCCTCGGGTGGCGCTTTCCTTCTCAACGCACAAACGCAATACAACCTCAACATCCGGGTACAAGTTTCAAACAACACTAGCTAAACAGCTAGCCGTTACACATTATTGCTCAGGGAACTAAATAAACTTTGCTGAGTTTTGGGTAAGATAAAGTTTTCCGAAGTCATTGTGTTTAGTTTCTTTAACGTTATCCCAGCTTGCACGTGTTTTCTGGTAACTTAAGAACATTTCGCTTGGCTTTGTTCTTAGGAAAGCGGCAAGCCAGCTAAGATAACATGCTAACAGCCGCTCGCCTGTTTGCTTTGTTTCATACATCCCAAGTGGGGCTAACGCTAACCGGTTGAGTTTTCTCTTGTTCCAGTTTTAGCCTCGCTGTGAATGGGGTGACGATCGACCGGTATTCCTTTTATCTCAAGTTAATGGGGCCAAAATCTGCGGTACGTTTAACCTGCTTTTTGTTTTTGTAGCTAGCGGGCTAGCCTGTTGTTCAAACCAACCAGCGATGTCAGTGAGCTCCAAGAGGAGAAGAGCCACTTCACCCTCCAGCAGTGTCAGTGGAGGGGGGGACCTCGATGACACCTCCTCCTCTACTCCTGGAAGTCTCAGAAAAAGAAGAATAATCTCCAATGTTCCTCCTGTAGATACGGTAAATGCACACGAGTTATTGTATGATTTATTTGCGCCAGGGTTTGTATGTTTGCATTTCTTCTCTTACGTAATATGTAAACACTTAAACAGGTATTAAGGGTTTTGATGAGGGTTTTGTCCCCTCCAGATTGCTGTATGCCACGAGCTGTTCAACACTGTCAGGGACCACAGGGATGAACAAGGGAGGCAACTTTGTGAAGTTTTCCTAAGGGTACCAAAGAGAAGGTATTGTAACAAAAAGGCCTGATTAAAGCTTAAAATTGTCAGTAACTTACTGGAAACCTTGTGGGTAGACTTGTCCAAGATACCCCTTGCAGTTATTGTGGATACCAGCCATTCATAAACTGCACGTCATATCGAGATCTGACAGTCTGACTGTTGGGTGGTTCTTGCTGGGCAACTCATTCAGGCATAAGGAGAGTACAGTGACGTCTGATCTCTGTTGTTCTTTTACAGGAATCAGCCTGATTATTATGAAGTGGTGTCCCAGCCAATTGACATGACAAAAATTCAGTATAAACTGAAGTCAGAAGATTATACTGATGTGGAGCAGCTTACTGCAGATTTCCAGCTCATGTTCAAAAATGCTAAATCATTCTACAAGGTAGGGAGACAAAAAGGACTGGTAGAGTATTTCAGTCACTGTAATTTAGTGTAATAGAACAATAATTCTGTTAAGCCCTATTTTTCAAATGCAATAGCTTTAAGCGTGGTCCCCATATTCCCATGTCAATTCTATGTTGCTTTGTCATGTTCAACAATTCAGCATGACAGTGAGGAGTATCAAGCTGCATGCAAGCTGTGGGAGGTATATTTGCAAACAAGGACTGAGTTTGTGCAACCTGGGGACGGCGGCGAGGATGAGGAAGACGGTGATGATGTGATGGATAATCCAGGAATGTCAACTGAAGATGAGGTAAGTTCTTTTCCTCATTAGATGTATAGTTGAGGTGCCTTTCATGCTTGTATGACTGTCCCTTTTGAGCTCAAACTATGTGTGTCACATTTAAAAAAAAAAAAATGTTGGTGTCTTTTTGCTGAATGAAACATGTATTTTCAATGTTTTTAAATGTCTGAAGTGTTTTTGTAATAAGTAGATTTATATGCTTTTCATGGAAATTTGTATTTGTTGTAGTAAATATCACACTACAGAAGAACTAAATTATGTATATTTATCTTTTAGACCTCAACTGGCAGTTTGAAGGAGGTGTTGGAGCAACTCTTGGAGGCTGTGGTGTCACACGCTGACCCCACAGGGCGTCTGGTCAGTGAACTGTTCCAGAAAATGCCCTCCAAAATGGTAAGTCCTTAAAGAGTCTTTGGACTTCAAATTGTGTCCCTGAAGTTGTTACACACTCTTGACACTTACAGGCCTGTCTGTCTTTCCTAGCATTACCCAGACTACTATGCCATTATAAAGGAACCAAT
The DNA here is from genome assembly GCA_011952105.1 of Coreoperca whiteheadi. Lineage (NCBI taxonomy): Eukaryota > Metazoa > Chordata > Actinopteri > Centrarchiformes > Sinipercidae > Coreoperca > Coreoperca whiteheadi. The sequence continues at coordinate 18,226,292 of CM022473.1, forward strand.
AGATCTGAGAATGATCGCTCAAAGAATACAGGTAGTCAATTCAATTGCTGACTGATTGCATTGTTCTTCTTAAAATTCACAGATGTCAGAACTTCATGATGTTTTTATAACCAACACTAATTTATGTTATTTGCATAGATTGGATACTATAAAAGTGTCAATGCTATGGCCAAGGACATTGACCTGATGGCCAAAAATGCCAAAACGTACAACGAACCAGGATCTCAGGTTTTCAAGGTAAACTCTATTTCTTGATGTTCTTTTTTATAAGATGTAACATTGCAAATATTAACAACTGTTGTCTTTTTGAATAGGATGCTAACACCATAAAAAAAGTCTTCATCCAGCGGAAGACTGAACTTGAACACGCTGAACCCACTAAATCTAGCCTACGCATCAGGTATTGAACAATTGCATAGTTTTCAGTGTATTATTCCCTGACAGGAAATAGATTCTTTCAAGACATACATGGTGTGTGTCTTGTGTCTTTACTGTTACTATTCAGAAATCGCAGGTCTGGCCAGGGGGATCGACTCTCTGGCGTCAGCGTAGCTCTTCACTATGGCTCAGAGAGTGAGGACGACCCTATGCTCTCTGGTAAGTATCTGCTCAGTGCTTTAGGCTGCAGAGCTCTTTACCTTTTGTTTGTGTTGAGCGAATGACAGGTGTCCCACGTAAATGTTTGCAGGCTCTGTGTGCTATGACGAGGGAGAGTCAGAGGCTGAGAGTCAGAGTTCTAGCATGGAAATGAGCAACCCGATCTTCCAACTGTATGAAGCTGTGAGGGGTGCCAGAAACAGCCAGGGCCAGGTCTTCTCTGAGCCTTTCCAGCACCTGCCCTCTCGCAGGGAATATCCCGACTATTATCAGCAGATCAAACAGCCCATTGCTCTGCAGCAGATCAGGTGAGGAATGATCAGATTTAGTAGATTCAGTTGATATCATGTCCAGAGGAAAACTGGCAGATTGTTAAAAAGTTAGTGATGCAATTATTACACGTACACATACTGATGTTGTAGAGTCAACTTTTACCAGCAAATGACAGTTTCAAAGGGAAACTCAAGTCCTTGATAACATTTTCTTTATTTTTAAGGGCAAAGATGAAGAACGGCGAGTATGAAAGTGTGGAAAAGATGGATGCTGACCTCACTCTGATGTTTGAGAATGCAAAGCGCTACAACATGCCTAACTCAAGCATTTACAAACGGGCCTTTAGGCTTCAGCAGATCATGCAGGTAAGGACATCCGCTCTCTTTTGAGCTCAGGTTATGCTGGTAGATATTTTCTCTCCAGTTAGGCTAAGAATGAAAGATTTAGCTGTAATTTGAAACTGACCATGAAGAATCTTGCAGAAATAGCTCAGTGAGTGCAATTGTCCACCGAGGCGTCTGTCTGTTTGTTTAGGTGAAAAAGAGGGAACTTCTGAGGAGAGACGATGAGGATGGAGACAGCATTCTGTCATCCGACGCAGGGAGCATCAAAAGGAAAAGGTATACAGGTTTTTCTCTCTCCTTTCAGATTATTTTTCTCAAATTGTGTATCTATTGCTATTTCAGTTCACCCCAAAATCAAAAATAAGTATTTTTCCTCTTACCTGTAGTGTTATTTATCCATCTAGATTGTTTTGGAGCTAGCCAGCAGAATTGAACTGTCTGCATTTTTTAAATATATTTGGACTATCTCTAAAACTCTGCAACTCGTATCAATACTATCTAGATGGATGAATAGCACTGCAGGTGAAATCAAGTATTTAATATAAAAATATGTATTTTTGATTTTGTGAGGAGCTGTCCCTTTTTAAATATGAAGAATCTGCAGCTTGCTTGCTAACAACATAAAAAAATACATCACTCTTGTTGCCATTCAAGCTCATTTATATTCTACTTTGATTCTTTTTAAGCCACAAGAAAAATGTCAGAAAGAACCGAATGAAAGCCTTGTACGTCGCAGTGACTGAGGCTAGGGAGGTGGGCACCAATCGCCGTCTTTGTGATCTGTTTATGGTCAAACCATCCAAGAAGGACTACCCTGACTATTATAAGGTAATCCTGGAACCGATGGACCTGAAGACCATTGAGCACAACGTCCGCAATGAACGCTACGCCACAGAGGAAGCTCTGATGGAAGACATGAAGTTGATGTTCCGTAATGCCCGGCATTACAATGAGGAAGGATCTCAGGTAGACAGTGCATTAAGTGAAAATATGCAACGTTAATCTTTGCTGTTATTGAATGCAAAACAATTGTGGCATGAGCTATATTTTTCTGATGCTACCTATTTTGGGGGGCTTAACGTAGGTGTATAATGATGCGGATATTCTGGAGAAGATACTGAAGGACAAGCGCAAGGAGTTGGGACCTCTGCCTGAAGATGATGATGTGGCATCTCCCAAACTGAAACTAAGTAAATTTGATCATTTCAGTGTTTTTGCATGTTTTCGGCCATTTTCTAAATATCGGACACACTTTACATTACTACCGAACATTTTCTAATGTTATAGATTTTTCTAACTTTCGCGGCAGCCACAGCGTTTCATTCATTTCATTATGGTATAAAAACTGACTTGCAGAAACAATTTAGTGCTAGCTAAGCCACCACAGTGAACGTTATGTTTGCTTATTATTATTCTTCGGTATTCCAGAAAATGTGTAAAATTATCCTGCACTTACAAATGCATTACCGTTTAATGGCTGACTGTGCCTGAAGACCCCGTGAAGACCCCCACAAATCCTTTGTTTGGTGATCTAATGACAGATAATTAGGTCATTGCAGAGGTCTGCAAGGTGCAATTTTTTATTTTGGTTTTTAATTAATTTAATTTTTTGTTCAGGAAAGACTGTTGTTTCTCCAAAGAAGTCCAAATACCTCACCCCTCTCCAGCAGAGGTTAAATGAGCTCTACGATGCCGTGCGAAACTTCACTGACCGCAGAGGTCGGCGTCTAAGCACAATCTTTCTGCGTCTGCCATCTCGTGCCGAGTTGCCTGACTACTATGCCACAATCAAAAAACCCATCGAAATGGAGCGCCTGCGAAGCCATATGGCGGCCGGCCGTTACCAAGACGTTGAAGCCCTGATGGAGGACTTTGCTCTCATGTTCAACAATGCCTGCATGTATAATGAGCCTGAGTCTCTGATCTATCGGGATGCTCTAGTGTTGCACCGCGTGCTGCTGGAGACACGCAAGCAGCAGGAGGGAGGCGAGGACTCCGGACCTCCTGCTGTGGGACTTCTGGTGCGAGAGCTGATCAGGAACCTGTTTGTGTCCGTGCTGGGCCACCAGGATGAAGAGGGCCGATGCTACAGTGACTCACTGGCGGAGATTCCTGCTGTGGATCCAGCCGCCCCTGAGAAACCACCGCTTAACTTTGATGTGATCAGGATGAACGTGGACCGTGGCCGCTACAGGAGACTGGACGTCTTCCAGGAACACATGTTTGAAGTGCTGGAGAAGGCAAGGAGGCTACACAGGTATGTCAAGGTATTTTGAAAAGGCTGCCATGTGGCTGTCTGAGGCTATATCAATGAAGTGTTTTGCCTATGTTCCTAGACTGAACAGAGCAGTCAGATAACGTATCTGGCATTGAAACAGCAAATTGAATAGGGTTTTCACATGATTACACTGGATGGGTTACAAGGTATTGAAATGTTTTACCAATATCTGATAGCACAACATTTTCAAAGAAATTGTTTTGAACATTCTCTGTAAGAGACTGTCATGCTTTTGCCACAAATTAACACCAGAATTTGTAAACATCAATTAGGGAAATATGCCTTTTTCAGATGTTTTTTAGGTAAAAAAAAAAATTTACTTTATCCATTCAAAACTGGCTACTGACTTTCACATTTAAACTACAATATTCGTTTAATGATAATTCCTAATATTCCTTTTTGCATAGTTTCAATCAGTAGGAATTAAAATAATAAAATGTAACGATAAGCTGACCGATATATCATGTACCATCTTCTGACAGCCCCACGTGTTCATATTTTTGTTAAAAGAATTATGGCTCACCTTGTGGTGGCAGTGTAATATGGCTGCTAGTAACTTCACCTTTCCTTTATTTGTAATGGATTCAAACATATTTGGATAATATAATGTGATATGATATCCAGTTGGGTCAAGAGTCAGCATTTAACATCTTTTTCAAGCATTTAGTGTAAAATGTTACGAATAATTATCTACTTTGTAGTAAGCTGTTCAGGATTTAAATCAAATGTCATTCTTGTAGACCAACATACTATTTAATGCATCCCGAATCTGGGCTTGCTTTACAACAAACAAACAGCTGTAGCACACAGCTTAACTGTCTTCAAAAGTGTTCATGTAATGTCTTTATTGCATTTGCAGGACTGACTCAGAGATATTTGAGGATTCAGTGGAACTACAACAGTTTTTCATTAAGATCAGGGATGAGCTATGCAAGAATGGAGAGATTCTGCTGTCATCTGCACTCAACTACACATCAAAACACCTGCACAGCGACGTAGAGCAGGAGAAAAGGGAGAAAATTCCCAATGAGCTCGAGGAGGACAAGAAAAAGAAGGAAGAAGAGGAGGAGGGAAACAAAGGTGAGTGTGTGTGTGAGAACGCTTGGCATAACACACAGGTATGAAGACTATGGTGAACATGTTGATGTGGTATTCATTTGAAATCATTATATATTTCTTACCTTTAGAAGGTGAGAAAGCAGAGGACCTGCCAGGAGAGGCATGGCGGTTAGAGTCGGAGACAGAGCGTGTGTACAGTCAGAACTGCAGCTTTGAAAACATCACCTACCAAGTGGGGGACTTTGTCTATGTGGAGCCATCGGAAACCAACCTGAAGCCACACATCGTCTGTATTGAACGCCTGTGGGAGGATGAAGCAGGTAACACACATCACTTTTTTGGCAACTTTAAAAAAAAAAAGCATTAACAATTGGCCATGACTCGTATATCAGTAAACATACAGTACCATAAACATATGGTCATAAACAACCAATGTACCTTTTAGGGCACACCCCAGTCAAAATCAATAGGCAGAATTATTAAAATAATTCTTTATTTCCTTAAAGTGCCTTTAGATACTGGTTTATTTTTCATTTTACTTAATAAATACTGAGATTTTTTCAAATTTTAATTTTTTGTTGTATTGAATATTTGCTAATATGTGCTTGTCTTGGCTTGTGTGTGTGTGTGAAGGTGAGAAGTGGCTCTATGGCTGCTGGTTCTACCGACCAAGTGAAACCTTCCACCTGGCAACACGCAAGTTTCTGGAAAAGGAGGTCTTCAAGAGCGACTACTATAACAAAGTTTCTATCAGGAAAGTTCTGGGGAAATGCGTGGTCATGTTTGTGAAGGTAAGACCATGAACCACATATAGAAAGTAGTTTTATTTAATTTGACACAGGAATCTGTTCACCTAATCATGGCGTTTTGCTGGTTTCTGTAGGATTATTTCAAAATGCAACCTGAGGGCTACAGAGCCGAGGATGTGTACATCTGCGAATCCCGCTATGCTGCCAGGAACAAGTCGTTCAAGAAGATCAAGATATGGGCCATGCCCGGGAGCTCTGTGAAACTGGTCCCTCGGGAGGTGCCTCTGCCCGTTGTCCGTGTTGCTTCCATGTTTGCCAAGCCTGACCAGGACAAACTGACAATTTCATATACAGACAGTGGCAGTTTTGTGGACAAGGTGAGATGACACTCTGTTTTCTAGGGTTTGGACAGGGCAATGCTTAATTTATCGTATAGCTTAGATTTATTTCCTTAAATTTATGATCGTAAGATAAGTAAGGCCATTTAGTTTCTCTGAGCTGCATATGATCCTGTGTGAGCCTTTTTATTTTGCTTTCATGGAAACTGGGTCATTTGTAGAAGCATATTAAAGGACACCACAAAGACAAATTATAGGTGCAGATAATGGGGTGACACCAGACTTCAATATTGACCTGCCTTTGGCCTAATCCCAAAAGGCCTCCAGAATCAGGACACTAGCCCTCTCGTCAAGTTCATTGTGAAGGATAAGGCTGGAGCCCAGGTCTAAATGGAAAAAAAAATCTCGAGTATATTGTTGCCAAGCAAGAATGCAAGACCTCAGGGAATTAATTAACTCAGAGTGGTAGCAGGCATGTCTTTACAAGGCGCTGGGTAGCTAAGGAGTAGTTAGTTCCAAGTATTAAAGTTTGTTTGTCACAACATAAACAATCACCTGAGACCTCTGTGTGTGCATATTTATTCATTTAGGAGAGAGAGGATGTCCCTATGGAGATGAGTGGAGCTGAGCCCGGCTGTCATTACTATGAACAGTTACGCTACAACAACATGTGGTTTAAAGTGGGAGACTGTGTTTACATCCAGTCACATGGTCTGTCAAAGCCCCGGGTTGCCAGGTGGGTGAAAATATATTTTGCTCCCCAGAGTAGGAAGGCCTCTGATTGAAATGGGGTCTGGTGTGACACTGGTGCTATATAGTTATGTTTGATTTATTAACTATTGATAACATGGCTCCCTTGGCTGGGCTGCAGAATCGAGAAGCTGTGGGTGCAGAATGGAACTACGTTCTTCTTTGGACCCATCTTCATTCATCCTGAGGAAACGGAGCACGAACCCACGAAGATGTTCTACAAGAGAGAAGTGTTTCTGAGCCATCTGGAGGAGTCCTTGCCCATGACCTGTGTCATAGGTACTGCTTTGATAACGTCCCAGAACTTGTGTTCAACGTTGTGGGAAATAAGCTCATTTGACTTCAGGCAGCGAAGATTTATACCACTCTCATATCTGTCCTTTGACCATAAGGCTGTTAGCTTGGTTTAGCACAAAGACTGGAAACGGCAGTGTTTGTGCTAGCCTGGCTCTGTCCAAAATAGACAAAGTTGGCCAACCAGCACCTTAAAAGCTCACTAATTAACATGTTATATCTTGTTTGTTTGTTTTGTGTAAAAACAACAATTCACAATTTAACGGGGGGGGGGGGGGGGGGGTTTTTTTTTGAACTGTTTATTGGTAGGGACGTTCACTTTTTTCGTGTTTTTTTTGGTTGCCCGCCACCCTTCTCCTTTTACCACTTTTTGTGGTGGCG
>CM022473.1:18233379-18276832 GCA_011952105.1 Coreoperca whiteheadi
AAAGAGACCTAGAGACAGCAATAGAAGTATTGATGAATGGATATATGGGTGTGTTGGGGTGTTGGGAGTGAAAGAAAAAAAAAGGAGGAGGGTGGGGGGGGGGGGGGGGGGGGGGGGGTTTATGTGTTGGACTATTTCTTGGCAGGGACCATTCAATTCTTCGAGTTGTTGCTGGTTGCCCGGCAACTGCTCAGAGCCAAGAATTAGTCCTACATAACCCCTTCCCTAAAACCATTTTTTGTAGTTATAGTAAGCAGACAGGCACATTTCTTAAAATGTCAAACTATTAATTTCACCTGCCATTTTTTTAAAACTGACATTACAGCTACAATTTTGTGAATAGGAGGCTTTTTGCTAGTATGAATTTTGACACAAGTTATTCATCAACAGTCTTATTAACAAACAAGTTGTATCCTTCCTGTCTGCTCTCCAGGCAAATGTATGGTGTCCTCCTTTAAGGACTACCTGTCATGCAGATCTACTGAGGTTTCAGAAGAGGATGTCCTGCTTTGCGAGAGCCGCTACATTGAGACAGAGAAACAGATGAAAAAGTTCAAGGGTTTGAAACGCTTCTCATACTCTTCCAAAGTAGTGGAGGATGAGATCTACTATTTCAGGTTGGTCAGTCAAACAGTGCACAGATTCTGATTCAAAGATATACAATTTCTTGCCCAGTCTGAATTCGTTTTTTTTCTTTTTTTCTCTTGTGCTGGTATCTTTATGTAGGAAATTGATAGTGCCACAGAAGGAAGCATCACCCTTTTTGGACAAGAAGATAGATGAGCTTGAGGTTAAACTGGCAGATATTGATGATGCAGATGATGATATGGAAGATATGGACGATGAAGAGGAGGCTCCAGAGACGCCTTCAATGCCTCCGATGCAAACCCCACTTGCAAGCGATATGGACATCATGCCATACACACCTTCTCAGGTACCCATACATCTCCAAAGACCCTAACCCAAGAGGCCCAAGTCTTACATCCAAAGGCTTCAAACCCCTGCTAATAATATTAACATTGACACACAACCTGTTTGTTTTTTAACTTGCATCTTTGTTTTTGTTTTTTTCCACGAAGTCCACTCCTAAGGTGAAGGGCTTATCAAAGAAGGAAGGGGCCAAGAGGAAGATGAACATGAGTGGCTATATCTTGTTCAGCAGTGAAATGCGAGCAGTCATCAAAGCTCGACACCCAGACTTCTCCTTTGGGGAGCTGAGTCGACTCGTAGGCACCGAGTGGAGGAACCTCGAGACTTCCAAGAAAGCAGAGTATGAAGGTGAGAAGAAGCAATTCATGTGGGGGGAAAGTTCTCTAATGTGAACTGACGTAAAGAAATAACAGGAATAATTTTGTTTGTTTCAGAACGTGCAGCCAAAATAGTGGAGCAACAAGATCGTGAGAGACCACCCCAGAAGCAAGCGTCCCCTAGAGCAGGTACCCCCGTAGGGGCACTGATGGGGGTGGTGCCTTCGCCTAGCACTATGGGAATGATAAACCAGACCATGTCACCTGTGTCAGGTAACCCCTCTCAGAGGCAGCACGAGTGTTTGACAACAAGGCAGCAGGGAAATGAGGCTGGACTGTTAAAACCCGTAATCTTCTAATTTCCTAACCATTTTAAACTTATTTATCTTAAAACTACATTCTTAAAGCAATGGTTTTCTTTTTTTGCTGCTGTTTGACATTGTTTTATGTTTATAGTTTTGATTATCACTAGCTTCATATTTGAAATTGCATGACATTGACTGCATGATTGATTTTTAACCATGAATAACTTTACTATTTCTTTTAACTTATATGCTTGTTTTGCCTGCTAACATTCTCAGAACCATTTGTGTTGTCTGCCCCTTTCGCACACTGAGCCTTTAACATCACCAGGTCCGGTTATTTGAGTGAGGCAGTGGTTTTCATTTTCCACACATTGGCCTCTAATACAGCAATATAAAATGTCAAGTCACGTCACACTGCATGACCGTCCAGGATAGAAATATTTTTCTGCATACCTGGACAACAAAAGAAACTTAGGAAAAGAACACCACAGAACACTGCCATTGTGTAATTAGTCTACTCAAAAGACTGATTTAAATCATATCAAAAGTCTTATCACAGTTAATATATACAGTTAACTTGGTGGCTAGGAAAAACCATAAGTAAGTAAGAAAATTGTAACATCTTGCAAGCTTTACATGGGGATATTTCGCCTTCTGTTCCCACTGGAGTTGTAGTTACACATGTGTAGACGTCTAAACAGTCCTGAGCAAACATAAACAATTGACTCAGACACGTGAAATTACCAGAGAATTTATGGCGTACGGTGGATGTGTGAAAGGGGTCACTGTGTGCAGTAGTGCATGTTATTTTAGAGTCAGCTGCATGTCACTTATGCATGGATATGTTGTTGTCCTCTCCTCGCCCTCTTCCCCAAGGCATGATGGGAACTTACGGCCCACCTTACATGCCCATGCAGGGCCCCCATGAGGGCTTGTTGAGTGTGGCCCCAATGTCACCTCACCCTGTAGGGGGCCCCCACCTGCCTCCTCACCATCTCCAGCAAGGTATGCCTGGGTACCCTGGCATGCCTCATCAGGGTAAGGGCCACTGTCATAGCCACACCTGCTCGGTCACATCCAGTCGTGTCTCTCCTGCTGGAGGGGTTTACCTGGTCCACAGGCTGCACAGCCTGATGTACTCACCGAGCAGCCACAGCTCTCTGGTCTCCTACTACCTCTCTCAAAGTGTACTCACATGCCACACCTAAAATATACAGGATACACATCCACATTCACAGATATAATGCATGTGAAAACAAACCAAACAACTAACATTCAACTGATATTCAGCATTTAAAATTTCTAAATACTAAATGCATAAAAACAAAATATTGTTATTTTACAGGTATGATGGGCGCTGGTATGAATGGCATGGCAGGAAGTCCTGCACCAGGAAACTTTATGCAGCAGGTGAGCCCCGTTTCAGAAAGTACTACTGAGTTCACATACTTGATATGAAATTCTGGTTTTGAATATTGGTAATCATTTTGCTCCCTGCATGATTTATCATCACTGGTATTCTGCTTCAGCCATGTTACACGATGGGGTAAAAATGTGCATAGAAAACAAAATCCTCATGTCTTGTTATAATATAAACATATTTGTTATACCATGTTATTTTTATAATTCAGTATTCCACATATTGTCAGTCAGTCAGTCCGTCCGTCATTTTCTACCGCTTGTTCCCGTTAGGGGTCGCGGATGACTGGAGCCTATCCCAGTGGCTTTGGGCCTTGGGCGGGGTACACCCTGGACAGTGGCCAACTCGTCGCAGGGCTGACACATATTGTCCACATACTAAAATGTATATTGTCATTGTTCAATTTTAGCCTGGGGTGTTCAGCCCAGGGCAGCATGCTCCTCCACCATATCCAGGACAGGGTCAGCCCTCACACCTGCAGCCCACCACTCCCATGTTTGTGGCTCCACCACCAAAGACCCAGAGGGTGCTTCACTCCGAGGCCTACCTGAAGTACATTGAGGGCTTGAATTCAGAGTCTGGCACCATCAGCAAGTGGGACCAAACTCTCAAAGGTGGTGTTCCTTAAGTCGTCTTTTCATTTGGGGCGTGTGTAGAAGCGTTCTTGTGGACACAATATTGACAGAAACTTAATATTATACCACAGATGTCCCCCTCATGATCTGATTAGATTTGAGAGTGTGTCTCATAATTGTTTCATAGATTAACTAACTACCTTCTAAGTTATTAAGGTCCTTAATTCATCATATTAGAGCCTGTTTTTTAAGTCAAAACAAGTATGTTGATGTAGAAAATGTTTGCTGTTACTTGAAATGCGATTGCTTTTTACATATACATCAAGAACAGTACATGAGAGCAGCAGGTTTGTTAAAATAGGAATGTATATCAGGAAAGTAATGCATTCATTTTCTTGTTAAGCATAAATTGTGGGGGTTTTTCATAGTACATTGATCAGCTCAAGTGCCTCCTTGTTTTTGTGTGCTTTCTAAAAATAAAAGAGAGAAACATCAGTCTGCCCACTAAAGTAAACATTATAAGCCTGTTAAATAAGTACTTTAATCAACAACCTGTGTTTCCATAACAGCTCAAAGGCGTGACGCTCACATGACCAAAGAGCAGGAGAGCCGGCTGCCAGCCCACTGGCTGAAGAGCAAGGGAGCCCACACCACCATGGCGGATGCACTGTGGCGCCTGCGTGACCTGATGTTGAGAGACACTCTGAACATCTGTCAGGCTCACAACCTGTAACCACTATAACCAGCTCACTCACTGCTCTTATCCTCAAGCTCTGGGGTGTAGGGAGCATTATAGACCATAGAAGCAATATTTTATAGTGAATCACGATCAATTTTATATTTATTAGCTAACATAATGAGCTTGATAGTTGTTTGCGTGTGTATTTTCATTTTAAATTTTTTACAAAACCGGATTAATTATGCTACAAAACCAGTGTTTGTTTTGGCTTATTGATACTACCAAAATAAAATTTCGAATACCCTGTTTATACTGTGTTCATTTTTAAATTGTATTAGCCTTACCTTTGTGCTTTCCCACTGGCATACGAAGAAATGCGGGATGCCTCATCACTATCCACCAAATCCTGTATTATTTTGGAAGTAGCTACTTCCTCTCTGCCGATGTCACTTCCCGAAGAGAGACTCGAGATAGGGCCATTCTCTTTAGTGTTTGCCCTGTTGTCCCAATGTCCATCTCCTCACCGCCCGTATTTTGATATACAAATAACATAGACTGACTCTTGAAACTGGCCATTAGCAAAAGCAAACGATAGTAAACCAACGTGTACTATGGAGTAAGTAAAAACTGAACAAAGGGAACGACGAGGTGAGGTTTATTTTGTGCAGTGACTTGTGTGGGGTTGGGGTTACCATTAGCTAGCTAGCAATTTCACCGGCTGGTCCCAGACTCGCTGGGAATTCATATGAGACGTTTAATTAGCAAGTAAACTAGTGTCAGGCACTGCTGCTAAAGAGCTGTGAGCGCATCTCCCTGAAGAAACCATTGCTACAGTCATTTAAATGCATAGGTTATGTGTTTTTTTTTTTAGAGGTTGTCCCATTACGTCCGTCCCTGTCAGGTACCGTTAGCCAACGTTAACGTGGTCCTGTGAGAAAGCTGGCGTGGTTTAATTTAGGGTTAGTTACTGACAGTGCTGTCTGCTGCATAGACCTTTTCACACAGATGCTCAAATCATTAGGAAATATACAAGCGCGGTGACGTGAGAGGCGTTTTCGTGTAAGTTATGCACCTTTGCAGGCGGTCGCGGCTCCGTATTTAACAGCTAACGTCACCTAGCTTGCCGGTTAATGTTCTTATAAAACTGGCAAGTGTTCAAAGATGATATTTTATTATCAAGTTCGTTAATGTTGTGCAGGCAACATGTAGTAGCATGAGGTAACTTACACGTTAAAATCTGTGCATGGCGAAGGGCCCAACAGCACCCAGACTGTGATTGACACCTCCCAAACCCTAACCTTCAGTGATAACAAAACAGCGGGTTTTTTTTGGATCCGCAGCATCCTAGACTGACAGCAGGGTTAGGAAGAGGAAATAATTGAGGCCAAGCTGACAGTATTGGGGCTTGTGGTCGCATGCAGCACTGGTCAAGCCACCCATCTGGTTGCATTGTTTGGTTGTCGTCGTTCTTGTTGGCTGAGACTGATCAATAAAGTTGCCTCTTTAATGTTGTCATGGCGGGGTGTCGACCTGCGCTGGGACCTTACACAAATCGCCACCCGTCGTGTGCATTTACGGGCCAAATGTACAGTATTTTGAGAACTTCACGAATGTTGTTCATGCTTAAATAAATACGCATGTTTTAAGGGGAGATCATCTTGTCCTGCACTGCTGTCAAATGAATCTGACTTTTTCTAAATCCATGAATGTGTAAGAGTCACAGTGAAACTAATAACTCCATAATGGAGTTATTATCACAATTTCCACAGATAGAATATCTCATAGAAATGTTGTCATGTGCAGTTTTTGCACAAAGGCTGAGGATAGAAATATTCTGCGATTGTGACTAAAGTCCTGAAACCAGAGCTGTTAATTAATTTGACAGTTTATTATATTCTTCCTGCTACTTTTTGTCATAGAGGAAGAAAACTGCCTTACCTGTTGCCTAGGCTTTCTTCTGGACTGCGTTGTGCTTTTACAATACCCAAGAAAATTTAGAAAATCATCATCTCAGTTGATTATTGTAGCTTAAATCTTCCCCTCTAAAGCAGAATATTCTTAGCACTCGTCAAATGTCAAAGCATATAGTCCTATTTTCAGTTATCAGTCAAGTATTTAAAAGTGCAAAATGTATCCGTTTCAAGGTTGAAAGTTGAATGTGAGGGTGCAAAAGCTACATGTGAAGCTCAGCGGTTAGCAGTGTTGCGTCACAGCAAGAAGGTGTCGGTTTTCCAACCTGATCCAGCCAGCCGGGGCCTTTTCTGTGGAGATTTAGCATGTTCTCCCCATCTCTGCATGGTTTTCTTCCCACGATCCAAACAACACTGTTGACTGAATTGGGAGCTAAATTGTCCGTAGATGTGAATGTGTTTGTCAGACCTGTGATAGGCAATATTTCCAGGGAGTACTCTTCAACTTGCCCATTGGGTGCTCCAGGATCTGTGATCTTTTTTTCAGATGAACTGAAAATGGTGTCATTTTCTAGACATGTTGAAATGGGCACATCTTGGTTACTCATCTTATTTCCTCACCTTCCAGGCAGAGCTTACGTTCAGACCTCCTCAACAAACAGTTCCTCCAACTTCAGCATTCACCATCGCTGTGCTACAAAGTTATTTTCTTGACCTCAGCCTACGATTGACAAAGCTAGACCAACGAAGATGTCCCAACTCCAGTTTCATTGTCCAGCCAGCCCCATGCCTGCTGCTTCAGCCCCACTGCAGCTGGGGCAGCCACAGCCTGGCTACAGTATCCCTTGTGCCTCGGGCACACTGCCCTCGGAGAGCGCCAGCCAGCCCATCAGGAGCTCCTCTCTCCCCGCGGGCTCAGCCACTCCCTACAATACCACCACAGGTTGGTTAAAAAAAGCTTATTTTTCATTGCTGCCATTCAATTTGTTTTCGTGTACAATAAAGTCAACCTTTTGTTTAGCATTTGTGGTTGAAAATGTCACTTTTTTTGTCTTTTTTTTTTTTTTTTTTTGCAAAAGCATACACTGTGTATTTCTTTGATTCACACTTTTGCATTTCAAACCCCTTCCTCATGTTGTACTGTCTATGGCCGTCTCTCTGTACCTCACAGTCACTGCATCTGAAGTATTTAGGATTTTATGCCTCTTGTTTTCAAAGGTTTATCAGCGACTGCATGTCTTTCTCAGACTCTTTGTGTATTTGCTGTCAGACGGTCAGGATCATGTCTCTTAGCTTAGTTGTGAGTATTTTTGATGTAATTTTTGTTTTGTCACAGTATCTAACATGGCAAACCCTAAAGAGAAGACCCCCATGTGTTTGGTGAATGAGTTAGCCCGTTTCAACAAGATCCAACCGGAGTATAAGCTGCTTTGTGAGCAAGGACCAGCTCACTCCAAGGTACTTTTGAGAGTAATCTTTACAACCAAACTAATCATGTAGTTTCATATATGCTGTTGTTTTCTGTTGTCACAACTTCATGCTAGTGATGAAGAATCTGTCGTATTTCCTCTGATTCGTGCCTCTGTCAGATTTTCTCAGTGAGGCTCACACTGGGCGATCAGCACTGGGAAGCAGAGGGGACCAGCATCAAGAAAGCCCAGCATTCCGCTGCTGCGTCCGCCCTCGCAGAGACGACACTTCCCAAGCCCACCTTGAGGACGCCCCGCAACACAGGCAAGAACCCAGGTGGGCTCTTCCCACTGGCCCTGTCGCAGTCTCTCTTTCTAATGCTTGGTAACACTCTGTTTGCTCATGTGTAGTTATGCCTTTGTTTTCTTTGTGTTGGCCTTACAGCAGATGGCATGACGCATACCATGGAGTTAAATGCACTATGTATGAAAATTGGTAAAAAGCCTATGTATAAACCCATCGACCCATACCCGGGGATGAGACCACAAAACTTCAACTACAACGTTCGGGCTCCAGGACCTTACCAGCGCTCTATGCAACAGTGAGTTACCTTCACTTCGAAATTTCTTCTTAATTTCTTCTGTTTCTTCTTAATTTTGAATAATTTAATGAAGTCTATTTTTAAGATGGGCGAAAAAACAGTTTCATTTGACTTTTGTGTCCAGGTACTACTACCCATTTCCTCCAGTGGGACCAGTGTTATACCACATGGAGCTTTCCATTGGAGGCCAGCAGTTTATTGGGAAGGGACGCACACGGCAGTTAGCCAAACATGATGCTGCTGCCAAGGCCCTGAAAGTGCTGCACAAGGAGCCAATATTGCAACAGTTGCCAGTTGTGAGAAAAGAAGTGCACACTCTTCATGAAATAGTGCTAGAAAGCCTTTGTGCAATTGTGTTCAGACCTATTGCTATTCTTTCTTTAATATGCTTTCTGCTCTTCACAGATGAATGGAGAGCCTGAGGAGGAGAACCTCAACAAATCAGAAATAAGTCAAGTGTTTGAAATTGCTCTTAAACGCAACTTACCTGTCAACTTTGAGGTAACTTACACGTTTCTTTTTATAACGGTTAATAGGAATACATCAGTATAGTGATATGTATACAAGATGTATGACTGTTTCTTATTAAGTTTAATAATAGAACAGGAATGCTTCTCTACATCATGGTTTCTCGCTGTTGTTTTCCAGGTTTTAAAGGAAGAAGGCCCTCCCCACATGAAGAGTTTTGTAGTGTGTGTTACAGTTGGGGAGTTCGCAGGAGAGGGCGAAGGAAAGAGTAAAAAGATTGCCAAGAAGCTTGCAGCAGCAGCGGTGCTGGGGGAGTTGAAGAGGCTACCCCATATACCCAGTGTGGAAAAGACGCTGCCACGCATCAAAAAGAAAACCAAATCTATCATCAAGGTAATGTAACCTGTGAGCTTGAATAAGAACATTTTTCAGTACAGACCTAAAGACTCTTCCTTTAGTGGTGATGGTTAACCTGTCACACATGAACAGCTGCAGACCAGCCCAGAATATGGTCAGGGAATGAATCCCATTAGCCGCCTGGCTCAGATCCAGCAGGCCAAGAAGGAGAAGGAACCAGAGTACAGCATGGTGACGGAGAGAGGTCTACCTCGGCGCAGGGAGTTCGTCATGCAGGTGATTTGACAGCAACTGAGGCATGTCGATAGCATGACTTATGCAACATCTGTCTCTTTTTTTCCTCTGCCTCTGGTTGTTAATTTCTCTCGCCTATTCACTTGAGTTTGCTGAATGTTTTCTGGTATAGGTGTCAGTGTGCGGCCAGTCTGCAGAGGGAATGGGACCTAGTAAGAAGGTGGCCAAGAGGAACGCAGCAGAGAAAATGTTGGATCTCTTGGGATATAAAGTGCCTCAGCCTCAGCCCCCTAAACCGGCACTCAAAACTGATGAAAAGGTACAGCTACAACTTTTATCAAGCAAGTTTTGATATCCGTGATAAGCCATCATTCCTTCATGTACATGTATTGTTTTTGTAATATGTAGACCCCAGTGAAAAAACCTGGTGATGGGCGCAAAGTGACCTTTTTTGAACCTGGGTCTGTAGAGGAGGTGGCATTGTGTAAGTGTCAATAAATCTACTAGACTCATATTTGGCAGTGATCATTTTGTAGAATTTATTAAGCTATTTCTGTTGTGATAATGTGCTCCTTACAATTGTACTTTTCTTTTTAAGGTTCCAAGGAGGAAGACTTCCGCCTGCCTTACCTGAGCCACCAGCAGCTGCCTGCAGGTATCCTGCCCATGGTACCTGAGGTGGCTCAAGCAGTCGGGGTCTGCCAAGGATCCCAGACCAAGGACTACAGTCGAGCAATGCCCAACCCAGGCATGGCCACAATCACTGCCATGATTGCCAACGAGCTGCTTTACGCAGGGACATCCCTGACTGCTGAGACTATCCTAAAGAACAAAAATAACCTGAACCAACTGCCCCATGGACCCATCACCAGGCCTTCAGAACAGCTCAGCTATCTTTCCTCTGTGCAGGGCCTGCAGGTAACCGACAGCATGTTCTGCTTTGGTGAACTCAATAAGGCCATTAGTGTGCATGCATTTAATTTAGACTAAAAACTGGTAAAAACAAAATAAAGAAATAACAGAAATATGTTATTTGCTTGCAGGTAGAATACAAAGATTTCCCCAAAAACAATAAGAATGAGTTTGTGTCACTGATTAACTGCTCCTCCCAGCCACCGCTCATCAGTCATGGGATTGGGAAAGATGTAGAATCCTGTCGTGATATGGTGAGTTGTTTTTGTTTGTTTTTTTTACTCTTTAATGAAATGTAAAAGTGGCAGCATATGTATTGTCACTCACAATAACTTCATCCAATGTTAATTACAAACAAATATAAATAAATCATTAAAGATTACAAGAAAGCCTTATTACAGCTTGATAACATTTGTCAGCCCGAGAAGGGGATTATGTTTAGTCCAAGAACTCCACAGGTTACAACAACTGTGAAGCGACAGAAAACCTATTAAAAGAATAACAGAATTGTTGTTTAGAATTGAGTTTAATTATGTCCATCACTGAAGGAAACTTATGTCTTGTAGTCATGATTGTTGCTTTTCGTCCCCGTGTGTAGCCTATGTATGTAGCTGTGAGACTGTTTTTCTTTCTGATTTTTTTACATGACAGTGCCTTTTACATACATTTTCTGTATAGGCTATTCAACAAATATGACTTCCAAGAGCTAAAATCGGCTCAATCTTCCTCTGATTCTCCCCTCAGTTATAACAGTGGCATCGAAAAACAAATTAAAAGTTATGATAGACAAACTTAGACCACTGTGAAAGATTATTGTTTATTGTCCATCTTTATGGAAAAGTAGGGAGCTCTCTTCTGCTTCAACTTCATCAGCGATCAAGAACGCACACGTGATGTCTTCAGCCATAATTGTCAGAACGTGGTTTGCAAACTACAGGTTGCCTACAGAAGCATCTAACATGGTGTGAATATTTCTTGGAATTCCTGTATATCCTTTGAAGGCTGCTGGAAACTTTACACTGTTACGATGACACAACAAACACCCAGTTGTTCCCAAAATGGGAGCCGTGCGTTGGCTGCTTCCATGACACCCACTCCTGCTTTTTGAAGAATACCTGCTCCCAAGACCGTGACGCTTTACTTTACAGAGCTGTACTCAATTGAGTAGCAGTTGCCTCTTAAAATGGTCACGGCGGTGTAACCTATGCTGTTCTTTACCTCTTCACCAGGCTGCACTGAATATATTGAAGTTGCTCTCGGAGTTGGACCAGCAGCCAAATGAAAGGACAGGAAATGGACCAGTTTCTCGGTAAGCTGTGACAAGCACTGTCTCTCCGCTTATTTATAGCTGTGTCTACAATAAGCCTTTCATTCCGTTAAGTCACTTAACGGTGATCTCTACCAATTTTCTAAGTGGTGCATGTTTCCCAGGGAACTTTAGGAGATCATTTGTCCACTTTTGGTACAGAAAACTCAGCTTTTGCTTAATAACTCTGGTTGCAGCATACCCTGATTAAACTGTTGTTTGAGTACTAAAAGCACAGCAGGAGGCTAGTAAGTTTCAAGGACTCAGCAGGCGTTTATCTTTTCAAAAATCTGGTTTGGTGTTATGCATGTTTTTTTCTGATTGTTTATTGTGTAAACAGGGCAGTATATGTAAATACTTCCATGGTATGTGTAAATTCAGTTGAGTACATTAACATTGAATAAGCCCTGGTGCACATAAACACAGCCATCAAAGGGATATTTTGGGACTGATTAATTGTTAACAGTGACACTATATGTGACTTATTATCCACAGGTGTGGCAAGCAGGAAATCGAAGGTGACTTGCACCTCAAACAGACTAACTCAAGCACATTGGCACAGACCCTGGATGGCACTGTTTAGATGATCAGGTTTGGTTGTCTGTAAAAGCACTAGAGAAAACTCAGACACTGTGTTCTTAGTCCGCGTTAGAAGCTACAGGAAGCTTCGGGTACTGTAGGCTCTAAACCATCACTTGTTAATATTCATTGTTCCAGAATGTTCACAGTTAAACAAGATTGATAGGAAAAAAATGGTTTCTTTCCCTTGGTGTTGTTTAATTGTACACATTATTTATTTTGTTGCGTTGTAGAAAAAAATAGCTGCATCCTAGTCAATGAATTGGGGGTTTACTTGGTGGAAGGAAAAAAAAAAGAAGCGACTAACTGTGAACTGTCTTTTGCTTTGCCTAAAACTTGTTTCCTCTCTGTGAGACCTTCTAACTCTTGTTTTTAAGTCTTTTACGTTTTATCCCCCACTGAGGTAGTTCATTAAACAAGATCTTGTAAAGGTTTGGACCCGATTTTTGTCTAGGGTGCAGCTGGCGAACCTCTGATTTTCCTAAAGTGCTTTATATCAACAACCAGTGTTCTCGACATTACCATGTAGGGCTGGGAAACATTTCTGACTAACTGTAGCTGTAGTGTGATGTTGTCTCTGCCGTGTGTGGCAGGGACGTTTCCCTGTTGCGTCAGTTTCCCTGATACTCTCATTTCTTCCCTTATGTCAACCTCCCCTCTCTCTCCGCTCCCCATGGTAATTAAACATACGTGCACAAAACAAAGACTTCTGTTATCTTGTCTTTTTCTTTATGTGCCAGTGGTGGAATATATAACTGAAAAGATTTAGGTTATCTAGAGCTGTGCGGTAATTCAATACTATCATTTATCAACTTTCAGAGGCATCATGTTGTGATGATATAATCAGTGTGTCACATAGTGGAAGAGGATGATTCTCAGTTTTTATATTTTATAATCATAGTGTGTCAGCGTTTTACTGATTTTCTGTTGCCCAAATGAATGAGTCCCACAAACTGTTTGTCAGAACAAACAGGATTTCCGTCCGGTAACGGGTAGTACAGTTTAATACTACAGCAAACGCTCCTCGGGGTAGCTACTTTGTCAGAAATGCAACGGAACAACTTCTGTATCTGTTTACAGTGCTACGAACAATTTCTTTTAAATATAGAATTCAATCAATAATAGTGAAAAACATTAACACTGGATTACATGCATGCGTCGTTTCCTGTGAGCCCCCCATGCTTAAGTAGGCAGTTTGAATCCAGCGCTGGAATGGCGGACTCTGCCACTAATAGCCCTATAGGTCCGATGCAGGCTTGGCTGATGTTTAAATTTGATCAATTCTGACAGTGCTTCTGCTCATCGAATCTTGGTTCTGATTCTTGTGAGTCTGAAAATAAATCGAAATGTAGAAAACCAAAAGCACCATCATTTTTTTTTAAATCAGAATTGAGCCGCTATAAACATTTATCAGTAGGTATTCAGTGATTTGGCTTTTGATACGAAGCTAAAGTCAAGAAAAATGCAAATAATCTCTATCTTGTTATTCCAAATGTAACTAATTTTTATTTGAGTGGCCAAACCTGAGCTCACTCGGGGCATTATGAGTGTGACTGAAGACATTCTAGACAGTACGTTCTTACATTATGCTGTAGGAAGTGCTTCATCATTAGTCATAGTTTGCACCATTGCATGAACATACTTTTGTTCAGTGATTACGTTTTACTGTATCAAAGCTGTCTTTTGAGATTAGCAACACTTACACACAATATTGTAAAACTGTGTCTGCATTGATGCGTATAATCCACAAGTTAGAAGGAGACAGTGCAATAGGTGGACCACTGAAAAGGCCTAGTTTAGGAATCAGTGAGTGAAAATGGAAAGCATGTTTCTTAAAGTATTCAAACATTTGTATCCTGTTCCAATTTGGAAAACAAATCACTTGCGCTCACCAGACAGTGTGTTTAGAGTAGTGGTTTTTCCATCGTTTTATTTTATGTAAACATAATACAGCACGATATTCTGGTACATTATTAAGTTACAGATATTAAAGACACTCCCATTCCCCTTTTGGCCAGTCCAGGATTCAGTCACAAATCATTAAGTTTCATTTCACAGGTTTATTGTGAAAACAGTTTTTGAGGGGACTTTAAACTTCATCTGAACATTACTGAAATGTTTTTGTGGTGCTGATGACCACTTGGCTGAGTCGTCATTTAGTACACATTTCTGAATGATCACTCTCAAAGTGTAAAGCCCCCTCCATTTGGCCTCCGCATTGCTTCATATCATCCACATGCTATTGAATCCTGGCTGTAGCCGGGCAGTTCGACACCGCTGCTGTCCACGCGAGCAGAAGGATGTCTTTTTTTGTATGTTCTGATATATCACAAACTCTTTGAATGACATTTGATTGTAATTTTGAGGTTTTGACTCCCAAAGCTGTCTTAGTTTGTACTTAGGTGTGATTAAGAAACCTTAATGGAGCCGTCAGATTCTTGTTTCTTCATGGTGTCGATGAAGCGGTACATACACTTGTCGGACCCCATGAAACGATACGTAACCACATTGGATTCCCATGGCAACAGTCTGAAAGAGAACACGTTCGATAAGTTAAAATACTGACCATCAACTTATTATGGAAGTGCACACATTAAGTAATGTAAAAAAACAAAGAAACTAATTAAGATAACACTATATAATACAGCCTGCAATTTACAGTGTAATTTTGTTGTATGAATCTGGTACTAATAAAATATTTACCAGTTCCTACGGGTACAGTGGAAGATAGATAGTATTGGGCATCTTCGAGGAAAGGAGAATTATTTTTGTAAACCCTGGGTACGAACGGGGTACAAATACTGAGAAACAAAATTGAGGTTTGAGGATAATGGTATTAACAACACATGTTCTGCAGAGCCTATAAAGTAATACATAACTGCCATGAGCAAAGGGCAAAAGCATTTGTTTCTATTGTACTGTAGACAATCCAAAGACCATAAGCTGGTTGGCTAAATTACCAATGCAGTGGGCTGGTGTTTACAAGTACATGGCTCTACTCCATAAATGACTGACAAGTCCCTCATAATTACCTTTCTGTACCCCTGCTGTTTTGCAAGCATATCGTAACTGTGAAATATGTGACACTATAATTACTTTATAGGTTCTGCAGAACTATTTTCCTCAAACATCAGTTTTATTTCCCGCTACTATAACACATGTAGTTATATACCCAGCGTTTAGAAAATTACTTAGAGTATACTTTATTTCTCCCTTCCTCTAAAATGCCAAAGTGTTACTCGCTTGTTCCCCATAGTCTTGTTTTCTTCCACTGTATCTACATTTAAGTACCAGTAGGAACCTGTAAGTATTTTATTGGTACCTGACTCATTCATTGAAATTACACTGTAAATCGCTGGCTGTATGATAAATGATTGTTACCAAAATGATTAATGGGTCTTTGGTTAATGTAAAGGTGTGGCTTTGTACTTTTTTATCAGGATGGCGTTCATGGCCTGCTCAACACAGTACTGGGGATCCAGAGGGGGTAGGAGCAGTTCCACTTCCTCCCTATTAGTGGCACCAGAGGACAAATGGGCTGTCAATTATGAGTTAAGATGCAGCGGGTTTTTTTACAGCAAGCCCATGCCACTCTTAACAGGACGCCCCCCCACCAGCCAGCACACCCAATATTTTCGTGCTGCGTTTGTGCTGCACAGTGGTAGACAGGGATTCAATTTAGAATAAGAACAGAATACCCTATTATCGTATTTCAGCATTTTAGGACGATTACTGCGAGAAACCCTATATGAGGAAATACATTGTACAGATGAACTTAGTGAAACAGAGACAAGCCAGGAAGTAGGACAGGACCTGGGTTCGCTGTAGGATGAATTAACCCAAATGTCAGTTGTTTGCACATTTTCTATAATAATTGTTTTTTATAAATGCAAAAAACTCACTTGACAGAATGATGGATATTTTGGTGTGTCCGTGTTGTTTTGAACAGGTTAGGTTCACATTATGAGCAGTTGTTTTGCCATATATTTCCCATGAATGATGAGATCTGGTGTAATAGGCAGAAGACGAGATTGACAGTATGTGAGTATTTTGCTGGCATACCGTATCTTGCAGCCTTCAAACATGCCTGTGTCTACGATATAGGGACACACAAGAGTAGTCTTCACTCCTTCAACCTCCTCAGCCAGCAGCTCGTGGGCAAGAGACTCATGGAAGCCCACTGCAGCAAAACTTACTGGCACAGTAGTCCTGTCTGAAACAAAAATCAAAACATGACTTGCTATTTGCCAGACCTACTCTCACTGCTGTTTTTGTGATATGCGTTTGAATTTGTTGCTTTATTTGCTGACTTAAGCAGAGAACTGTGTGAAAGACGGTGACAATAAGCTGTCACATCTTAGTGTTGCAGTGCAGTTTCTCCCTCCCTGGTTCACCTCGACACAAGCGGTGCTGAAGAGACCGAGGACGCTGGCGATGGTCACGATGTGTCCATGATTCTGGGCCTTCATCTGAGGGAGGAAGGCCTTCACTGTCTGAGGCGCACGCACACACACACACACACACACACGCACACACATACATTGTTATATTGCAGCAGGTTATTATGAGGCAACAAACCATTCATATGACTGTGAAGAAAGCTTATGTGGCACGAGCAGCTTCGTATTAAGAGGATTTATGTGGGAATCCTACAGTCCAAAGTGTGAAGGGGATAAAGCTGTTAACGCGGTACATTTTACATGTCACGCGTCACACTATGCACAATAACCTGCTCTGTCTCAGTTGATGCTGGAAAGATTATACATTTTGATATTCAAAAGCTTAATTTCCAGCTCTCTAAATTTCGGTCAGTTGCTGAATCATTGTCTGTGTTTGACTTAAAATGTGTGCCACCTATTAGAGCAAGGCTGATTTGATTTTTTTTTTTATAATTAAATTGTGTTTAACAATCACGGATCAAAAAGGGATATGGTGGCACACCATCAAAGCAGTCGATGTCTGCGCAGTAGTGTTTAACAGTCACTGTAAATACAAGCAATCAAGACAATGACTGAATTGTTGGTCATTGTGTTGATTGTATAATGAACATGTGAGTTTCTGCCACAGAGGAATGATATTTTAATAAAATATGAAACTACACAGACACAGGTCAGTTTTGATGTTGTGCCACCCTTTTTTCAATTTTTTCACAACTGATTTAAATATTTAAATTTTTCTCTTTCCTGTCCTGCTTTTTTGGATATAGTGTTTACTTATATTGGCACGCATTATAACCAGTACAACTGGAAAAGGTCACACACAGTTCTGATTAATATGTGGCTGTCATTTACAACAAGCGTTACAGATCGGGACATATGAACACGATTTAGTCGCTTAACATAATTAGGAGAAAACCTCTAACTTGTAATTAATCTGCTCATCCAGAACAATAATTGTTTTCCTAACCTGTACTCAGTTACCATCACTAAACACACACAGGTGTGTGTCTTTGATACACTGACATCTATACTGTAGCTATACCTGTCCTGCAGGTAATAGGAAATGTAGTACTATTAATAAGTCAAGGGCAGCTGGACTTCAGGTGTGATTGGTGAAATGTCTTCAGCACATTTCATATTGACTAAGGAGTTCTCACCCAGAAGAGGGCATGGCAGTTGACTTTCATGGTCCTTTCCATCAGTTCATCAGGACAGTCTAACATGCGCTTCCCAGCCACCACTCCAGCATTGTTCACCAGTATTGTAACGTCCCGGCCCAGGTCCTTTCGCACAAGGTCTGCATTGCGATACACATCCTGCCTGTTGGTCACATCCACTGTGTAGACGTGTGCCGTACCCCCCATGTCACGCACCAGCTTGGCTGTTTGCTCATTGCAACTGCTGTTGATGTCCCACAGCACCACTTCTGCCCCATGCTTAGTGAATTCCTGAGCGAAGAGACGACCCAGGCCACCAGCTGATCCGGTGATCAGCACCAGCTCGCCATCAATGGGCTTGGTGCGTGGGCGCAGGACGACCCGCACAGAATTGCGCAGGATGAAGTAAATCACATCCAGCAGCATCATCTGGAGGTCCATAAGAAAAATCATCTTCTACGTGACTGCCGATGGTCTTGATTGTTAGAACAAACGTCTCAGTAGCCGAAGCTGGATTAGACTTCACACCTGTTACCTGTGAAGGTGTGTTCCTGACTGCCTGACTAAGTATTAGATTGTGTGACTGCAATGGATGCAGACAA
Organism: Coreoperca whiteheadi; assembly: GCA_011952105.1. Classification (NCBI taxonomy): domain Eukaryota; kingdom Metazoa; phylum Chordata; class Actinopteri; order Centrarchiformes; family Sinipercidae; genus Coreoperca; species Coreoperca whiteheadi. The sequence continues at coordinate 18,251,581 of CM022473.1, forward strand.
CCAAGCTGGTGTTTCCTTCCTCCTGTGACCCTCAGCCTCCATCCGTGCTTCATTTAAACACTCTCCTTGCGGATTAGAGAAAATACTTTGAGCTCCACCTTTGTTGCAATCTGAATGTATGCATTTCCACTATTACATGTGCCAGATGCCATTACAGTGAGTTAAAGATCAGTCAGCAGCTTGGCAATACTGTACACGTGAAACCCTTGCATAGCACATACACAGATGCACAAAAAACATAAGCTACCCCTAAATGCTACTCTGACACATAACTATACGAAATACGTGTACCTTTATGTAAATATTTGTAAAATATCTGCATTATATGTGTGTGTAAACGTCTCATTGTATCTCTAAGTCTTCTCAGTAGAAATAGAAGGCAGAAAAAGATGTGGAGGAATATTACTGTACCTGCTTTTGTTGAGGTGAAGAGATGAATCATCATCATAACTGACTTGACTTGGGACAAACTGATGATTTTTCACTGTTCGTTTCTATGAATTCACAAAGTATCCAAAAATGATGCTGCCAGTGGCTTATACAGGTGTTGCAGAGTGTGATACAGAGTTCGCAAGCAAATTCATCCCTAATATCAATATCAATGCAGCATATTCCTTGTGTGAAACAAGGAGGATCCTGTATATTAATGAATTCCAGTCTCATTTCTACCACTGTCGAGCATACCAGATTAATGACCAGGACTAATGATTATTTTTCATATTCCAGAAGTAAGAAAGTGAGAATACTATAAACCTTATAAACTCCCAGACGCCTTGTACATGTACAGAAGAGCAGTGCAATGGCTCAGAGGTTAGAACTGCTGCCTCACGACAAAGATGTAGTTAAGTAGTGAGATAGAGTTTAAAATGTTTAGTTTAGTGTTCAGCGAAGGGACACCATTCAAGGACAAGCTTTGGTCCCAGTTTCACCCCTGTAGAGCAGTCAGAATCATATTAAATGAGAACATAAGCAGATTGTGTGTATGTGAACTGTAAACCTCGCCATTGTTATTTATGTCCCAAGAAGGCTGCTTGTTTCTGTATCACGTTCTTGTTTTCTAGGTGAACACTGCCAGCCTTGTTTCCTCCCAGTGTTGGCATGTGAGCCGTATTTAGAGAATCATAACTGTGATTTTCTACCTTTGAGGCAACCAGTATTTATTACTTTCTGCATAGAAAGACAACCACGCAGAGACTTGAAATCTGCATTTTTTTGTTGTCAGTTATGTTTTTGTAGCATCTTAGTTGAACACTTTCAAACTGTCACCGATAACGTAAAGATTATCTGTGTGTTTATCCAGTATATTTTAGAGAAAAATTAGATACTTCTTTTTACTGAGCAACAACATTTTAACCCGGTGGAGCTTTATATATCAGAACAACCTGATGTGTCAGATAAATATTTCTTTTTCTAAAATACAGAATATATTTACAGAAATGGGTTGAGGCTGTAAAAAGGAGGTTAGTTTAAATACTGGCAAGAATTTTGCCCTTCTGTGTGTCGCTGAACACAGTCGTTGAATATTGGCATGCAGTTCGAGTGATGTGAATCCAGTGTGAAGCTGTGTCTGATCATTTGCCAGCAAGTTTTCTTGTTGTATATGGACAGAAAAATGTCTAACCCATTTTTGACAGCAGTATTTTCTACTGGTGGGAAGCCATTCAATCCTGGGCCATTTCTGTCTTTTGTGTACTGAGTTTATCGAATTTCACTTTTTAAACCAAATCTGTGGTCCGAGTGTAGGCAACAGCCCCAAGTTTAAAACACAAAATTGCAACCTGCCGTTACTCCCAAAAAGACTCAGATCTTTCAGATCTTTTGACTGCTAAAAACCTTTGTTGTGAGAGCTGCTTTAGAAATGAAAGATTTATCATTTTGAAAAGAAAATCAACACGTTTTCCTGATAAAAAGATTTGATAATATAGAAGAAATATATTATAAGAACAGGAAAGAGGGTGTGAGTAGTGTCTGTATTGCTGCTGTAACCAGTTAGTGCTGACATGTCTGTTTACAGGAGCAGTAAATGTACAAGGTCCCCCGCTTTTTGCTGTGATTTTATATGTTTCCCACGTCCATACAGCTCATGGGGTTTTGATCAGTCTTTCAGCTCCAGCCCTCTCCCTGTTCCTATCTTCTCCCTCCACACACACACAGCAGAAGGCTACTGGGAATCTTAGTTTGAGTGGAGGCCTGCACTGTCCATGCTGTTGTTCTTTTTGCATGAATAACCTCGGCCATAGGAGTTTCATTAATCCACTCTTTTCATATGTTGAGGCACACATGGGCCTGGGAAGCAGGATGCTTCACCAACACATCGAGAGGGAGGCCGTGAAAGAATTTAAGCAAACAGACTCTTTTTTTTACTATGGTTTTGCAAGTTTCTTCTTTTTTCTATACACTTTACTGATGGAAAATGTAAAATGCCATGCAAATGCAGCTCAGTGTGGGGCTTTTTTTCAGTTTCTGCTACACATCCCCAGTAATTAGTGTGGTGCCTTTATCTTTTCATATCACGCATCTTTTCTGCACATAGTATTATGGCTTCATTATTACACAGAGCATTTAAAGACACTTCAGGGCAGGCTAATGCTTAATATCTTGTAAGGCAGGACAAACCAAAGCAACAATTCAAATACTGTGGGAAGAGATTTTCTTTTCAGTTTTCTTTCATGACGCTTGGACAGGATCAGTAAAGCGATGCATTTGGCGAGGTAACAAATTAACCATATGACATTTATTATGATTTATATATATAATTTTGGTCTAATAGATCTGATCTAATAATTACCTAATTGCCTTACATAGTCACATTAAATAAAATTTTATGGGCCTACTGTTTCTTGTTCAGTCAAGCACTTTACTCTACCTACATTTGGGGAACTGTCCCTTTAAGAGATAACAGAGTTGACACAAGAATAACTTCCAACCCACCGCCAGTGCTTTAACTCCTGATGGTCGCAGTGCTGACCCAACTGACTGATGATAGGAGTTCATTTTAAGACTTTAAAGGACTTTAACAGGACAATAGAAACACTCCTCTGGTGAGGAACTTCAGACAGGGATTACTGCTAAGTGGTTTAAATTGTTGCACAGCGCACTAAACTTCCTGAACTTGTCGAAGTGCGCGGTCCTTCGTGATGACAGTCTGGAGGAGCAGCTCTGTCACTTTGGTTTGTCTCGGACTGTCTTTACTCCTCGTCGGTCCGTGTCAGTCGGCCTGTCGGGGAGCGGGTCTGTGTTGCACCGGCCGGGACCCATCATGCATCAGCAAAGGATGGAGATCTGACCGGTCCTATGGCACCTGCTACTGCGACCAAGCCTGCGTGTCCACGCTGGACTGCTGCCACGACTATGAGACAGCCTGCCCAGGTGGGTTTGTGCTGACAAGAAAACTTTTGTTTATCACATAATAAACGTTCTAGAAACGTTCTCCACAGTATAGTGTGACGATATTAGCGACGTTTGTTTAAGACTAACTAATTTGTTTAAGAGTTCTTTCCCCCTTTTGTCAATAAAGTAGTCTATATCATATAGGCTAGGCCGCCCTAAAAACAAAGAATAAAAAAATTTAACTAGTAAAATTACTAGTATTATTACAAAGTTCTATTAGGCTATTATGACTGGGGAAAGGCTGCTTAAATTCCTCCCAAAAATCCTCCCAAACTGGCAAATGGTCATAGTGAGACTATCCTCTGAGACAGGAGGCCACTAGGTTTGATCTCCATAGGCCATATGTACTTTCCTCAGTAAAAACACCTTACAAACAAACCCAGTGAAGCCAATCTCAGCTGTATGTGCCCTGTCTCTTTCCCCCTCAGCGGTGTCCTGTGTGGTAAGTGAGTGGACGGAGTGGTCAGGATGTGCCGAGCCCTGCAGGGCCACCGTCCGCAGGCGGAGCAGGACGATCCTGCAGGAGCCGCTCAATGCAGGGGAACCCTGTCCCCATCTGGAGGAGCACGCCGGCTGTGCAGAGTACTGGTCTCAGCAAGGGCACTGTCACAACTCACTTGGCGAGTAGAATCTACCTGGATCCTTCCACACATCCATGTGATCATCACATTACTCTCTGACAGTCTTTAAAAATCTAAATCAGTGTAATTACACTATGCAGAAATCCTATGCACCTGAAGACAGTTCACCCATTGAGTCATACAGTATGTGTATAATAGCAGAATTTGTGTCTCTTAAAGCTATTAGGCCTAAATGAAAAATATTAGTGGCTTTAAAGGCCACTTAGGGAAACAGGGTTATTCTAAAGGGTTGCATCTGAAGTTAATAGCTGGGACTGACTGGAATTTCTTAGACCCTATAATGTAAGAAAAAAACCCCCCACCTCTTAATTGTCAACTGACCTGTAAAAGACATGTTAGTAAAAACCACATTATACACGTACATTAGCATAACTGATCAGAGGACAGACCATTAGGCTACACATCTGATTCATCAGTAATTAAATGTAACATAATGTAACACTGTATTGGTATTTTCTGGGAGGATATTCAATGAAACAGAGTCACATGCAGAGCAAGGGATTTTTTTTTATTAATTCCCTGTTGTTATTTAGGTAAAAATGTTAGATAGAAATTTAGACTTAGTCAATATAAACGTGGTGATTATCCTACATGTGCAGTCTTTAATCTTTTAATTAATATGGGTCATAATACTCTTTGTCTATGCTGCACTGGCACTGAATTACTTTGTCAGAAATACTGATTTTGACTGTTAGAGAGAGAAACATTTTTGTTTTTTATAGAACATCAATATTAGTTTGAATGTGAAGAGTGAAGACTGTTCTCTGTGGTTACCTCATTGTAACATAAGTGCAGATGTGGCCTACCTGTGTTTCTTTCTTGACTTCCTTCATTTGAAAATGACACACCAGAGAATCCTTCTTTTATGAACATTTTCACAGCACATACTCATTTTTTAATGTAATGTATGAGGCCCAGTATTGCAACATGTGGTCACACGTAATGCTCTTATCATGGATGCTCCCTCTGCAGTCCCAGCACTTATTATCACGGGTGGCTATGGCAACGCCAGGAAGAAAAGAAACATCCCTGACAGCAGCGACATTATAGGGTAACATGTTCAGAGAGTTAGACTTTTTGCCTTTGATATGTTCTCATGAATATATAGTCTATAGAGTTTGGTTTGTTCATTTGTGTGTGTGTCTCTGTCTGTGTGTGTTTGCGTAAAATAGGTATTGTGTCCAGTTTCAGTTGACCTCTCTGACCATAGGATGCCAGCAGAGCGCGGGCCCGCACACCGAGTGGATGCAGTACCTGAGGGAGGGACACCGTGTGTGTGTCGAGTGCCAGCCGCCCGCACTCGTTGCTGGACAGACACACTGTGCCGGAGACGGAGAGGAAAAGGACGAGGGCAGGTAAGAGTGGAAAGAATGGAGAATATTGCTCGCAAGATTATTAGAATGTTTCTTGCATGCAAACATTGTCACATCACATCTCACTTGCTGCCTTTTTGTCACCATGATAAAAACAAGAAAACGTTATGAAAGTTAACATTATTTGAAATTAGAAAGCCTCACAAATTTCAACTTGAGTTGGTCAGGAAATGTTAATGACCATAAGAGATAGATGAGGTATTTGTTTTTAAAGCCCAGCCAGGGGTTTATTCAGCCATGAAATTAGCCTGAAGTTAATTTTGCTCATATGTTAAGAAACTCAGTGTTGAACATAACTTCACTACAGTAATAAAGGTGACCTTTCTGTCTCACCCGATGGAAGAGTCATGTATTTTGTAATAACCAGCTAAAGACAGTATAACACATAAGTAAATTAGGACGGAATTACAGCTGTTATTACTCATATTTTAAACCCACCACCTGTCCTTCATGATTGATAATAGGTAATAATATTTACACGGGAACATTTATGAGAAGATTTCTACCACTCTGTACATGTACATGTCTGTACTGTCAATATGAAGCTGGAGCCAGCAGATGGTTAGCTGCTGGTACATGGATTGTGTTACTTTTGGACACAGCCAGGCTAGATGTTTTCCTGTGTTCAGTCTTTGTGCTAAGCTAAACTAACCAGCTGCTAACGGTAGCTTCATATTCACTGTACACATGAGAGTGGTATCAATGTCAAACTATTCCTTTAAGGAAATACGTAATTACAAATTATAATTAGGATTAGGATAATTGTAGCCCACTTACCATAAAGTGGTAATAATATATCTGCAGATATATGTACTTATCTGTGCAGCCAAGACAGTGTCCCACTGCATACACAGAATATCCTGGTGCTGGTATCTGCAAAGATCTAGCATGTACAACACTGTTCTACCTGTTTCTGACTTTCTGTTTCCTGTGTCTGTATTTTGAGAGGTGCAGTGGTGGATAGAGTACCGATATGTGGATCAGTTGGGTCATATTTCCAGGGTTTCTTTTTGTTCATGTTTCATCCCAGACCACTTGTCTACACCCTATCTCTCAGATCTGATTGGTAGCAGTGAGGACTACCACTAGATGGCAACATTGTTTATCACTTGGATTTAAAGAGAAATCTTGTTACTACTAATTCAATCCGCACTCTCTCCTTCCTGTAGAAGACAGTCTCTCCAGTGGCAGGCGGTGGGAAACCCTCGATGCAGGGGTGTATGGAGGCATGTGGGGAGGCTGGAAGCCTGCTCCTGCCCAACAGCCCACAGCTTTCTCTTCATCTAACCTTCTCCTCCTTCCTTCTGTTAGCCTCCCTCCTGTACATATTTGCTCAAACAAATGTATAAAGAACAATCTGCCACATTAATTAACAAACCGCCCAGAATAATTACAAACACTGGTCGCTAAACCTGTTCTGAGTGCTGGTCAATGCTCAGTTGTGCCTATTTAGATATAATGACCTAATGTAATCTTCTCCACATCAGTGCAACTACATGTAAATGTTTTACTAATATGGCTGATTGTGTGCTAATGAAAATCCTTATTTCTTAGTCAGAATATAATACTTTTACTGTCCTTACTACACATTCCTATTTTGGTTTGCATCAAAACTAATTATCAGTAAAATGAAAGTCAGAAATTCCTAATCAAAATGTAAAGTGATCTGATTTATTTCATTTTGAGTCATCCAAGGGAAATGTTGCTTTTCTTAAGAAATAGAAATATCTTGGGACATTGAGACACTTTTTTTTTTACATGACAAGTACTGGCTCTGTGTGAATCACAACCAGTCACAACGCCAAAGTTACAACATGCACTGAACAATAGAACATTTATACAGAAACAACAGCATAGAAAGTCAACAGGTAAAAATGTGTTGTTATTTTTTTTACAAAACAGACAGCCTCGGGACCTACAAACAACATTGTATAAGAGCTGGCTAAGGTCGTTCAAATATATTTTTTCAATTCCCTGGAAACAGTGTACTTTACAAAGACTAATGGCTTAGGCAAGGTTGGGGTCAATTCCACTGAGAGCTTATAACGTAGAAAAAATATAGTTTATGTTTTTAATTTTTACTGTTTTTAATTTGTCTCATACTCTAATACTGATTCATTTTATAGTGTGATGTGTGTTTTATTCCATCAAGGCATCCTGAATCGACCCCAACCCTGTAATACAGTGTTAGATTCAGACCATGTGAAATTGGGCTACTTGCTAAAGCAGTGGTTCTCACTGGGTTTTAGAAACTACCACATATCCTTGAAAAGAAAAACAAAGAAAAATACTTGAACCTCTTTATAGATAAATTTAGCAGCTAGTGTGATAGCCAAATTCTATTTTAGGTTTCAACTAAATGCTTTTACTGTACAGTTGGGAGCCTTGTTATGGAAATGTTTGGGAATCTGTGCTCTTCATCTTAATTTGTATCAATACATGAGAAATAAAACAAGTCACTTGAGCATGTTTTCTTCATAAAGCATGATGGTTTAGTCCTTTGATTCACATCATAATTTTTCCATAGGGATCTCAATGAAATTAAAAGCTTCTTTTTATACTATTAGATTTCATAAATTTGAATGGCTCCCTTGGAAATGGAGGGGAGTAAAGTGCCAAAATAAAATAAAAACAAGAATGACTTGAAAAAATAAATGAATCTTGCATGTATTATGGTGGTATCATGTCACAGTATCACAGTCTAGGTATCAAATCACAGCATAATGCTTGATGTTTCTTTGTACTTCCTTAGCTTAAAGCTTAGGAGTATCAATACTTGTGTCAGAATTTCAATACTTGTGTTTGTGTGTGTATGCACATGGTTGTGCATTTTTGTAATATTTGCCCATAATAATTATCAATTCTCTACAATAGGGCTTCTGCCTATTCATGAAATATTGATTGTCATTATTGTTGAGAGATATTTCAGTGAAAAATGGTCCCTGACTACCATAATATAGAAAAGCTAAATGATGGGACAGAAGCTCACATAGTGCTTTATGAGAGGTTGTGTGATCTGAATCTGAATAGGGAGAGACAATTATTCAATCTGAATAATACTAGAGATCATCTGGTAAATGTTAAATATCTGTAGTCAATTGTTATGCCATAGGATATTTACTCATTTTACTCATCTTTGCAGATGATACCTAAGTTTTAAAATCCTTTTGAGTATGATCATTTTTGATATTAGCAGATACTTTAGTTTATTTGCAACAAAGGACAATGATTATAAATTTCACTTTAATACAAAAAAGGAATGTAGTGATACATAGAGTATTTAGGAGCTGACACTAGGGTGCTGCATAAAATTAATTTGTCACTAGCTCAAACCAGCCATCCTTGCTTAATTATATGATGTGTGCTAAATGAGATTCATAAAATGCTCCTCCCATCACTCTCCTCACGTCTGTAAATGAAGCTGCACTTCAAGGATTAAAAGTGTGCTAAAGTAATCTTAATTTCTCATATGATTACAGTTCTCTTGGTATTACAATCTGTGTTACTGCTGCATGTTAGAGTCAGAACTGCAGATAGAATAAAGAGAAAAGAAAAGCAGGATTCCCCCGACATGCATACACTCATCAGAAACAGTTCATTCGTTTCCATTAAGCAGCAGCCACACTGCTCTAATGCCCTGGCTTTGCAGCAGTCATACACACACACACAGACACACACATGGTTCCCTCTGCCTCTCGCAGTCATTGCTATTCCTTTCACGCCACAGATACTCTCACTATGGCAGAGCAATATGAAATGGTTCAACTCTGTGATTAAAACAGAAAATGAAATCAGGGTTTGTGATTAGACTCTTAACCACAACACTAAAAAAATTGTCGATCACCATCTGTTTGACTTTTTAATCAAATTTGACTGAACACCTACATTTATAATAGTGCAATGACCTCTTTTATTTGCATCTTTAACCAATATATTTGTGCCAGGAAGCTTTTACAGTTTGGTCAGTTTGGTTTGGCAGTAAGGCTCCTCTTCACTCATTTAATTAACGTTGTTTTGACATAAGATATACCTGCTCTTGAAATTTTGAAAGGCATTACAAAAATGTTGTACCTTCACATTTTAAATTAGATGTCAAGGGGTTGAGGGAGGAACAGTAGGTTATTAACTCTGTACACAAACTCTGCTCATGTTAACATGATCTATATGGATCTTAATATATGATTTAATTCACATTCTTAAGTTTGGGATTATGATGAGCATTTCTATGGAGATACAGTACTTTTGTCCCTTTATATTCTGTGTGAAGTATATGGTCATTCTTGTAATAGGTTGTTTTAACAGTGGTAAGTGACATTTATGTGTTATGTAAGACTGTTTCTCTCTGCTATGAGGCAATATAGTATATAAACAGATAATAGAGAATGCATTGTGGGAAATTGTAGTATTTATGCAATGCTACAGAGATTTTAGACATAAACATAACAATGTACAAGGTCATTACACCATACTGTTGCTTTTACACAGTACTCATAAATATGCACAGTGATGAGTGGCTCTGCTAACATGTGACTACTGTGCATACCTGTCACTTAATGTGTACATGCCTGTGTGTGTTCTTGTATATGTGTTGAACATACGTTACATGCAACCAGACCTTCCCGCCCCAATTAGCAAACCGTTGCTCCGCTGCTGCCAGTCTTTGAGGACAGCTGCTGTCACCATGGAAACTAAGTATATCCATGTATCCTGAAGATTGTGTTCCATACCTGTATGTATCTTTAGTGGGTATGTTTGCTCACTGCTCATGCATTGATTTCATCAGGTCGGGCATTTACAACTGACTTATGGTAAAGTTAACCTGGCTGTGTATATTCAGTGCTGTGAAACTGTATTTTAAATTAGAGATGAAAAGCTCTCCTGCTTTCAGTATCAAATACACGCATATTCTATTATCTGAGAATGTGATCTCTTTGGCTGAGTTCATGTTGGTCAAAGGAAGGCCAATGCATGCTGAACATATGTTACTGAAATCTAAACTTAATTTCAGTAATCATAAGCTGTAAACAAAAAAACTGTATTAGAGGATTTTCATATTTTTAATTTTTAAAGCGTCTTGTGTTTTTGACCGGTTGGGCACATGCATGCTTAATAAATGTGTGCTTTGTGCAGCAATCAAGCTTATTATTTCTGGCTCTTATGTTAGCCCATATCAAAAATTCTTGGTCCACTACCACTACCATCCTTTAAAAATGATACTGAAGTGCTAAGACAATATTCACTGGTCAAGATTTTAAAGAATCATCCACTCTCACCATGACATGACAATATAGGGGATAGCAAAATACTGTTCAAGAAAGAGCGCTCATTACAATAGATGATGGGCTGAAACTTCCGTTAACAGCAGCCTCTGTGCCAAGACATTGAACCTTATACAGGATTACTCTTCACATATGATTATGACACAGCAGACTAGCAAATCACATATTTCTATAAGGAACTTTCTCTTATCTATATAAAAATAAATCAGGTAAGACAATCTCAAGAGTGTGTATACATTAATTAGCATTAGACCATCCATCAAGATTTACACATGCTCACACACGCACACACACACACACACACACACACACGCACACACACACTTATATGCAGACATGCACACTCCTACAAATGTAAATGACTAAGGCCAGTTTTGGGAATGGAGGGCACAAGTAAGTAGCTTATAGGCTTCTAAGTCCTCTCCTGTATCTTCAAGACTACAAAATGAACTGGACTCAGTAATGGGATACTGGGCAGCTGGGATTTTTTCCCCTGGAGAATATAGAGCTAACCCCCTGCTGCTAAAACCATCATTCAGTTGGGTTACACCAGTTATAACCACATTTCAATTTACTGACGACTCTGCTTCCACAGGGATCTCTGAACAAACCAGTTGGCTACCTGGGAGTGCTCTTTTGTTCTGTGGGTGTGTAATACCGCTAATAGGAATGAGTTGAAGGAGGGGCAGTGACATTCTCCAATTTAGAAGTGTTTTTCTCCCAGAGTATTCGCCACACATGTTCAGCCTGAGTTTAGTGCCCATTGGCACGCTCAGGTAATTTGTGAAATGTTTCGGTGAGACCCCTTGTCTCTCCCTCTTCCTTTTTCTCTGGCTTATAGAGTGTTTTTAGTCCATCCGGTGTCTCCATCATGAACACTCTGGCCCCAGGTTCCTGTTTATCTCTGCTGCACTTGTACCTCAGAGGCTTTTATCCAAAGTATTTTGACGCCCCCTCTCAACCTTTGGTCTACGTGCCAGCTCAGGTCCTACGTGATTCTCATGAGCTACCCCACGAATACCTTCATTGGGGAACAGACAGTTCTGGCCCAGCATTTTTTGGGCTGCTTCTAAATGGTTGGTACCTTTCTGGTAATTGATGTTGATGCTGCATTTTGGGCTTGAACCAGCCAAAAGACGCTCAGAGGGACTGGCGTCAGAGATGTCACGGAGGTGCTCATCATCATCTGTATCGGCATCAATGTATTTGCTGATGGAGGAGTCATGGAAGGTGAAGACAGTTGGGGCCAGGGCAGTGCTATCTGGGGACTTTGGCGGGGTTCTGCTGCTGGCAGTGGTGTAGACAGAAACTTCAGGGCTTAAGAGAGAGTGGTCTGACAGGACTGAACTGTCTGATAGAGGGGATGGGCCAGACTCCCCCTCGCTGCGGCAGCCTCCTTTGGGGATAAGGATTTTTGAGGAGTTGCCAGAAAAGAAGAATTTCCGTGCATTCTGTGAGTATGAGGGCTTTGTGAGAGACACGGGAGGTAGCATGGGCTCACGCTCCCCAGTGGTTCGCTGGCTTGTCTTTGCACTGCCATGCTGGGACAACGCTATAGCCGGACTGTGGGAAAACCGGTTGCTTTCCTGAAGACCAAGATCCATTGCTGGACTATTGGGGAAGCGTGGATTTTCCTGGAAGTCTGTAGCACAACTGATGTAGCTGTCAATGCTGGACAAGCTTTTCATATCCCCCACTCCTTCTCTGGTTCCTAGAACTGGTGGCCTGTGATCTTGGATGGCCCCCAGCTCTATCTCATCCCTCTGTTTGCCAACTCTGGAGCCCCTGTCTTTAGCATTGAGGTTTGGCTGGGATTGTGTCTTGGCCATCTGGTTGTACATCTCCTCAAGCTTCTGAACATTTAGCCTCTGGGGACTGATGGCTCGGGCTTTGTTGGGAGAGCCTAACTCCTGGGTGTTAAAGGAACGGTTTGAGCTTGTCTCTGATGCAGCCGTCTTGGGGGTCCATTTCCAACGGCTTGGAGAGAGGTGGTTGTCATGAGGCCTCTCACTCTTCTCTACCACCACATCCATCAATTCTGCACTACGAGCAAACGCCTCTTTCAAGTTCATTGAGACAATGCTCCCATTTCTCTTTGCCCTCTCTAGGGCCTCCCTTCGTTTAAGTGCTTTTTCCTGCCTCTTCTGCTCCTTGTAAAATTCAGAGAAGTTATTTACAATAATGGGAATAGGTAGGGCAATCACCAGTACCCCAGCTATACAGCATAAACCCCCCACTATCTTTCCCAGTAGAGTTTTGGGGTAGATATCTCCATAGCCTACTGTTGTCATAGTAATAGTAGCCCACCAGAAAGAAGCTGGAATACTTTTAAACTTTGTATCCTCCTCATCCTTCTCAGCAAAGAACACCAGACTGGAGAAGATCATGATGCCCATGGCCAGGAAAAGTATGAGCAGGCCCAGCTCATTGTAACTTCTCCTAAGAGTGAAGCCCAGAGACTGAAGACCTGTGGAGTGACGAGCCAGCTTCAGAATACGCAGGATACGCATGATCCGAAAAATCTGAACCACGCGGCGGACATTCTGAAATTGCAGCACACTCTTGTTAGATTCTGTCAGGAAGATGGTGACATAGTAGGGCAAGATGGCCAACAGGTCAATGACATTCAGAGGACCCTTAAAGAACTTCCACTTGCTGGGGGAGGAGAGGAAGCGAAGCAGGTACTCCATGGTAAACCAGGCAATACATACAGCTTCCACGTGGGCCAGTTGTGGGTTGTCTGAGGACTGGCCAAACTCATCTGTGTCCTGCAGCTCTGGAAGAGTGTTCAGAGACAAGGCAATGGTGGATAGCACGATGAAGAGGATGGAGATGATGGCCAGGATCTGAAAGACAAAATTATAAGAGTAAAATGAGTAAGGATTGCGGGATCAGGGAAGGACAAATAACAATTAAAATCACTGATTGGCTGAGGGGTAATGGATTGGATTGACTTGGACTACTTATTTATTCATGACTCACTTATCAGGCTTATCCACATGAGTGAGTTTGCAACCAATACACAAAAGCAAAGCATCACAGAATACAGTATATGTGACTTATAAAAAATCTTCTCCAATTGTCAGATATTTAATAGAAAAAGAAAAACACTTCTTCCTTAAATAATATTTTGGGAAACTGTTTTCGTTTGATTCTACAGCCATGCTAGTGGCTCTGTGAGGCTATACTTAAGCACAGCTAATGTCAGCATGTTTACCTACTCACAAAGACATTCTGATGTTAAGAAGATAAAATGTTTACCATGTTCATGATCGTAACATTTACTATAATCAGTACAGCTGATTCTGGTGGGAATGCTACTAGTTTTGCTGATATTTAATCAAAGCACTGACAAAGGGAAATTTTGACCTGATGGTGGCACTAGTTGAAAAATCAGCAGGTCACCAAAAGTTATTACAATGTATCCCTAGAGGGACATGAATGTCTGTACCAAATTTCATGGCAATATTGTTGTTGGGATATTTTACTGAAAACCACAAATGTGAACTTCATGGTGGCATTAGAGGAAAAGTCAGGAGTCTTTTGGAGATCAAGGATGTCTGTACAAAATGTCATGGCGATCCATCTAATAGCTGTTGGACCAACCGACAGATTAGCATTGTCATCCATAGAGCCATTCCACTAGCATGATGATAAATGAAAACAGCTATGAACTGTAACTGCAGTACCTTGAATGGGTAACTTTCCTCTGCCCTGAAATTTGCATGAAGTTGCTCAGATAATCAGACAAGCCTACTATTTTCACACACTGCTGACCCTACTCAGTATCCACAAAATCAGTGACATAGTGACTGCTAGATGGATTAACAAGGTGAAACGGTTTTGTGGGCTCCGTCTTTGATCATAGAACTAGCGTTAGAAAATCCTCATGCTATTTCACATAGATTTTGCCCTCTAATGGTCTCTCTATATTTAGAGGGTAGAGGCCTATCACTGTCACTTTGTCACTTGACCCTCTGCTGTGACACCACCATGACACAAAATTGAACATGCAGTCTTCACATAGGAGCAGAATGTCCCCAGAATCCACTGCACAAGATGATGCCTGATTACCTTTACACAGTACAGAAAAGTGGAAAGTCTGTCAGAAAACAGTACCCTGACACACACAAACCCACACTACCCCACTCACACTCAAATCATGTTAACAAGCAAGTGCGTGGTGGTAGACTACACCTCTTTCAACACCGTATGACAGCTGCCCTCTTAACCAGCATTCATAGTGTAAACAAAAAAATCACTGCATTTGCTTTGAAATATATTTTTCTTGTAGCTTGAGCTTGTTTGATCTCAATAAATGACTACTCCGATATACCGCAGTGAGAAATACCAGAGGAAATGTTGCACTGCTATCCAGTCTATAATATCCCATCAACCCCATGTACAGCTCAGATAAAAGATACTTGTAACAGTAACCAGAATGATTTTATGTTATAGGGTGTATTTGTGATTAGGAGCTGATAGAACTACTGTTGTGTGCTGATAAAGTAGAGCCTTTTATTTAAAACCATAAATTCATTGATGTCACATGACAGACTAACAGACAGTTTACCAAAACCACATACAATCAATTCTCTTCACTTAGAGGTATATAAACATGCAAATATTTTGGTTTTATTTACCCAAGATATGACATATTAGCCACTAACATTACAGCTGACACTGAAGGTAAACAGAATTTTAATTTTGCTACAAAAAAAAAAGAAAAATGACATGTCTTTGCTGAAACGTTATAGTCACTCCGCATAATCCACAGACCGGCTAAGACCTCTTTACTGAAACAGTTTTCATTTTAACTAGTCTTCAGAACTACTGAAGAAACAGTCTATGAAAACTGATGAAAGTCTGTGCGTTATCCAGTAGGAACAAGTGACAAGTGATTTCATTTTCTGTAATATCATTTGGGTAAATGGCCATTTACAATTTGGGTTCTGTAGACAATTGGGGGATTTGTTATGATGCCATTTGGCATATAAAAATATGCAAAGTCTATATTTAGAATTTATGCAGCTTTCTTTTTCAGGGTTTATTTCATTACTCATAATAATACCCATGTCAGACATTGGCTACCCCTGTGTGGATTCCATTGATATATGTTTTATAAAAATATAAAGAGGTTTCAAACTCTGCTTTCCTCAATTATGGGAATGAAGGGCACAAATTCAACAGCTCTCTCTTGACCTTAGTGCTTCAGCATAATCCAGCATTATGTAGCCTGTCTGGTTTACAATCATTTAAATGTTTCAACACAGGTATTGCACAACACAGCATTACATATTTTGGTTACTGACTAGACAACTGTACATTTTGTAAAGTGTAACTTTGCCTCCACAATCCATTTTGAATGCACCTTTCTGGCAGGCTTCAAAACTGACTATAGACCAGTGAACTCAGCTAGGGTAGCTGTGACAGGGGAGCATCTGTTCTTTTAGTGGACCAAGGGCAGGATTACTTCATGAACTATAGTCTGCACTTGTTATAATAACCCCAAATGACTCCAAGAAATCCTAACACATTTGTCAATAGCCCCCACTAATGAGGTCAAAAAGTTATATGATGAAATAAATCAGAGAATAGTTAAATCTTTTTCTCTAAAAATGAGTGCTGCATAGATCACAATGCAGTGTAGGCATAAGACATATTCATAAGACACCCATGTAGCATTTAATATAGATGAGTATGAAATTAATTATTTCAGTGTGATTTAATTTGAATCATAAAACATTTGTTCACCTTGATCAAAACCTAATCCATGAACTGGATCTACTGGTTAAACACACAGTCACTTGTGTAAACAAACTAAAGGCCAGTGTTTGAGCACATGATGCAGGATTTCCCTATATATCGTCAAGAGGAAATTAAAGCGCAGCAGGAGAAATAGGGCAATAGCAACGGTTGTTAGGAGGTAAATGACAGCGCAGGCCTTGAGTCCACTCCCAAGAGTAAAACTGATGGCTAAAGAGGCAACCTTATCTACGACCAATCAGAGCAAGAGGACACTGTTGCCATAGCGTCATGGCAGACATGAATAATGACCCTATCTGTTTATTTTCTTCCCTCTGTGCTCTTCTCCTCCTACCCTGGAGAAAATCTATCTGAATCAAACACTTCAAGAGCAGAGAGGTGCTGGTACCGAAGAGCGAAGGTGGAGCTGACAAGTGGAGCACAGAACTGAGGGGATAGAGAGGATGCAGTGCTGTCAGGAATGGAAAATGAGGATGTTGTTAGAGAGAAAATTATTTGTAAAAGTAAATAACAGGATGCATTTTTTTGTGTGAGGTTGTACCTATCTTTGTCAACCCCTTACATTTCACTCATTGAGTACCAGACATAACAAAATTGTAATGAGTCAGAAAAAAGATGGAGACATGCTGCTAACAAATCTGAAAGCTTGAAACCATGGGAGATAGTAGCTACAGAAGAGCAGGACAAAAAAGGGCATAGGTAATAGGATTGAGAAGCTATAAAAGGTTGCTAATGAAAGCACACTGGTGCTGCTGCGTAACATTATGGTTATGAGGTCAAGTTCCACTAGGAAACCCTGCACATTTCCCACTGGCCTATGTCCATGTTGACCCTGCCTCTACACTGTGCACTTTCTCACACTGCCTTGTTTGACTTTATCTCTTTCTATCCTGGGTTGTTTAGTGTCACGGGCGCTAATTTCATCAAACTATTGCACTGTAAATCTGAGATAAACCTTTCAGTGCACATAAAGGAGACCGCAAACAAACACATGTCTAGGAAAAGGTTGAATGGAGCTCCAGAGATGATTGCAATGGCATCAACACAATTACAGACTATTTATAGACTCTCAGTGGACCCAGAGGCACACATAAAAAAAAAGATGTTAATAGTGGCCACACCCTGGATAATGTCCTTTATGTCTTGCGAGTTCGGTATGATGAATACTATTATTGCAACTAGATTTAATGGACACAAAAAATTAGAGTGACTCCCAGTGAATGCTCCTTGGTGGCCTACAAAAGGGAGCAAAAGATGAAGGCAGGGAGATATTTATATCTAGAGAGGAAAAGACAACATGTGTGCAAGAGATGGAGGGAGAGAGAGAGAGAGACAGCAGATTGACAGGAAATCCCACTGTGACTCTGAACAAAGCCAGATCACACTAGTTTGTGTCTCTCATGGCACATTGTTGTGTGCCTCAGCAGACACAATAGTCCACACAGACCACCCCCATCTTCTACAGGACAAGGTGACACCAGCCCTCATTAGGCTGTTCGAAAAGATATCTGGGACACAATTGGTTTGAATGACGCCCTCAAAAACCACCCAAATACATATACACCCCTGTGACATTATCCTCTGTGGGACATATGGGAGAGAAATGATTTTATATATGGAAGAAGGAATAAGCCTTTAGACATGACATGACACTATACATACACCCAAACTATTTCTGCTCTCCAGAGGAGTTATTTGCTCTGCCACCAGCTCTCGTTCAGATACAATGGCCTGGTTTTATGTTGGCTGTGTCCCAGCAGCTGTGATTCATTTTCTTTGTGCTACATTGGTTTTGTCAGGGTCGGTCCATTCATCTGTCAACCATGCACTCGTCCAACAAGGACCGAACTTTGAACTTTGCATGTTTTGTATAGACTTTAAAAAATGTGCAATATTATGAAGATGTTAACCATTAAATCGCTGATGTGAATGTGAGCACAAAAATGAAGGAAATTAATGGTCACTGAGGCATCAGTTAATAAAACATTAAACAAAGTATAATTTATAAAACCACTGAATCCTATTGGGCTATTTTAAAACAGTGACGTATAAAGGTAACATGTTAGCAAAATGTTACCCATTAGCATTAATTTGAATCTGCCCACACCACAAATATTAGTCCAATATTCACTCTTCTTTTTGCTTGGATTTGGTCTTCACCAAAGCCTGAGGGAAACATGTTGGCTCTTTATCTGCTAATTGCACAACTATATTCTCCAGCTAGTCACTAACTTTGTCTTCTCTGCAGTTTGGTGGCATACAGTGGGTCTACTAGAGATTTGTTTGTTGGAAAGAGCTGCTTGCTGTGGCTGTAAACAAGGGTGATGAGAGTAGTGAGAGTGAACTTTACATTAAAATAGTGGTTTGTAAAACCAATACAACGAGCTGACTGATGCTGAAATGATCTGTAGAGCAGAGGGGAACTACAGATGACAATTTTCTGCGGGTTCATCACTACAAGCAACCCCTTTCACATTACACAGTCATTTAATTCATTGTTAGTATAAAAGTATTGATTAGTGCAGCTTTAAAGCGAGACTATGTAACTTCCGCACAGAAGCCAATGGCCATAATGATTATGCGATAATGGTAAAAGCTAAAACAGTTACGCAGTAGTGGAAACAGAAGAGTCATAAGTAAGTCTCCTGAGTAAAGTAAGTAAACTAAAACTCAGTAATGCCAATTACACAACAATATCTATCTAAAGTTTGCTTTAGCTAACATTTGCCACCATTAAATACTGGTCATACCAGACTAAGTAAGAGTGCGATTCATCGCTTATGAGTCCCAACTTTTCATTTGTAAGCGGAGGATCATGTTATATCTTCTTTCAAACGTTACATAGCTTTAAAGGTTTCTGCACTCTTGATGGTGGCTTAGTCAGCTTGGTTTGAGTTTGTACTTGATTTGGTTGTTTATTTGGTTCTGCCATCTCTGGTTAGGTGCAGCTCAGGTTAGTGTTCTCACACTTTATTAAATTTGGTGGCACCCCAAGTGACAGTCCAGGAACTCCCAGACTCCCAGTGCTCCAGCTGGCACCTTTCTTATTAGCAGCAACAGAAGCAACAGACACACCGCAGTGGAAGCTCCTGTTCCTGTGAGTCTCAACACCATTGTTTGTTAACTCCCCCAGCACTCACCCAGGGAAACACATTAAACCTACCTAATAATGACAGGCAATACTCTTAAACTTCCACACAACACTTAATTAGGCATGGTCTGAGGAGGTTTTGGTAAAGGTGTTATTTATTTTTGGGTGGGTAAATCCAGGTCTTGCTTGATCACTAAGATCCCCTGACTAGCTGACTTGCTTTCCCATCATCCCCTGAGCCACATCCGAGGCCACAGGCATACCATGCAACACTCACCCAGCCTCGACTTCCAGCCACTGTCACCATGACAACCCCCTTGAAGCTCGACAGGAGGTGGCTACGTGGACCTGCTTGTGAAAAGCAAGTCTGACAGAGTCTCCTTCTCTCTGTCGCTCCCTCCCTCTCTCTCTCCTTCCTTCCATCTCTGATTTGTACCTTATTCAAAGCTCACCCAGCTTTGAACCATCTGTACTGCTCAAGTCTCTGTTCTAGCTCTAGTTTTTTCTCTCATTTGTGTCAGATTGCTGTTTGCATTTCAGGGGCTGAGCAGCCTTCTTTACATATGCAATCAGTTCAGTTGGTTTATGTTGGTCTGTGGCACGGTGGCTCAATTTTCATAATTTTTAACATTGAAGGGAGCTTAGTAATGGAGTACTCTTTTACTTGTACACAGTGAAGAAGAACACAGTCTTCAGAACTACCAGACACCATCTTCAGGTATAGATGTTTGAATTGTATGTCCCAATTTTGCTGTCAAATCATTAGATTGGAGTAACAGGCTTCACACAACCACAGTATTGAGCTTCATAAAGATGTGGTTGATAGTATGAGAGCAATAATATGAGCGTTAAATAATGTGGAATAATTCACACCCCTGATTCTGAATGTAGAAGGACTCTGCCTGTGAATGAGATGGGGTTTCCATGGAGACGGGAGGAGACTGTGTCTTCCACATTTCGCAGTGGCTCTGCTGTATCCTCCCCGCCCTACATCACTTCTGCTTGTAAGTTTGAACAGCAGAGCCTCATTTATCTTAACCTCCCACATCTTGCCAACATGAATAAGTTGTATCTTGTGGCTATTCAAGGGAGATACAACCAGTTCAGCTTTCTACACAAATGCACAGGCCTGTAGATTCAAACTGGTGACCTGCGATCATGACCTTGCCTCTCTAACTTTAAGGCTACTGCACTTCAATCCTCCATGTACAATATATGTCTTATTGACGGGCAGCTACTCCTGCAGAAGGTGGTTGGTGGTTAAGATTAATTTGCTTAACTAATCTGCACATATATTTAAAAGTCACATTAGTGTGATAAATTTATGTGTCTTTCACACCACTGAATTATTTTAAATTTAATTAAGTTACATTACAGGCCCTTTGACTTAGCTTCAGTATATTCCACAGATTTGCAATATTCTGTTGGCTCTGTTGGATTGGATGTATAGGTAGGAGTATTCAAATGATCAACATTCAAAAATATCTGCAAGCTTGTATATGTTATTAACTCTTATTTATTTTATTATTTCTTTATTTAACCCCCTAAAACACTATGTTTTGAGGTCATAGCAAAGTCTGAAACAAGCCATTTTTGGGGCCTTCTTTAAACATTTCCCAAACTCATGCAGTGCTTGCATGCACAAAGTGCACCATCACCCCATTCAGTAAACTACTAATGTAGGTAGGGAATCTATGCCTGGACCATCCATCTCCTGAATGAATCCTACCTCATCTCCTCTCCCTCTCAATTATTCATGCATTTCAGATGAAGAAGAGAATCTAGACTCAGCATCTATATTTAAACTCTGGCTGGTCCATGGTGGCTGTATAAATAGAAATAGTATAGGGTTTGGTCTAGCACACCAAAGGAGGCTGTTTTCATCAAGGGTTTCAATTTGGAGTACGCAGCATTTATAAGGATTGGAAGGAGATGAAAGACAGCTTAGTCAGTGTTGTGTAGAGGCATTTCTGGATTGAGGAGACACCATAGAGCAGTTATAGAGGTAAGGGAATGTGTGGAAAAGCTTAAACTGTTTCTGCTGTCCATAAAATATCAAAGAAATTTTTTTTTGTCCCCATGGTAGTCTCCCCACTAGTCCTTAACAATGGTGAACAATCAAACGTTGTGTTGCACAGTATATAGCAGGTAGGAGATAAAGAGGCATGGACATTGCTTCTATATTGTCTAATAATGCATGTATGATGCAGTTCACGCAGTCTTGCAGTCCATGATAGTTTTTTTAATTACAGAAACCAGAGAACGTCACGATATACTCTGCAGACAACAGCACAGAAGGAAAATGTAAACACGAGAGAAGGATTGATTTGAAATGCAAAGAGAGATGCAGACAGGGGAAGAAACACACAACCCCTCTATGCACACACGTACATACACACAGTCAATCAACAATGATGCCTGAATAGAAGGCAGCTGCAAGTCTCAGCATCACAGAAATGACAGTTGCCATGGGGATAGTGACAGTGAACTTTTAAACATTTTAGTGATGTCAGTGAAATGGAAATAAAAGAGAGAAATGGAAAGAGCACAAAAACATTCAAAAAAAGAGAAAGAAAGACAAGACTTGAGCAATCTAGACTGAACAATGTCAATGTCATATATTCTACTCACATGAGCAAGAGCAATACAAGGCAAGATTACTTTAATCCTGAACTCAAACACCTGCTTACTGCAGATATTCTACTTACTAACAGCGTAACATTTCACTACATATTTCACAGTTTGTGAGAGCTCAGATCAGTGGCCATTTGGTGTCAGTGATGTTAATCCCTTTGAGTTATACTTAGAATAACATGCAAAGCCATATGCATCTGGTTTTTGTACTTTAAACAGCCTCTGTTGTATTGGTCCAGAAATAATTCAATAGCCATCCTGAATGGCGTTAAATACCTGTTAGGTCAAAGAAAATGTGAGAACATACTGTAGCACAAGACTGAGAACAATATACATGTACGCTGTGTAATTCAATTACTGCAGCATGTACAGGAGGACCTGTGCTGTAAATAAATGTGCAAGAAGATAATTAACCAATCACCGAGCCCCCCCCCCTTAGTTACTGTTGCTATGCCTGTCAAGCTCTCCAGTCCGTTCCTACATAGCAGATATGCAGTTTATAACAGTAACAGATTTTCCACTTGAAATTCTTGGTAATTTTTGAAACAATGATTGTCCATGTCTATGATTACAGACAGAGGTAAACAAAAGCAGTCCTCTCTATTCTAGCCAGGAACCGTTGATATTGCAGGCTGAATTGAAAACTGTCGCTGGCAGATTAGATCAGCTGGTAACTAGCTAATTAAGATAACATTAGCTCTGTGAGTTGGCGGACTTTTTAAGGTTTCCAGTTGACTCGTTTTACAGTCATATAAAATGGGTGTTAAATATACACTTGATGGCTACATACTACATGGTAAAAGACTGACACTAACACTGCATGTCCGAGGCAAAGCATCAGCATCCTCACCAGTTGATGATCCATGTGTAAGACATGGAAATGAAGAAAACATTGTTCTTGTATTGTAGAGCCAGTACTCGTATTATAAGGAAAAATGCACAGTCAAATTGTTATTTTGTTCTAACATAACCCTGTTTAGCTGCCTAGCTTACATAGTTGTACAAACAAGAAATAGGTTGTATTTTTATTTTTGCATTTTCAAACAGTGTGTTTCACTTTTAACATTACGGGAGATTATTATGTAGATCCTGTTTTGACTTTTTTTGATACAAGTGAGACATTTATAAGTCAATCGAGTTTTCCTTTGGATCTTACTGTTATCTCAGGAGCTGATTGTTTGAGACAAATATATGATCAGTGCAGTGAGAGAAAAGAAGGAGAATTTTAAGATCTTAAATTAGGATCAGGCTGAGCGAAGAGGAAGGCCATTTCTCAGGAGTTGGATTTAAGAAGTATGAGAAAATGGTCAAAATCTCATATTGGTTAGACTGAGCTCATTTTTGTCTAGGAGAAATAGGTAAGATCTTATTTAGAGTTTTCCTTCCCTCTGGGAAGGCTCTCAGGATGAATACTAATTGATTGCTATAAAAACAAGTTTGGTTGGGGTTGCTGGAGTAAAAACTCCCCCAAATCCAATCACAGCAGGAAAAAGCCATTAACAGCTAACATTACCCTAAACTCTGATATAGTAGCATGCAGGACCAGCTTCCACACAGGGCAGGAATTCTACACAGTGGATGGGCTTTTTTAAAACGTAACCTTTAACCCCACAATTTAATGTAGTTTGAAATGCTCCTTGGCCTTGGAAGTAACGCTAAGCTAGTAAAGATGGATATACTAACTAGGTTGCGTTTGAGTCAACAAACACTGTTTATTCCATTCCTCCCACTTTTTCTTTTGTATGTTTGGTTTTGAAAAGCCTGGAAAAAAGACAACCATCATTCAAACTCTTTAAAAGCTATCACTTTTGCTACAGCCCCATGTACACTGCTTCAGCATGTGCAGAACTCCAAAGCTTGACAGACCTGCCGTGCCTAGTTACGGTTACTAACCTGTGATTAGAAGAAGCATTGGTAATACCTGATGACAGTAAAGAAGTAAAAGAATGCAGTAATAAAATTCGGTAAGTGTGATGATATGTGTCCAAGTGGTGCGTATGAGAGTGTGTGCCTGCATTTGGGCTTGCTACCTGAAAGTAGTCCCAAGGCCAGGGGGAAGTGCTCATTAAGGAGAAAGGCTTCTTGCACCAGTAGTGCTCAAGTGCTCTCTCCCTTCTCTCACAATCGGGCATTGGGTTGATGAAGGCTTCTCCTTTGCCTTAGTGGATTCTATTTCTGCCTCTGGCCTTCACACTTTCCTCAAAGTCATTCATTCACCTCAACACACAACCTGCACAGTGGGGCAAACTCCTCCATTGAGGAAAGCTACAACAGCTACAACATGTGGAACAGCGTCTGGACCGTAAAGTACTGATTTATAGAACCTGTTGTTCTGTGCACACTTATACAGTAGATGGTGAGGATCGGATGTTGTGTGCAGGGGGTTGCATATCATAGTTATGGTGACATGGCCTCTCTGCAGGGCCACGGCCAGCAGATGCCTCATGGTCATCCTGCTGTGTTGTGTGTGTAAGAAATGGTAAAGAAAGGAAATGAACAAATATAAAAATGACATAACTGTACTTGCTGTATCCCATAAATTGCATAGCGCAGATATAAAATGTCATAATATACACCTCAGCTTTTAAGCTACTGGTTGGCAGCAAATAAAATATAAACACAATATACTGTGGAGATATTTTCTAATGGAGCAAAGCCTGTGAGCTAGTTCAGGCAGACAACTCGAGTTGCGCTGATACACTCAAACTCTACTTAATGCAACATACAGAATATCCAATATCTGCTAAGTCTACTGTATATCTTACCTGGCAATGCCCTGTCAACTGTTCTGCTCTGATGTGCTCTTGCTGCACCGCTCATTTGCAAACACTGCTGTAACACTGATGCAAACACTTGCCACTGCTGCTAATGTAACATTTCTCCACCTGTAGGGTCTGATTCTAAGTTACTTTGGAGGAGAGTTTATTATTGAAACTCCCCAACATCTGCTGTGCTGAGCTTGTTGGAGTAGAGGCCTGGACACCAAATATCAACTCATACTCTGTACTCACATAAAATAAATCCATTCTACACAGGTTAAATGGCTGAAGTGGCTAACTTCCACTTCATTTGACAGTG
>CM022473.1:18278262-18325338 GCA_011952105.1 Coreoperca whiteheadi
TTTTTGTTGCGCTCTCGTGTTGATGATAGATGGGTTGTTGTGGAGAAGAGGCTGGCGCTCGTGGGGGGGGGGGGGGGGGGGGGTCCTGTCCCCCCTGACCCCCTTCGATTTCCGCCTATGAGTGCGACCTCTATGTCACTCCAATCCTAAGACTAAAACTACCACATCTTCAATAAAATATACTTACTACTACACTGCCACGGCTCCTCTTTTCATAGAGGAAAGGACACAAAATGCATACTGTATATGGCTTCATGTTTAGACACAGGCTGATCACTGTTGTTTTTTCTCATGATACATTTTGCTGTGCAAAAAAATTTAGCTAAGAAATTAAGAAGTATTACATAAACCTGCTTGTCCATGTTAAAATTGCCTTAGGAGTCTTTTCTTATTCAAAATGCTAAATATTTTATGATTATTTTAACTATACATGTGTTTTCTCCCATGAACAGGAGGGTATCTGTGTCCCAAAATGAATTTGTTGCAAAACAGGTCTATCGAGACAACTCATGATGAGAATTAATTTAGAAGATTTGTGTCTTTGATGCTGAACTTTTGTTTTCTGCTTTTATAGCAGAAACAAAATACTAACCAGATGCTTTTGTTCTTTTAGCCTCTGGGAATGTGGGTGATTGCCCCGCCTATGAGCCTCGTTCTTTAGAATTTAATATGTACTAAGGCAACCACAAACTCAAATGGCTAATACTCTCCATGAAAGTGGTGATCATCAAATACTTTTCCCAGGTTATCTGGTTTCAACTGATTCTAACTTGTACAATTTAGTCATGTTATTAAAGTGATTAACAATGTGAATGGGCACGTGTTTATTCAAATTTTGTTCATTTTCCACGTTTTCAAACTTAAATTAAATTAATCTTTTCACTTTTCAGTGCCTTGAATGTGCACAAATCTAATTAGTAGTCTGGACACTAATATTAGTAATAGTAAAATTGTATTACTAAGTTGAAAGATTTACTGTAAACATCCATTTTATAATAATAATAACACAGAAAAACTCTTATCACATGAATTAAATCTGAATAAAAAGCCTTTGGGAATGATGTCAGTTGTGGTTACATTAAGAATATGTTGTTTTTTCATAGATACAGCAATATTTATGTGTGAAATGTGAAGGTCCAAGCAGCATAGCCCAAATTTAACCATAATAAGTAAACCTTCACAACATTAATGTTTATCACTTAGAATAGTGAAAATATTAAATAAATGATTGTTGCTGCCATGTGAAGCCCTACAGCCAGAGTCCTATGATGCACAATGATTCCCATACCTATAAGAAGCAGAAATTTGAGCAATACTACAACGTCATGCGCTTGACAACCCAGCATTGGAAGAGTTTTCCCACAGGCTAAAGAAGAGCGAATATTCAAATATCATCAGCTGCTACATTCTATCTTTCCCTTGGTCATAAACCTGCTTCTTCATTTTCTGTTCCTCTGTCTCAGATTCAGCTTTCATGTCTCAGAGTAATTTTCTCGGTTTACAGTCTCCAACACTCCAGATCTCTTGATCTATCTCTGTTGTTTTTTCTTCCTTACAGTCTTTTGCTTCACAGGCTTCCTCCTCTTGGGGACACTGAAGTCTCAGTGTCTTTCGCTCAATGCTCACGTAACAGCTTAACTCCAAATTGAATGAACAAAGGAACTGTCTAGCTTTGCAGCGGCAATGCACGATTGTTGACCACCTCCACATTCTTGTCATCCACTATACAATCCCAAAGCCATCTCTATGGAATCTGTGACAAAATCATTTGAAAAATTTAAAAGGCATTTTATTTTTGCTAAGCCTTTCTTTTCAACACTTTCTGTGCAATCATTTTTCAAGAATTCAGGATTGTTGCTCTGATGACCACAGTTCTGTACATATAACACACTTCTGAATTTTAGTCACCAAACAGACAGAACATGTCCACTGCAATCAATTCTGCAATAATAAATAGAGCACAACGAACAAACTGTCTTTACTAAACCTATTCTGCAGCAGCGACACATACCAGAGCTGTGCCCCAATGCAAGCCTGGAAAGCTGAGATGACACTACAAATCCTGAACTTGCACTACAAAATGTATGACATGACTTGTAAAATACTCACAAACACGACTCAACCACTAGAGAATCAGACCTCTGCACGTTAACAGCGAATGTTAAATATGCAGCACAAAGTCAAAACTGCTACTAAATATCCCAAACGCTTTCCCAAACCTCTGTCAAACATTAACCAATTATTCAGATAATTATCAATCAAATAAACAGTGAAAAGATGATCATAATCTTGATCATCTTCACTATGGCTTGGCCTTTCTATCCTTGGTCATATGGGTTGCACTCTCATGTTTAATCAAATAATACACCCCAAACACATCAAATGATAATTACCGCCGCCAGTGTGGTTATGTAATCACCTTCGTTCCCCCATTTGTTTGTTTGTTTATATGCGACTGAACCAGTGTGAAATTTGCCATGAACATTCATTCTCCTCAGAAGAAGAAACATTGATTTTGGAGACTCCAATGACCTTCTCTCTAATGCCACCATACAGTGAAATATTCAGCTTGTTAATAACTGTGTCTCCTGACCAGAACCAAAAAGTTTGTGATGCACAATGATGCCGCCAACAGAAAGAAACACACTCATACTGCGAATCCCCACAACTTTCTCTTACGGTTACCATCAGGCCAAACTTCTGCTACTATTGTGTAATCTACCCAGCAGACTGTGACAGCTAAGTGGGGGGATTATCAGGTCTTAGTGGACATCTGCAGTCTACTGAGTGTTGTCCCTTATAAGTGCTTACCCATAAAGCATAAAGTATGTGATAAGGTGAATTCATGATTTTATTTGTTTTTCTTGCTGTGAGACAAAAACCTCTCTAGAACATTTTAGCGTCTGTAGTGTTGTTCTGGTTTTCTGGCCAAAGCAGGCTGTCTTCAGCACAAAAGCAATGATACTGTAAGATACTTGTCCAGCACCAAAAGGCAGACAAAGTCAGCGACAAGCTGGTAAACACGGTGGAGTATATAACAACTAAAGAGCTAGATGTTAATGCACATTTAAGTTTCTTGAACCAAAGTATGCAATCGAACCAATATTTTTTTTCACTGTCACCAAAGTTATTTGGGTGCCACTCTTAGTATAGTGTCAAAAACATACTTATTCTCCGAAAGAGTTGATCCAATCTTCACCATAGGAAAAGCATCTTCTGGTTGCCAACTTCATGACATATAAACAGAATGTTGGTGCTCCAAACTTTTTTGGCTGTGACTTGCAAATGACTTTGTATGATAGGGAAGGGAGCCATTTTTCTGCATTATAAGATCATGGATATAATTGCTCAGCAGATACACACATTCGCAATGTGCCACCATCCATCTTTCTTGCCAACTGCCAAGACTTAGAGTTTTGTCAAAAAGGTTCACCGTTATGAGTCTAAAAACAGCAGCTCAGCTTCCTCTTCAGCACCCTAGCATTTGAATGTACAGGTCTGCAGGCTCTGCTAATCATTTTGCTGTCACAATTTTCCATTAATACATTTTCTGACACATATAGGAGTGTAAGTAACACCATTAATTACATTAATCTAAAGAATATTTTACTCTGAATGTCAGCATTAATCACCCGAGGTTTTGAGTCTAAGTAGGCTTGCTGTGTGTATGTGTATGTGAAATAGGTCATAGGTCAGAGCTGTTAATCAATTTCCTTAGCTTTTCACTGTCAATAAATCTATATATTAAGCGAACTCAAGCTAAAAGCGAAATATGGACCAAATGAGGTTTTGTGATTTTACATTTATTTCAGCTTTAACCTCCGGAGGTTTCAGGAGGAGTTTTTATAGCTGCATTTGAATCTGACTTCAGGGCAAGTTAGAAGAGACAAAACTACTCGGAGGAACTGCTGTTGATGAGGAGACACTGTGATAGGCAGAGAGAGCAACCAGCATGAAAGCAATCGTTGAGACAGGCAATCTCTGACTACACATGATCCTGGCTTAAATCTCTGCAACTCAGAAACCCAGACAACATGTAAAAAATAACCTGGGGAAGTTTGATATGTTTTTATCCTATAAAGCACACATATGTGACTTCAGTATCACATGGTTACTCTGCAGTTTCCTGCCAGAGAGTCACATGAGATACTTGATTCCTGATGTGTTACTACCCTCTTTCTCTCTGGTGTTTTTGTAACATTTAGGACAACATTTAAATAGACTCCACTAACTTAAATGTTGGCTGATAACAAATTATGACAAAGAGGCTGAATTATTCATCAGTGTGCCCTGCAACAGTAATAAATTACAAATTATAAGTTACAAATGTACTTTTAATCTATATTTTACCGTAAATGGGCAAACGCACTGCAACTTCAGAAAACAGAAGGAAATAGATAAAACACAAGCAAATTAAGGAAACACCTTCATCAATTTGACAACACATGAGCAGCATTTAGAAAACGCGTTGGAAAACATACAAAACAACCATATATAGAAAGAAGCTGCAAATACACAAAACGACAACGCATGTCTTTCCAGAGGACATTAAAAAGGTTTGTGACTCACAAAGTGGTCAGTTTCATCCATTCATTGTTTTCCTATTATTTTGTTTAGTAGGCAACTGTTTCTCCACTTTGCCAGTCTGATCTGCAGCGTGGACTTACCTCGCGGGAGCATGCAGAATCAAAGAAAAGGTTAGTAAAGCATTTTTGAAAATGAAAATTAAGGTAAATTTGAAGAATTTTTTATTTTTTTGAAAACTACTGTTAATCAGATATAGCCTAAAAACCTGGTTAATCAGTGATGAACATTGGAGTGACCAAGTGCACATGAATGGCATTTCCTAGGTTAATATCTGTCATAAACATTAAATCTCCTCACAAATCGTTAAAATGACTGAAAGTATCTTCATCAATTTGACAACACATGAACAGCATTTAGAAAACATGACTGCTTGAATGCTCCAACCTCTGCAAAATGATTTATGGGATTTTTGGAAAATAAATCTACATTTATACCTTTCTTTTAAAATGGGAAAGGAATCATTGGTCTTTCATAAAATATTCAGTCTAGAAATGCAGACTCTGGATGATCGAGCCCCTCAATTGGGATACAGCATTCTAGTCATGTTTTAATATGACTTCCTATACATCATCAGCCAATTGACTGCCTGTGACTTCACAGAGACTAGTCAGACTAGTGATCAATTCTAGTCCGGTTGCTTCATGTCTTGGATTCTGCTGCAGACTGATTTATGAGTAGGAATATGGCCAAACCGCATTTATATGTCATCTTAAGTGTGACATGAGAGGAGCATAATTGGAATTTGTTGCCTGCCATCTAATGCACAATACCCACTGACAGAGCAGTAATTGATGGATGTATGGAGGACAAAAATGACAACAACATTCATGTTCGGCTTAGGGTTTCTCCTGTACATTGGTGGAAGCCAAACCCATGTTGATACTTGATTACATTTCTTCACTAAGCATCAAACTGAATCTTAAAATGTTAGTGAAATCTATCTTAAATGTGATTATTTAATATTGGGCTTGGTGTATCCAAGTCCTTCAGTAATGAATGTCCAGGGCGAGGGAAATATTTTGACCGATGCTCCTTATATGAGGTAAAATTTCCAAATAAATTGTAATCAAAATTGTAAATCTTACACTGTAGTATCCTAATAACTACTCAAGATATTCACATTTCTACTTTATAAATGAATGCTTTGTTTGTAAGTAAGACAGAGTAAAGAAGGATTATTTGCTTGTTATGGGATATTCTCAGCATCCTAATCTGGTGCCGTCTAATAGTTTTGGTATTATTTGGTATTTCTAATGACAGAAACCACCCAAATCTAAGATGACATTACATAAATGCTACTCCAGGTGAAAAAAGGCTTTACTTGGAACCAATCTGTTCGGCGTTGCTTTGCCAGCGGTCAGACACAATCTTATTTTATGGTGACTCAGATCTGATTTGAGCGAGAGACAGACAATGCTGTGGCTTACAAAGAATGTAAACAGAGGAGAGGGAAGCTTTAAATTGGGCCCGGAGTCTCCTGGAGAATAATTAATGTGACATTTCCCTGACATTTAGTTGGCGGTATAGTGGAGGATCCTGAAGAAGGGGAGGAAGGAAGCACAGATATGAGCCATTGAGGGAAAAGAGAAACAGGAAGGACAGCAGGGCAGGAAGAACGCAGGCAGCAACACTGGATTTCTCCCTGAATATTTGAGAAATATTGTTCTCTTACAGACATTAAAATACGGGAACTAAGCAGAAGTGCAATTATACACAGACACATAGAATTCCAAATAGACCTACTCTAATGTTCAATACCCACTCCTTCAGTGATGATAAAATTATACTTTTGTTGCTTGGAAACCATTTGTTTTGTGCTAATCTCTACCATTCACCATCTGTTTATGGGCTGTTACACGTGCATTTCCGTCTCTGACCCAGGATAGGAGAGCACAGCTGACAGCTAACACTGCGACAGTCTGTGGTCAAAGCTGCACCGCTCGACAAGCCCACAGTTTGTTACGGCCTATTAAAAAATGACTACGACAATACATCAACCAGTATCAATGTTTTTAGTAGTTTGGTCTGTCTTTTCACATTGCCCTTTTAAGGTAATTAGGAATTGATCAGCGCTGCTGTGTCAAGAAAGCTCTTTTTTTCTGGCAAGACATCCTCCGCTGTAGGCTTATAATGATGCCAAATGAAGAGATGATGAACACTTTTTTTAATGGTAAGCACTTCACTTGTGGTGGTTATTGAGAGCTATAGATCTGCAGGAAACAATATGCATAAGCACTTTGCTGTGTCATTACTCAAAGCGAAGAGCACCCATCTTGGTTTAGCACATCAAAACTGTTTTCCAGTGATATTTTGATAAATTGCAGATATCAGGGTGTGATAATGGAGACAGCAACGTATGGTCGGCTCAGAGTGGTCATCTCCTTTTTGTAGGCTACTGCACATTCTTAGCCCTAATACAATAAACATTGATTTTACATCTCTTTGATTCCTATGAAGAAGACATTTTACTGACAGGCTCGCAGCACTCATCTCAGTCTGTTGGTCAGCGCTGACAGTTCTCACAAATCCTCACTGTGAAGCATCAGCCAGCACAAACTGCCAATACTCTCATTTCCTATACGTTTCACAAGAAAGAGACAGCGTCCTCTTTGATCCCTCCAATCTAATCTGGAGGAGTGCGATCAAAGGCTGCTCATGTTTAACACTGCTGTGGTCTCCCAGGTTGCAGTTGCAGGTGGGGCTCTCTGAAAGGCCTGATGAGGGCCAACGCTTTCTTTTTGCTCCGACTAAAGGTTAGCATACCTGATGGAAGTCAGTACTCATAAGCATGGCCTTCAGATAAGGAAATAATGTGCAGTAGGGTCAGGACCTCACCTAACATCTAATTATGACTGGGGCCGTTCTACACACAGCTGTTACAAACAAAGTGCAGGGTCACATTCAACCAAATGCAAGTGCGTATTAACACACAACCACATGGGTTTGTAATTCTAGCAGCTGCTTCTTGCTGTTAACAGTTACCCACTAACCTTTTCTGGGTTTCTAACATTTCTCTCTTCCTCTAGTTTTTTATTAAATATTTTCTATGATAATAACATGTCACAACCATCTTCTATTGATCAAAAAGTGCTCCTCCCATGCATTGACTAATCTGAATGATTCAAACAATCCTAAATCATATCTGACTTGTTGTTTATGTGCACAAAGATATAATTCAATATCCCAGCCTCCTGCGGAATATCTCAAATTCAATTGGCTCAGGATGATGCAGGGTGAGGTTGTCACAAACAAACAACTAACAGAATGCAAAAGGACAATCAACAGAAATTGCTTCAAGAGTCAAATATGTATTTTCATGTTGTAAGCGAGAGCAGCTAAGTGATATTTATTGATTTATTGATGCATAAGGTCAGAAAAAGAGTAAGCTTGCATGTGTCTTTTCTGTATGCTTGTGCATTTGTACATCTGTGTGTTTTTGTGTGTGTAGAATTGTTCTGCAGTGAAGAACAGATAGACATAGTCATATTTTCAAAAGAGAGTTAATGATATAGCAATGGACTTTTGTTAGTAGTTTGGTATTAAGAGGATTACTGAAGATTCAGATAATGAACCTTGTGTCATGTTTTAAAGATGGTTAATAGAGAGAGCCACTTTTACTATTAGCAAACAGTCATCTGACTGTTAAGACACCCTTTTTCTATTTCTTGAACAATGATAATGGCAGATAATAGCGCACACATCCCACACTGATAAATCACATCCACTGGCTTTTTCTTTAATTTCCAAATAAGTAAACACCAAAGCACAACACACAGAGGCATCCTGCTTGACCCATTTTGTGCAACCGTAAATGTCTTTTAAAATGTGTTGGTAGGTCTGACAAGTCCATGGTACATTTTAACGGTTGCAAAACCTTTGTTTTCCTCTATAAATAAAAGCAATTATCACCGTTAGGTTGCCAATTACTCACACAGAACACTTAGCAGTGCACAATCACATAAAGGTTGTGGTCTTGTGCACAGGCATTTTATGGTACACCTATTAATAAAGATTAAATAGTTTAAAAACAGTACAACATCACATGTTCATTTCATTCAGTTCATTTCAAAATGCCACAAACATCCATAGGCACATTACTTACTTCAGGAGAGGGACTATATTACGTCTCAATATGTATAGTATAGCACGACACACTATAATTTTGTGTAGATTAGTTTTACTGGCTGTTGATACTGTGTTATTGTATTGTTTAATGCTTTTTATTTGCCTTTGTGTAGCACTTTGAGGTTTTGTTTAAAACAAAAAGTCCGTTATATATAAAATGTATTATTATTATTATTATTATTATAAAACAAGTCTAAGAGTCAACAGCCATGCTAGCATTTCTGTGAGGCTGTATTTAGGCACGGAGGTGCTTTGAGCCAAATGCTAATGGAAGCATGCTATCCGACTCACAATGACAATGCTAACATATTGATGTGAGCATGAATAATGTTTACCATGTTTGCCATCAAAGTGAAGCTCATTAGCATATTAAAACTTGGTTATTCGCATTGACCACAAAGTACAGCAGAGGATGATGGGAAAGTCATTAGTTTCGCATGTATTTGTAAAAAACCAAAGTATTGAACACATTTAAATTTTTATCTGAGGATAGCGCTAGAGGAAATTCCTCCTTAAGGGGGTCATGAATGTGTGTACCAAATTTCATGGCAATCCATCCAATAGTTGTCCAGACATCTCATTCAAAATGACCTCAAGGTTGTGCTGGTGGACATGTCACGGGATCACTAAAGGCAGTAGGCAGTCCAAGAGGCTTCACCCTCTTGGACCTTGAATGTCTGAACCAAATTTCATGGCAATCCATCTAATAGATGTTGAGATGTTTCCGTCTGGACCAAAGTGGTGCACCAACCAACCGACAGACTGACCTCGCCATCGATAGAGCATTTACATGTTACTGTGTGTGTGTCTTTTTTGTGTCTGTGTGTAGGCCGGTACAAATCATCCAATGACAATTACCTTTGCTGCAACAGATGAGCTGGGCTTTTCCAGGAGGTCCCAAAGTTTCTTTCGTTTTTCGGCACAGCAAGTGTTGTCAAATTCTTCCCCCTCTCTGTCTTTCATATTGTCTGCCTCTCGTTTGAGCTCCTCGTTCATTTGCTCCTTTTTCTGGTGGTACCTCGCCTGGCAACATGACTCCAGGTAGATCTCATCAATGCCCCAGTAGTCGAGCTCTTGACTGAACGACAGGGCACACATTTCTTCCATCATGTGCAGCTTACCTGTGCGGTAGAAGTTCAGAATTGATGTGAACGCCCCCGGATGTCGGTCAAAAAAGTACTCATTCTCCTCAAGGTTGTAGTCATCGCACACCTCCATCAAAGATTCATGGGTGTTGCAGTCTCTTAACTTTCCCAAACGTGTCCGTGGTAGCCTATCTAACGTTCGCCACAAGACTTCATGTGGGAGACCCCCGACATTCAGCCTGACTCTGCGAAAACATGACTTGCTGCGAATGATGTCCACCGGTTCAGGTGGCAGCGATGATGTTGAGCGGGAGTCCGCTTTATTTAATTCTGCCAAGGATTTCTCCATGATGACTTTAGATTCAAAGAAGCAGGCAAACATCCAGGGCTATGGACTACAGTTGGTCCTGTTTTCTTTCATCCTTGTATCTAAAGGATTAAAAAACAAAAGGAAACCATTAGTATTCTAGGATTAGCCTCTAATGTCAAGGCCCACACATCAATAATCAGACTCAGTACTATTATATGGTGGTATTAGGTTTAGGCCTAGGCCCCAGGGGTAGAGGAGAGCAGTAGTTCCTAACCTGGGGGTCAGGAGTCAAGGGGTTTAAGATAAATCTGACATGTCACAAGATGATTTAAGAAAAAAAGAGAATAACAAAATGTTTTTTACACAAACCTACTTTCATTTTTTTTTTACTTGTCCTAATTTTTGCCTTTTTCTTGTGAAATATTGGATGCTAGCACCTCTCCAGGCCTCTGGAGATGAAATAATGCAAGAGGGCAAAATCACTCTTCAGTTACTACTCAGAACTACTCACAGCTCATGTCCGCACAAAGACCATAATCTGTGATGAGGGGTCACAAACCTAAAAGATTGGAAACCACTGATGTTGAGCAGCATTTTTCAATCCTGGTTCTACCATGCTAGTCCTGATTGGATTGATAGATTGAAAATCAACAAGGACCTGCGGGGTCCCGACGACCAGATTTCAAAATCTCTGTTTAAAAGGGCTCAAGGCCAGTGAAATACAGGATGGAGAGTACCATTGTTTAAAGATATTTAATTCTTGTTATTGTTGTCCCCGCAGTATTATCTTATTTTTTATTATTTTTAGACATTTTTTTCAAAATTCTTTCCTCAATCAACAGTAAATGTACACTTAGATGGTAATTCTTCAGACTTCTTTTCTGATTTGAAAATAACTGGTTTAAAGGCTCCAGGGCAGTGAAATAAAGGACAGATAAAATGTATCATTATTATTATTATTTCAGGATATTTCACTATTAATTACTGTTATCGCATCATCTGTATCATCCTCCTTATTCCTTTATCCTTTATTGTGCTCTCCAGGGAAATAATATCAAACTGGTGTTGGGTTGTTTTGATTAAGAAAGGCTTATCATGATTATCATCATACCGGTAATGATGATAATCGTGATATTGAAAAATATTATTAATATTGGTATCACATTAATAATACACATAATGATAATAGTGTGTAAATAATCCAGCGCCTCTTGAATTATTTTACTTTCTCTCTATTCTTGCTTTGTCATAGTAGGTGGTGGTAAAGCACCTTAACGCTGATTGCCACCCGCCGTAAAACATATAAGAGAAGAAGAAGATGCACATATCTTTCAGCTAATTTTTAGCTAGCTAACCTGTTTCAAATTTTCTATAGATATCGCGATCATTTTGTTATTGTCAATTCTTTTGGCCATGATAATCATGTAGTGAAAATTTGACATCGTGACAGCCCTAACTCAAGCCTATTAGGAGTTAGAAAGAAAACAAAGATCCCATTAAAAGTTTAAAAAACATTGAAAACCAGTGAGAAACTGCAGGGTCGTGAAGACCAGAATTGAAAATCACTGGTTTAAAAGGCTCCAGGGCAGAGAAAATAAGAAACTGATACATTTTTTTATTATTTGGATACTTCACTATTTTCATATTAGGAGCTAACGTGAGAAAAAATGGATACCTGACTTAATATTTTGTCATCAACTAAACCAGACAGTGGTTTTTCAATGAAGAGCAACTTCATTGAATGTCATTTCCCACGACGTTTCCCAAAACTTTAAAAACTATTTTAAAACCTACTCAGATTGAAAGCCAGCATGGAACTGCAGGGTCTTTAACGCAGAAAATCGCTGGTTTAAAGGGCTTCTGGGCAGTGAGGTGTGGGACAGAAAAATGTAATTATTATATCTGGATTTTCCCTCATCAGTTGCTGTTACCCCATCATCTATAGTATCATCTTCTTTGAATCCTTTTAAAATGATGTCCTGAATCTACAATAAACATACCCTCGGATGTGGGTTCTTGGGATGACTCACACCTAATAGCGGCCTGCAGAATCATACATTTCCATTTAGAAATATAGTTGGGAACCATGACTAATATAGATTATCTTGTACTGTCATCAAATGATGGAAAGACACCTTGTTGAATAAAACAGCTTCCCACCAAACCTTTAAAGCCAACTTGCACTGACTTATGCTGATATAATATTATTACCAATAAGAAAATATGTGTCTTAATGACAAAAGCTATTTCTCTTGAATGCCTTTCATGGCTGCACCACAGCTCACAGCTCAGGCTGCCTCCTGGTGTGATTTATTTGTCCGTCTGTTTGTGTGTAGTAGTTTGTCATCCCTAGCATTTGGTTGATCACCGCTCCTGCTCATGTGACGCCCATGCAGTGCTGTGGGTGGGGACGCAGGACACCACCGCGATGAGTGAGCGCTGTCCACTCTGATGGTGCTGAAACACCAGGAAGCGCTGTTCCCTCCCCGAATCACGGCGAGCTCTCTCGGGGGACGCATGGCTGACTTTGAGAAGACTATATACATAGGCCTATGTATAGCCTACGTCTCCTCCACACGAAGGTCTCCAGCCTTTTTGGATCCAGCTACGTATGACTGTAGACGGAGGCACGAGCTGTACATTTTGTTATGCCTGCATGAGGAGAGCGTGGCAGCACACCTCAGGCCCGCAGATGTGATCATTGATCACTGTTGCACAAAGTTTCTAACACTTCACAAACGCAATTGAGAAAGCATTAGGCTATGTCAACATAGGTTGCAAAGCCCATAGCCTACAACATAAACACTTTTAACACTGAATGTAGACTTGACGATGCAGACATTGTTGTGTCGGCTTGTGCGGTAACAGGCTGCGGGGAAGCAGTGAAAAGAAATGTTAATTTGAAGGAGCCTCCACCCTCCTGTTTTATGGAAGTCAAGGCTTCGATAAAATGATTCACCATTAAACGCACCACTAAAACAAACATATCTCTTCCTCTGTAGCGACACTCCACAATTAGCCTATGCGTAGCTGAAATGAGAACGAGAAGAAGCCCGGCGTGATGTTTAATCATCTGCAACTGCACTGTTGTGGATGCAAATCCTCCATCGGTAAGCATTTCTCTGTTTTTCAAAGGCTGCCTGCTCCATATTGGTGCAGTTTCAATGTACAGTAGTCCCATATGCCACTGGTAATCTATTACAATTGAACGTTACATATGATTCAAAGTCCAAACATGGAAATAAGCTGGAAAAAATACCGTGAATATGAGTTGTTGTCATCCTGCACTGACCCACATCAGCGCGTAGGCTACCGCTCTGTGAACACTCAGCCCGCTGGTACACACGGAGATGAAGCCGTAGCATTTAAAAAAAGGAGGCGCCGTTATTGGTTTACTATTGCCAGGGTCTAACCCAATCCACCCCCCCCCTCCTGTGCCTCGGACATGGTAGAGAGATCCTCAGCGAGACCTACTGCCCACCCGCCGGCTTCCTGCTCCGCATATCGCACCGCTGTTTCCCCCCAAGATCAACAAGTATGCCGAGAGCCAATTCGGACAGACTACCTGTGTTTCCCAGTCAGCTGTGCGAGGAGGCGCCGCATCGCCTCCGAAGGTGGATCCGTGGCAGCTCAGCTTCCACATCTGATTAACTCTCTCAGCGCCGCGCCTTGACGCCCGGCTGCAGAAGACTCG
The DNA here is from genome assembly GCA_011952105.1 of Coreoperca whiteheadi. Lineage (NCBI taxonomy): Eukaryota > Metazoa > Chordata > Actinopteri > Centrarchiformes > Sinipercidae > Coreoperca > Coreoperca whiteheadi. The sequence goes on from CM022473.1 coordinate 18,292,064, forward strand.
TGAGCGCTGTCGTGTCGAGGTGTACTGTTAGATAAAAGCACGATGTAATTATAGTGCACATAAAAAGGATGGATAAATAGGCTACAGAGCCAATAACATTGCGAAAATCAATGAGCGAAAGGGGATTTAAACGACCCCCTAATTAAGGAACTTATGTCAATTTAATGCTGCTTTAATGACTGTTTACCCTCCACTCGACTCCAGATATAAGCAGTGGAACATGTAGAAATAGTCCTGCATTCAAAATGTACAGAAGCATTAGCAGCAAAATGCACCTCCACAGTAAACGTACTGCTGAAAAATGCCCCCAGTGAATGATATATCACTACGGTAGCCTATAGACTGTTAATGCATCAACGCATGAGGCCCACCTGGGGTTGGGGGCGTGAAATGATTAATGGGGTAGGGAAAAGCGGAGGGGGGGGGTTCTGCAACACAAATTTCTATACATATTTTCGGACTTTGGAGTAAATCTGTTCTTTTTTTGGAATATTGGATCATTTGACCTCTTTTAGACTCTAATTTAAAGGAAACCATCTGAGAAGTTTAGAGGGGAACTGCTAATAACTCATCATCTGAAACTTAGCAAGGGGCCCCATCTTACTGTTTTGTAAGTGCAAGCTAAAAAGGTTGGGAACCACTGGTTTAATCTTGAAAAATATATATATATATATATATATATATATATTTTAAGACCATATTTTTTAATGTAAAATCTTAATCTGAGAAGTAACTAACAATAGCTGTTAAATAAATCAAGTGGAGTAAAAAGTACCATATTTCCCTCTGAGATGCAGTGAAAAGTGTAGTGTAGATGTTGATAATCGACCAAATCAACTAAAGTACAAGTACCTCAAATTATTGTACTTAAGTACAGTAGTACTCGAGTAAATGCACATACTGGTGTTTTCTGATTTTGTATTCCACATTTTGTTCAAGATCCCCTCCAGACATCTTTTAAGACATAAATACTCTGCTTAACATCATTTGTGTATCTTTTTCCACAAAAAAAGTTCAACTTCCCAGTTAGAAATTCTTAAAATCACATCTACTTCTTCTACCTCGCTGAAAAATCCAAAATTTAAGAATATGAAAATAATTTTATTTTAAACGTTTAACAATTTGACACAAAATGTCTCCCACTTCAGTAACTCTTTCAGGCCATTCTCAGTGTATGTGCACTGGAAGTTTCAAGTTTCTACATTACATTTCTGTGAGTTACAAACTGGACCACGAAACTAGTTGTGATGTCACAAAATCCTCTCGCATACGCACACGCCTTAAACTCAGATTTTAGGTGAGCACACAGAAACTTTCCCACGTCAGCAGATTTATTTCAAAAACAGGCTTCTAATGTCAAACTCTGCACTAACATCATTCTGCACGGAGAGGGTCAAACAAGTGAAGTAACAAGCAAAACACAGTTTTGAGCGGAGAGGGACTTTAAAGCCTACAAATGTTCAACTAGGTCTAGCCCAAAGTCTTCTCAAAAATGAATCAGATTGACTTTGTTTTTCCTTTTTATTGAAAATATTAATAACAAACAATTTAAATAAGATACATAAATGCACTGATTAAAAATACATAGACATAGAATAAATAGTGCTACAATACATATTTAAAAAAAGGTGTATCAAGTCACATTTCATGCTGTGTCGTCCTCAGTCTGTATCGGACCTGCAGATCTCCGTCCGGCTGGAGCATCCCAAAGCCATAGCGACTGGGATTAACTGGCGGCAGTTTAGCGTCTGTTTCGCACATCTCCAGCTCAAGATGGGTCAAGAGCAAGAACACAAATCTAAAGACACAAGGTTTAGCAGTTTAGAACAAGGGGCCAACCACCCGATGATAAAAGGACTTGATAATATTAACATGAGCGAATGCTGGTTTCACACATCCAGTTAAATCCAGAAATGATGTGACATAAAATCACAATCATCTGAAATAAACACCAAAATGCCTAAAGATAAAATGGTCTGGTCTGGTAAATTGGATGAAATTGCAGGAAATGCTTTGATCATGAATGTATCACTTCAAAACTTAAGATACATCATAGAAAAAAATCTAAAAATTTAAAAATAAAATAAAAGCCGTGGATTGTTACACTCACTGTTTAATGGCTGTAACAGCAAACTCTTTCCCAACGCAGCTGTTTGTCCCTGCACCCCAGGGCATGGTGTGGTACTTCAGCCTTTTTCCATCCTTATAGAATTGATCCTTCACTGCCCTATCATCATTTAAGAAGCGATCATACTTGAAAATCTGTTGAGAAGAGACAAGAAGAAATATATATATGAAGGCATATGTTAGTTGTGTGCATTATAATATCATGCAAATAGGCTTGATCATATGTCTCCTGCTCCATATCTTCTGTTAAAAATAATAATATGTAATCATCACCTCTAACCATTGAAGACAAACAAAGAGAATGATCATTCGGAATTGATCTCACTCTCTTGCTACTCAACTTCTAGTTGTTGAATTGAAGGCATTTAGCAGCTTTTGCCAAAGAATGTATTTCGTCAGTGAAAATCGCACTGCTTAATCCTGCCTCCACAAGATTGCTTTGTGCACTATAATATGGCTTAAAAATATCACAATGGAGGTGCACAACTATATGCATCATGATGGTGGAGGCTCCCTATCCCACAAAATGTGAGGTGATTACAGCATCTCGTGCAGGTATCACAAAAACTGTTGTGTTTTCATGTTTGTGCTGTTAATGCTTGGATCGCGGCCTGTGTCAGTACATGCCGGGTCTGCACACAAAAGTACCTGTGGTTCTTGGTGTATCTGTGGGTCCATTTGAGGGCTGAGGAAGGGGAACAGACACACTCTGTCCCCCCGTCTGAGGTGGTACTCCTGTCCATTGGCCATGTGCAGGATCTTGTCCTGCACCACCTCTCTGCTGATCAGTACCGCAGCGGTGAGCCGTAGGGTCTCACTCAGAACGCTATCTGCAGAATGGAAAGGACAGCAGAGTGGATGATGTCAGAGGGGTGTCAGTGTGAGTTAAATCAGCGGTGCCCTCTGGCATAATTTGGAGCGGTACAAACATTTGCATGGATATGAATTTATGAAGAAGGCAATCATTATTTAATTGAATTAAAGGTCAAACTTTTATTGTCACTCATTGTTTCAGTACGCTGCACCTTATCTTGTTATTTCCAACAAGTCAAATGAGCCTTTATTCCCCCATCTCATCGGAGAGGCTAAACCCCAAGTCTGAAGAGTTCAAGTGAATAAGAGAAAAGGCTGCTAGCAGCTGTTACGTACCAAACACAGGGGTGCTGTGGGCTTCCAGCGGGTTGATGGGGGGATGCTGTAGGGAAGTGTCCTGGAGAGTAAGGCCTCTGATCTCTGATTTAACAGCGTCCATGGCCTCAGGGTGAGTGAGCAGGAAGCCAAGGAGCCAAAAAGCAGCAGGTCCAGCATTACACTGAAAGGAAAAACACCCAAACTCAGTCTTTATATAAGCTTCTAGTTTGAAAAACTGCGCAAAAGTCAAGTTACATTTTAGGTATGTGGACATACAATGCATAAAATATAGAGACTTCTGATTACTTATTTTCTTGCGGGAATATTTCAACTAAGATTTCCTCTCAGCTCTCTGTAATGCTGCTGTCTGAATATGAGTAATATGAGGAGAAGCCAGTGAATCAGTCCGAACTTTGTAGACACTCCGCCTCTCGGGGAGCGACACCTGAGCCTGTCAGACAGTAATTGCTGTGGGTTAAGGGAGCTGTTCTTCTTACCGCTGCACATCTCAGGTCAGCTCTCCATTGACAGCCGGGGCAAATGCCCAAAAGCGACTAAAGGTGCATCACAGTGTCTTTTCTACCCTCTTAGATCTTCAGATCACCAGATAATGATTTGAATCTGGTTACATTAAGAGCAGCAGAGTGGGGATTTTTTAAAGGAACAGTTTGGCATTTTGGGACATATGCTTAGCAAATTTGAGGAGAAGATTGACATCACTGGCATGTCTGTGTGCTAAATATGTAAGTACTGTAGTGTAGTGTAATTTTTTTACACTTTAGTTTTTGCACAGATTAAACAAATTAGATCTAATGTGTTAATTAGTGAGCTTTAGAGGTGCTGGTAGGCAGTTTTTGTTACCTTCAGACAGAGCCAGGCTAGCTGTTTCCCCCTGTTTACAGTCTTTATGCTAATCTAAGATAACCAGCTGCTGGCTCCTGCTACTCTCGAATGAGCATATTTCCTTTAGGGTATAACTTGATTCACTGGCAGCTGTATACCAGGAAAAGCTAACAATGCAAGACTCACTAATGTGGCTGCCAGTGACTTGCATTATTTTCCATGAAGTGACTTTCTCGATATGATGAGGAATTCTTTTTACATTAAAATACATGTGTGGGGGTGAGAGTGCACAGATGCCACAACACATTAAATCTGCCTTTCCCCTTAAAGGAAAGTAACAAACAAATCCATTTCAGTCTATATGTTTCAGTCAATAACTTTGATTGTTTGCAAATGGAAAGAGAACAGCAACCCCCAGCTTGCACAGGGCCCATGATGAAGTGATGTGTGGCTTTAGTGAAATCCTAGCATTGAATTCTGAAATACCTCAGTCTGCCTGTAACACATGTATAAGCCATATTCACCCTGGCACGTCTCACTACTCTCACATCTAATCCCTCTATTCTCTGCAGTGGTGCTCCAGTTTCCTTCCCAGACTGAGACTGTGTGCTCTGATATCCCAGCAGACATGATAAAGCACAAACAAACATGCCGGAGGAAGAGCGGTCTTTCCCAAACCAGCAGAGCGTCTGAAAGAGCCCGCCGTGGGTGGCCTGGCAAAGGTTCCTCCTTGCTTAAATACTGTACACTGGTGTTACCGTGTGAACAGTCATTATTCGAGTGAGACTGGCAGGTTAATAGAGGGCTGCAGCTATTACAGCTAAAATGTAGCATAGATAAATAGCAGACACAAAGACAAGTCAAACAGCTTGCTATCACCCCCATCTGGCAGCACTGAGAAATGAGACCGTGTTGATCTGAACTTGCCTGGACAAGTGAGGTTGAGGGAGCAACAATTCTGTATTCACACCTCCAACAATATTAAATTGGCAGTTTTGTACACTGTATACATTTGAAACAAAATAAGTAATATTTGTCAAGACGATTGATTCTTTGGTGAGGTTAAGGGATTAATCCAAAGTGAAGTCTTGCACTAGAAAAAGTATCTATATTTTATTTAAACAACCTGTAAATCCATGCACACAGGTTAAACCACATCTCCAGTGGAGCTACATTGTAGTCAGCAGTGCAAAACCTGATTCACAGCATATGATATATAATATAATTCTCGCATATGAGTGGCTGATACTGCGCAGAATTAGGAAAAAGAGGAATCAACTTCTGCTGACTAACACAGTTCTCTTACTGATTTCACATGTAATTACGAGACCTCAACAAGATAATGTGTCACTGAAACTGATTCACACGCTCAAAACTGGCAAAAGTCCGCTCTGAGTTGCAGGTCGAGGCAGGTAGCGATGAGTAACTGCCATGGCCTCTCACTTCTGCATTGTTGGCAGGCTGAGCACCATGAGGTGGAATTCAAGCATGCAGTCAGGGTGTGGGAAGATTGTATGTTTTTGTCTCATTGTGTGTGTGTGTGGGAGGAGACCGACAATAAGCCAGCTCTCACCTGCGTGGTCCACAGCTGCAGGAGCAAAGCTCTTTTCTGCATTTCTGCATCGACCCCCTCCTCCTGCAGGAAGTAACGGTAGCTCTGCTGCCAGGAGTTTGACTCTGACCCTCCGCTCAGCCAGTTTGGGGACAGCAGCTCCCACAGTCGCTCCCGGGATTGGTTGGCTGTTTTGCTTTCCCCTGTTAAGAGATCCGACATGAATTCATACACACCTTGCAGTGCTGTATAGATATAATTTTCCTTAAATTGACTATCGTGCAGCTTACCTTGTTTGAGTGAGCTGCGAGCCAGTTTGGTGAGAAGACTGTCAAACTTGCGGAACTCTTCGTAGACCGCAGTAGCATTGTCTTTCGTCTCAAACAATGTAAGATATCCGGCCCTGAGCATAGCAATAAACTTAGAAATCGTCCTGTCTGCCCTTCCTGGTAGTATAAACACTGACAGAATTGGATTTACAGTTACCTGAAGAGTAGGCTGTAACAAAGACTAAAGAGTCCATCCTGTCTCCACTGGGACGGACTACAGCCTTTCTGGTCACTCAGCAGCAGTTTCTGAAGATGAGTGTTCATGGAGCTGCTGAGCTTGGAGAGACTGAGACCTTGAAAATGCCTGAGGAAATAATAAGTACATATTGAGATTTGCAAAACTCATTTAGACTTTAGCTTTTTATCATTTAGTGAACCATAAAGGCTGTGTTTAAGAAATGCATTCATTACCGTTCCATCCATTTCCTCTCTGCTGTAGGTTTGATGCCCGGCAGCTGCAGCATGAAGATCTTTTTTAGGAGCTGGTTTCTGTTGCGGGTGAAGTCCAAGAAGACTGTGTCATTCAGCACAGCATCGAAAGAGTGTGGGTCCAACAGCACCGTCACGTAATGACCAGCAACACAGACCTGGGAGGACAACATCATTTTAGTCGTTCCTTTACAATTGCATTCTTTTAACCAACTCTTATTAGAGCTCTTCTATTTCTGAAAAAAAAATGTTTTGTCTATAATTTGAAGCTATGTGGAATGGACAGTTTTTTGCTAGAAGGCTTATTTAGCGGAACATTGGAAAAAAAGTGCAGTACTAATTTCAGATATATTCAGATTAAAAGCAGTATGGGGAATTAATTAATTTGCTACCACCACACACGCATAATGATATCTTTCCTTTTGAAATGAATATCTTGTTGCTGTCATCTGAAAACCTGATTTGCATTTCAGATCATAAATTACAATATCAGATCAGTTGCTTCTGTATTCAAAAACATCTTTGACTCTTTTCTTGCGAACCATTATATATTCATTTTTACTCTATTTGACAGTCAAATGTTCATCAATCTCAAAATAGATTCTCGTTCCCTGAAACATTGGCACGTTTGTAAGTAAAAGTTCCACATCACAGTCATACAGTCTTTATCAGAACTTACTGTGAAGATATCCCCATGTTTGTCTTTCATTCGGGCCAGAAACCTTGCAGCATCTTTTCCAAACTCAAGAGCGTGTCCCAACCATGGAAGGTAACCTTTGTCCAAAGGTGGCTCGTTTCTCTGCCTGTCCGGTATAAGGAAACACATAAAAATGTCAACATTGCGATAGAATTGGCTTATCTACTTCTCCTTTGCTCATGAATCTCAACCAACTGGTTTAGAGAAAACATGAAGTTATGTCATGTCGTGTGGGTGAAAACGGTTGGAGTTTTATTCTCTCATTTTGTTTAAAGACAAAATTAAATGCAGAGTTTAACAGCATTTAACAGTCAACACTGTTCAGACATCCAGATTTTATCACATAATGTCAATATTTGAATGATGCGTTCCAATATAATTATTAGTAATATTAAATGTACTTACCTTAAAATAACAATAGTAAAGCTTTTCTAAAATACAGTATAACATTTGCAAAATATGCTTTTGCAGTATTTTGCAGACCTTCAGACTCAATCTGTTACAATCTACGAAGTGCACATTTGTTAATAATTTCCTAACCGTAAAATATCAACATATTAATGAATGGCTTTACCTTGTGCGAGTGGAGAAAAGAAGAACTAGTACAAGCAGTCCATTAAGCAGCAAGAATATTGTCCATAACATGTTTTTTGTAAAGTCGAGTACTTGTCCTGTCTCGCAGATAATTTATTCCATAGTTCCTGGCAACTCACTTATATACAGTATTAGAGCCCGGCTCACTGCAACTTCTATTTGTAAGGAGATGTGGGAAGGTGTGGCTTGTGACACAAAGTATTGCACAATACTGTGCAGTAGACATAGTCAGACACCACAAAACCCCTCCACATCCTGAGTAAGTAACACAAATGGAAATCTTTCAGAATGCCCCTTAAATATTTCTATTTTAGTTCACATTAAGTTACACCTTTCAGACGAATGTGCAGCCTGCACAAAACCTTTCTTTCATACTTTATACAGTGCATGAGAAAGGCCACCTGCCACAACATTTAATAGCTCTGACATCATCAAGGTAAAGGGACTCATGTTTCATTAAGTAAGAGGTGATGTCAGGGCACAGATATTTCAGGGCTGTGAAATATCCAGCTCTGTTTGTTGACGTGAGATATTTCTATGACAACATTCAGTTTTCCTTTAACATTGCGAAATGTCTATTTTTACCTCCCTTCAATGACGTACAGACAGTCACAGTATCTTCCACACTGAAACCAATGATTAACGTATTCTGAAGTATTGATAAGCTGCCACTAGTTTGAGTTTTGTTTATGCCCATGTGATACTGGGATTCTACTAAAATTCTTGCTAGTGAATGACTGAATGACCTTTTGGCCATACCTTACCAGAATAAAAATACAAATTCAATTTTATTTATTTATATAGCCCAATATCACAAATATGCCTCAAGGGGATTTACAATCTGTACACCATACTACACCTTCTGTCCTTAAGGATATAAGGAAAAGCTCCCCCGAAAATCCCTTTATTGGGTAAAACTGGAAGAACAAAGAAGAGGGATCCCTCTCCCAGGGCAGTAAGACAAATCGACAGATGTCATGTGTACAGAATAGACCAACATAGTGAAATGACAGTATGGACAATCACCATAACAATATTAATGACAACAACAATTATATAATCAAACTAATGCATGCAAATTACTATCAACTGTGAACATAAAAGATATAATCTTGTGGAATAAACTGCTTGGTGCGTGCACCGTAGCGGCAGTCATGCACTTAACGTTACAGTAGCCTCAGCTTTCAGCAGCTGGAGGAAAGTCCACTAGTGGACACTGAAGTTCTTACTTCAGATGAAAATCAGACAGCTCACCAGCCCAAAACAAAGTCCTTGGCCGCATGAAAGAAGAACGTAAACAGTTTGTTATCCTCCCCCCCCCCAAAAAAAATATACTCAAATATAAGAAAGTATTTAACGTTAGTTTAACAGTCAAAACCATAGTAACTTAGCCCAAAATGAAAGTTAGTTAAACTATTAGATCCACATGGACTGGTTTGCTGGTGAATGAGCGTGTCAAAGAACATGGACAAATTAAGTGAAAACGAAGACTTTACGATGTTACTTTGTTGGTATTAAATAGCTAATTTGAGGGTTTTTCAATGTAGCCGCTAGCTTGCAGCTAGTGCTAACATTCTGTTTGCTCTTCGCTAACTGACCCGACTAGCTACAAGAACCCGAAACTTCAGTTCCTACAGCGAGCATTTAAACTGCAACGTGCACGGATTGAATGAAAACAGTAGCATGCAGCTGATGTACAGGTACGGGCAATGAATAGAACGTTAGCTATAAACACAAACACTCCTGTCACTTACCATTTCGCAACACATAACATCTAACTTAGCTAGAAATTCCAGTAAGTTACCCCACATAATGCTATCACAAATTAGGCAATTAAATATGTAAAATGTAATAAAGGCAAAGTGATGCAAATGAGAGGTGCCTTTAGCTTGTGAAAGATAACGGCCTTTCTATCTTCAGATGCCATGGCAGAATAAAACTCATTATACAGTTTAGAAATGTCAACTTTTATAAATGAATGACGTATTTTATATAAAATATGTACACAGTAAATTTACAGCACACATTGATCTTGTATGATCTCATAAAGCATCCCTCAGTCACGCCTGTCACCTTCACAACACACACACATACACACACACAAACACACACACACAGCCCCTCATTAAACCCATAGTACTATATTGAAATCATCACATACTAATCTATTACTTTATAGTGTATATATTTCATCACTATCAAATACCTTTTTCATATAAATACAAAGTGATTAAACCTATCAAGAACGTTATAAGATTACCCTAACATAACCTCCTTTACTGCAATAATGTCGGCTTGATTTTAGCCACTTGATTAAACTGTCAACATTAGCAATAAAAATGTAATGCTGTCTTTGAGTCAGATTAGGCTACCATATTATCAGATATCCAAACATGTGATGAAATCTCATCAGTTTATCACAGCATTTTAACCAGCAACAGTATTCTTTTTTAAATGCTCTATAAACTACAGATTTAAGGGTGTTTCTAATGTCAAAATTGTATTACAATTATTGACACTAAAACAGTTAAATGATTGGACCTCCTTATCATCAGAGTGTTTCAAGAAAATGTTGAAGCTTTGAGCGAATGACAGAATGTGATTTATCTTTTCCCTGTAGCAGGGCAAGCATTTATAAACAATATGTAACAAGTATTAATTAAAGAATCATATAAATGATGAAACAATTAATTCCTTTACTGTGGCCATACTATATACCCAGATAGGACCGCGTTCTCCAAAGGCTATACTGTATGTTGTGCTGATTTTCTATGCGATAAATGTAGTTCCATTTGAACAAATAAAACAATCTTTCAGTGTGATGTTACACGTAAAAAGTATATATTTGATGTCTAATGCTTTCCATTCAGGTCTAAATCAGGCTTAGGCTATATAGTCTTTAGACATCTCCCAGAAATACTGCCAGCCAATAGGGGCAGAGTTTCAGGAATAATGGTGGTATGTTAATGACCCTAACCTGCCTGTTTCATAAAAGGTGGGTGTGGTGCCCTGGAAACCAAATTACTTTAATAAAGTACCCTTCCACTCAAAATAATGGTTTTTCTTATGTTTAAGTCCAGTGAAATGTCAGGCCTTGACTTTACTGACTTGTCTCTGTGTAAAGTTGTTCACTGGAGAGGTGTGATGGTCAGTCAGTGTGACCCCCACAAATATATGTGGTCAAATCATCCACTGCCAGTTACAAACATCACATACAATGTCACATACAACAAAACACTTAACAGTTTCTCTCAAAACATTAACATTTAAATGTCTGGTGTTTTGAACCCAGTCATACACATTCTCTTTTAAAACCAATAGCATATCACTACTAATAACTTTCTTGTCTTCTTTATAATGGACATAACTCTCAGAAGCCAAATTCATTACTGTTGGATGGTTAGAAAATATATATTTGACTTCAAAGTCAGGGTGAAACTATACATTTTGCCATCAATCATGTCCATGGGGTCAAATATAAGGCAGTGAAAGTGCTCAACAATTTAACCTGGAACTCTACCACATAGTCTTGAGCTCCATCAGCTGCTTTTAAACACTGCAAATATAAGGAATTATCCACAACTAATATAATATTGTATTTATTATTTAGAATTTTACTTACTGCATTTATACTTTATTTAAGCTCTAAGATATACACTGTATTTGCTGGACCATGTAATGATCATTCCTCCCGTCAAGGCCTATAAGTGGATGATGTTACAGTTTCCTTGGCCCAGTTTTACACAGCCTTTTCACATTATTTTCAAACCAACCCCAACTTTTATCAGGCTCACTCTGCAGCCAGGGATTGATGAGTAACATTTGCTCAGGAAATTAGAAGTGGAAGTGGAGAACTGAACGGTTCCCCTGCAGATCTTTCCTGGGCTCTATCCCAGCTTTAACAGGCTGACAGTAACCCACATATTTCCTGAGAATTGGGTGCAAAGGTGGACCGGGACATCTTAACACAGTTCAAAATGCACTCTTAGCACGGATAGGCTCAAAGTGCTCAGTTATCCCTGTCCTGTACATCAGTTTAGATTGGTTTGACACAAAGAAACATTTTGGGTTGCTGTAAGATCAAAGACGTAGCACACTGTTGCACTTGAGAAGTCACAGGAAGTTATCTGACAGTAGCATTTGTCAGAAGACTGTGCCAAAGTGAAGAGCACCGGGAGGGAAGGGGCAGGGCAGAGTGACACTTTGAGCCATGCTGACTTTCTCTGGGGAGGTGCTCCATCATCTTTGTCAAAATGTTGCAACTGTGCAGTGGGTATTGGGTTCATTTGTAACACAGGTCATTTGTAACACCTCAGTTTCTTCCACTCAGAAATGAGTTTCTGTTTCTGTGATGTCAATTAAGTGTTTCATTCACACTGGAGAAGAATCAACAACAGTAGGCTACATTTTTGCTAATTTTGAATACCAAATGTTTGTTTTAGGGTGTGTTTCAACATATTAATTTCCTGTATAATCTGGATAATTTCGTGATTTTGTGATAGTAATATGGAACGTATGTACATTTGATTTGCTAGCAGGCTATACAGTAATATCAGAGATACTGTGACAAACGTATAGCTCAACATTGGGTAGGCAGAACGGCAGATATTTAGTGCTTCAGAAAATGAATCTGCAACTATTTTCATAATGAATTAATCGTTTTAGTCATTTTTAGCAACATTGTCAAACATTTGCTGATTCCGGCTTCTCAAACGTGAGGATTTAATTCTTTTCTTAACTGAATATCTTTCGGTTTTAAACTGTTGGTCAGACAAAACAAGACATCTGAAGAAGTCACCTTGGGCTGTGGGAAATTATATAGCATTTTTCACTATTTTCGGACATTTCATACTATAGACAGAACGAATAATTGATGCATCGAGAAAATAACTGTCAGATGAATCAACAATGAAAATAATCAGTAATCAATAATGCAGTCAGAGGCAGCCCTAGTTGTATGATTCATGCCGGACACTGGGTCGTCCGTAACACATTTTGAATCTGTACCACTCCTGCAGTCTTTAAGTCCCTATAGATCCTAATCACTAATTACTGTGATAATTATAAGACAAAGATCTTATTGTTTTTTCATTATACAGTATAGTATATACAGACTGTCATACAGACTTCAAATTATGAGGTTTTTAGTAACAAATGAATAAAGATTTCTTCAAAAAAAGCTTACTACATTGCATGTATTTTGATTTGCATTATAGTATGAGGATGCCAGTATTTCACCCATGTTCTAACATTCTTATCTTCTGTGTCACAAAACTGTGTTGGGGATGACTGGATGTATATTATAAATAAACAACATAAGTCAAACATTTGAATCTGAATTTAAAAAATGGCTGAAATTGTTGTACAACTCCCTGGTTTCTGCAGTCAGCCTCAGTCTCCTGTTACTGTTGATGTCCTGGAAACAGAGCTATCAATTCCTGATCACCAAAAATCTATTTATGTACCCTTATAGCTGTGGACTACAACGTATGTTGGCAAAGCTCTACATATCAGTTCACAGACAAATCTTAAATCATCCATGAGATGAAAAGTGGTGAAGAAGGGAGGGGGCTGGGGGAGGAGTCTCACATTGACTTTCACATCCATTCAGCCTTTTCTGCAGCAGCCTTAAACTTGCAGAGAGAGAGAGAAAGAGAGAGAGAGAGGGCAGAGTGGACAGCGTTGTGCAGAAGGGGCTCAGTGCTGTTATCGCAGAGGCTGCCATAGCTGTTATTTTCAGAGCTCAGCCCAGGCATTATGAAATGTGCATCAAACGTGGATTGTTTTCCGATTCACTGAATAGCACTGGTGAAGAGGAGTGGTCAGGGACAGAGATCAGTATGCACTTTTAGGTCGACGTCGCCTTGAACGAAGCGCCTCAAGTGCGTTTAATAATCTCCGAAGTTGTGTCAGGCGGGCGATGATTCGCGTCTGATTCTTGCTCAACTATCTTGGCGAGGACTGCTGACGGGCAAACGCTGCATTGTGGCAACCGAGACGCTGATTCCTGCCCGAGGGTTGCACAATCCGTTCTCACCAAAATGTCATCGCATGCGAAAGTCAAGAAGGACAAAGAGATTATTGCCGAATATGAGACCCAAGTGAAAGGTTGGTAACGTGCAGGCCTGATCGTTTTGTTATTCTGTGTGTGAAGCCACTATTGCGTAACTTAACCACGAGCTTATGGCTTTCAGCGTGCAGCGCTGAGGGGTGGGACAGATGTGGAGTTAACGTTAGATAGTCATTTATTTTTAACACTTTGTGGAAAATGTTTTCATACATCCATGGGATTTTAACTCAGACCATTTGGGGTACGGCTATTACTTGAATCCAGGGATAGGCTACAATAATCAAGATGCAACTTGGCTGAACCGGTTTGTCTGTACTGAAGATGCCTGCGTGCTCTCTAACATGCCTAGCCCTGCATTTGTGGCCATGAAAGCTGCTGGAGATTGAGGATTTTTTTCAAAGTGCGCCTGGTATTTCTATGAGACTGTTCCAAAGGCTGCACACCAAACAACAGAATGTACCAATTCACCTTGGACAATCTTTCCAAACGACTGGAGGTCATGCACCTCAGGTAGCCTACTCATACAGGATACCTGGAGACACCAGGATACATTTTACAGCTTCTTCCTAAAGCAAAAAGATTCAAATGTATATGAAATGATTGTGGCAATCTGTGTCATTTAAAAAGACAGTATGGTGAGCAATTGGTATTTGCCTGACACTCCAGGGCAATGTGTAGTATCAGGAGGGAGAAGGGATGCTTGAGAAGATCGCACAGCAAACAGTTCAGAAAGTCCATAAATATTGAATGCTGTCTGTATGAATTATGAACCATGAAAGGATTTTACTGTCTGCCGCTAAATATGTGACTGGACAAACCGCCCAGAGAGAGAGAGAGAAGAGAGTCAGAAATACTGACACTGTATTGGAACAGACAGTGCAGGATGTATATGGCTGGGTTGTGTTCTCAGCCTCTTAGAGTCTACAAGCAGTGCCAACTCCAGCAATTCTGTGCATCACCTTCTGCGGTTTTGCGCAGTATTAAGTGGTTTTATGCACAGAGACAGACTGATCCTTCTTCTAGTATAAGTTAGCATTGTGAAGCAGGACAACTCGGTGCTGTACATATTAATACTAGTGTTTCATGGGATATAATATATTTTGTCTGTAATTATCTAATTGGTTCAGTATATGTTCAGGCCAGCTCAGCTCAGTTCAGTTAAAGGAAAAGTTTGACATTTTATGCCTATTCACTATGCAAAAGACTGAAAGCAAGGGAAAAAAGTGGGTGCAGTGACTTCCTGAAGTCACGAAGAAATAGTCCTGCACATAACCCTCCTGTAAAACCACAACTTGTTGATTTTTACTCTTAGTTTTTTTTTTTTACAGACTAAGTTATATATCTGTTATTTAGTGAGCTTTAGAGGTGCTGGTAGGCCAATGTTGCTTTCGGACAGAGCCAGGCTAGCTGTTTCCCCATGTTTCCAGTCTGTATACTCAGTTAAGCTAACTGGCTGCTGGTTGTAGCTTCATATTGAACATACAGGTATGAGAATCCTATATGTTTATAGGATTCTCATACCTGTATGAGGATTTAAATCCTCTCATCTAAGTTGTCAAGAAAGCGAATCAGCGTAGTTCCCAAAATGTAGTACTTTTGCTTTAAATGTATATGTTAACCTTGTTTGCAGCAGTCTTTGATTTATCTTCATTCTTGCGTCTTTGATTTTAAAAACAAGTACTGACGGGTGCTAATTCTGAGGACAGACAGGATGGACAATAGGTGAAACATGATGCACAATTTTGAATAAATCACTGCAAAGTAAACTGTAATCAGCCCATACGTATTATGCTTGTATGTTTTGATTTATTTATTTTTTTCTTTTTCTGATCAGTTTTGACCCAGTCGGCAGCAGCAGAGCTCGTTACCGGTTTAAGAATCCTCAATCATATGGATGACATTGTTTGTCCTGCTTTAACATTATTTTTTATGTGACTTTGAGAAAATGTGTGACATCTATCAGTTGTTCATTAAAACGCAACACCCCCCCCCCTACTGAAAATACATTCCTGACCTGTACCTATAACCAAATTAAGATTGTATTATCAATTTGTTGTAGGGTATTTATCCCAGAGGGGAAATTACACACAAATACACAATAAATAAAACAAAACACAACACATTATTTGTTTTAGTTCTTCATTGTTTTAAATGACATTAGTTTCACAGTGGGTGAAATACGAAGCAGGTGCAACATAGCCAGACTTCATTTGTGTTAGCTGGCTCGACAAAACCTAAAACCCAAATCAGAAGGTTATCATCGTTTTCTTCATCGGGCTCTGTGAGCGTTCCCATAAAATGGGTCTTTTGACGTGGCATTTGACTCTTCTTCCGCACAAAATGGACCAACCCTGTGCCGCCCACTTTAGTCACGAGGAACAGATCGTTATAACGGAGAGCTACGAAGAATAAAACAAAAAAAGGTTTACAGCAAAAAGCAACACTATTGCTGCAAAAGAGGAATGCTGGCAGAAAATTGCCGAAAAATTCCTTTTACAGACTTAATTTAGACCTTCACTGCTGTTGTACGTACACAAAGCAGAAATGACCAAAGCTTGTCAGCATGTGTTTAGAATGAAGCATTTTGCAGAAGTGTGGTTTACGTTCTCTCTGTCACTCTCTTTGTCTCTATTTATTTGTTTGACTCCTTCACTTTCACTCTGACTCTCTCTGTTCTCCACACCAGCTTTGTGGCTGTGAAAGAGCCATCACAGCTCCATCTCTCATCTCAGTTTCAGGAAAAGCTTTTAAGCTGACATCTTAAGCTCATTTGCAAACTAGGCTTGGATCAGTTCAGAGCTGTGGGGGCTTTACTCTGACACTGACACTGGCCTCCAATAATGCTGAGTTGCTGACTGTACTGCAGTTCAATCAGGCACAAACCTGATGCACTTTGCGGTATTTTTCAACATGCCACATTTCAGTAAACAGTGGTATCTCAGTCACATTTGAACAATAATTGGTGGTGTGCTGGGTTGTATTTTGAACTCAAAGCTTTACAGGTCTGGGCCTGTATTTGTGACTATTGTCACATGCCATCCCTGATTCATTGATGGCTGAACAGTCACTCACGGGTAGGAGATATTGTTTTGTATTATAACAATAAGTCCTCATTTAGTCACTATCAGCAGCTAAAAACATTTTTTGTTTGTGACCAAAACATGATTTGTCCTCCCAGAGATGTAGGCTACTTTTTGTAGGTTTGTTTTTACAGAATTTGAGTTAAACTAATATTTTTCCTTCTAAAGAGTATAGTTGACCCGCCTGAGGTGTATCTAAGCTTCCTGCTGATCCCGAAAGCAAAACACAAGGAAATGAGGAGATACTCTTCATCATGTATCATATTGTACTTCTAGCTGTAGGCCAAATTATCTTTAATGCCATTTGATCTGTTTGGAGCCTAGCTGTTTTACTCGTATGCACACATTGCTCTAACAGGGTATATTGTAAACTGTTTATTGTAAGATTTGCTGTTGCTAAGGGAATGTATGTGGCAATGTGTAATTTGTGAAACATGGACTTTACAAGGATATCTGTCCCTCAACATATTATACAATTTATAAAAATAATTGAAATAGCCTGTGATGTTTGTAATATTTTAGTTGTAGAGATTTAATTTCGACTGTCACAAAGAAGCATCTCGCTATGGGCACTAATACTGCCACCATATTCACTGCAGAGATGCATTCCATGAGCAGCATGTAGACACACCCCTCTGTGTGTATTCATCATAAAGAAAGAATGCTTGGACAGATACTGTCTTCAAATGCCAGGGTTGCGTTATGACAGTGAAACAATATCTTTGTTTCCAGTGTCTTGGTAACATGTATGAGACACTGCCTGTCACTGTGTTGACAGATACGTACCCACAGTTGAGCTATATATGATTTTAAGAGAAAACTGCTTGGAATCCTGCCCATTGCATCCTGGATTTTCGTGTCCTGGTGGTTGCACAAATAGCGATGCCTTTCCTTGTTAGAGATATTTGTATGTAGAGTGAGCGAGAGGAAGAAATGTGAACTCAAGCAAAAAGACTGTAAATGCATACCATAGCCATTACTGCATTCAGAAGACAAGTGTTCACAGAACACAGCCTTGATTTGTACCAAATTATGTCAACGTGTCAGTCTGGGTTAGGCCACATGTGACTAGCCACGCATGGCTAACTGCAGACACAGCCTGGAGACTGTTACAGGCCATTGCAATAGCAGTGCTAGGCTAATTTGAGCAGTCCACTGCGGTGACATGGACTCCTCACTTTACAATATTTGGTCCTATCTATGGCAGCCGTACAGGAGTCTAACTGGCAACCCTGCAGGGCAACAGTGACCAATAGTTTCCCCCAATTTCATTACATTATCTGTAATAGATCCAGGCATGTAGCTACCACAGACATGCTGTGTTTGAACTTCAGGGTAAAAGAGGGGGTCAAGGCCTCCATAACAGCTGAGCTGAGGCAGGTACTTTCCGTGTATATGGCATGAACCTTCAGACAGTAATCACACATGACTAAACATTTCTGCATTTGTGTGGCTTGATTTTGGCTTTATGCATTTAAAAACATTAACATGTTTATCTTTACAACATAATCTGTATCACGCTGTTGTGCATCCCACTGCTCAATCACAACCAGATTGGTGACTCAAGCAGCCAGAGAAGTTCTTTTCTTAATTTTACTCTGCTTCAATTTCACCCTCAAGTCTCTGGAAGCAATTAATTTATGCTCAAAATGCTTGTTAAAGTCACCAGAACATACCAGGATGTTAACCATATGGGTTAAGAGAAAAATAAACTTTACAAATGGGTCCTATTAGTAGAATTTCCACAAGCCTTTAGGTGTGGAACATTTTATTCATTTTGGCTACACACTGTTCAAAGGCAGAGAACCTGGTTTAGCATATGACTCTGCATTTCATTAAAGAACATCTGTACTATTGTGTCATTCAATACAAAGAAGAGACTGCATTTAGCTTTTGAGTCTTACTTATTGGTAAATTATTCACTTGAACTCAGCTTCCTCGGAATTATGCATTACTCTGCAAAGGCTTGAATCATTCATCACAAGTAGTGCAGTATTGCACAATCCCTAGTAACAGTTTAAGTTCTAAAAATAACATGCTCACAGGAGAGCAAATGCAAATATCATGAGTCTCACTGATAAAATTATGCAGTTAAATAATTTTAGATTTGCTCATTATATTGTTTGCTCCTTTTACACAGTCACTATATGATTAAAGTCACACAGGCCAACAAATTGTGTTGCTCAGTGGTCTATTTTAGCATAGGAGTACATCACAGTGAAATTTCTTTCTATTTTTGAACTTGAATGCTGCCTCGTTCATCAGCACAGGCTGTTTATTGAGTATTTCAAAGCAGAGAAAGTTGCTCTTGTCCTTGGCCATTATGCTAGACAGACTGACTGCTGCGACTGTCAGAACAGGGAACTGGCCTGCTCTCAGTGAGATGCCTCCAGAGGCATGTAACCAGGCAACTGGGCAACTATGGGGACCGTGAGGGGTACTTTTCCAAACAGCAAGGGACTACATATTTACTCTGGCTTTCTCATTCGTGCTCTTTCATTCACATTTTCACTCACACACTTTTTTAAATCCTTTATGTTAGATACAGAAACAGCATTTATACGTGAACAATGGGGCTTTTCTTCTCCTGGACCATCTTTTCCATTGATAAGTTTCAATTCATAGCAATCATGTGCATGGTTGAAACAGTCTGTCATAATGGAATCTTCAGCCATTGCAATGTTGCTCAACTGCTTCTTATTGTCTTGAAGAGAGAGAAGCTTTGTTTATTCTGTGTGTGTGTGTGTGTGTGTGTGTGTGTGTAATCCACAAATGTGAGCTCACCATTGGGTTAGTTTAGCATGGTGCTTATGCACTAACTTTAGTTGCTCTCTGTGATCAAGTTGTAATTTAAAAACTAACAAAATGAATTATTGAAGTTTTTGTTTTATACAAATGAAGAGTTTGGTCTTATGTAGTGAATAACAATGAATCGGTTTGATTTGATTATTTTACTCCAGATGTTTATGTATTTGCAACATTGTGATATACAGTATACGACAGATATTTTGGAAAATATCCTGATAGTAATGTCAACCATATCACTCATCCCTAGGCTCTGATATGCTTTATGGTTCGTCTGCAGCAGCCACACATTCAGCAGCCACTTAGCCACAGGATTTATGACAGCCTTGCAATAAACAGTATATGGGTGAAATAAAATGTTATTTCTATCCCTTTTCAGTGTTAATGTAAGACCATAAATGTGATGTTATAACTCCAGTGGATGTCTTTATCATCCCAGAGGTGTTTAGGATCAGCCAACCACCAATACAATTTGTTTTGCCCAACAGGGAGTCTGTAGATGTGTATGCTGGTCATTTTGAAAAACCTTGATGAATTAACTACACTTTTAACACACAAGCTACAGCAGTGGCATTTAATTCATTACAGCATCTGACTTAGAAAACTATCAAAATATTTGTAAATACCAATATCAACCACATTTTCATAATTTAGACCAAAAGACAAATTTTTCCTCATTCTCCGACTATGAAAAAGAGCTATGAGCATAAGAAACCTCATAAGCAGAAAACCGCAGCAATCATATAATCAAAAGAATTCCTGCAATTTGTTTTGTCAAGACAAACTTCTCTTGGCTCGCTCGGCTCAATGCATTTTGAGAAGCTGACCTATTTTATATTTTCCGTGCTGTCTGCTGCAATCATCAGGCATGCATCTCATATGCACGTGTACTACCCCAGCATTTAGACACCCCCACCCTCCCAATACACACACACACACACACACACACACACACACAGCAGACAAATGCACTTTGACATCCAGTTTTATCCAATTGTGATGACTTTGTTGTTTTATTAGTGCTTGTGCTTGACTGTATCCTCACATGTTTGCATTTACTACATTACGTGCTGCGTTCCTTCAACTGGTGAAGGATTGTGGGTTTATGCTGACCTCTAACACTGTTTGGCACGTAGAAGTGAGGCCCAGCGTGTAAGCCCCCTCCCCCAGAGAGGCTCTATTTATTCTGAAGGTGGTCTCCCTTTTTCATATACAGAAATCCGTAACCAGCTGGTAGAGCAGTTCCGTTGTCTGGAGCAGCAGTCCGAGTCCCGGCTGCAGCTGCTGCAGGACCTGCAGGACTTCTTCCGTCGAAAGGCAGAGCTCCAGCTCGAGTACTCCCGAGGCCTGGACAAACTGGCCGAGCGCTACTCTGCCAAGATCCGCGCCTCCAGAGAGCACCAGCACTTCAAGTGAGTCTTCCCGCTGTCTGTCTGCAAAGTACTGGAACGTCTGTATCGAATGTGTTAGACTGAAAAATAACTGTTACATATTTCATACTTATCACTGGCACGGCACAGAGAGATGGAAAAAGAGGAAAACAGAGGAGGGATAAGCAACAAAAAGAAGAAGAGGGATAAAAGCAGAAGAAATGACCTGAAATGAAGCCAGGGCCAAGGAAGCTTGTGGCCTTAGGCTGCTGTGTTTTTCCCATCTAGGTCAGACTCTTTATCCCCCCCCCCCTTCCAACACACACACACACCCCACCGCCCAGGCTTTTCTCTGTGGCTGTCATTTCATTTCCATTCTCAAACAACTTCACGCTAGACTGCTGCCCAAATACTCATATTTTCTCAATGGACACAGAAAATAAATTAGAGCTTCAGTTAGGATTCGCTGAAGAAAGAAATAAAATGTTTTTTTGTTTTTTTTTATACTCCGATTGACTTAAATTGTTGTAAGTGTTTGTGTAAGGGAGATCTGTGGTCATGAAACAAGCACACCCTGCAGCATGTGGAGGAATTGCTGCTCAGATGCTCTGACCAAGCTCCAGCTTGCTGTGACTATTAGATCATTTTCTAACTGTTTATGGTGTCCATGTACACGTGGTTGATTTGAATCAGTGGTCAGAAATAACTGAATGAATGATCTGAAATAATATGAATATATTGGATTAAGTCCAGTTAAAATCTTAAGCATAAAAGTTTACTCTTCACCTGGAAAAAAGACCAATTAATGCTACCAAATGTGTTTGAAAGCTCCTGAACAAGCTAATAAATGGATGTTTATTGAATTGGCAGGAAATCAAACTTGCCTTATAAAACAAGACAGTATGGTATTATTGATATGTAGGCGGTAGCACACCCTTTCATGTGACCTGGCTATGTCAGTCATGCGTAGAAAACATGCTGGTTTATTCAGTAGAGGTCTTTCTGTCTCTCTTGCAGTCTCTCTGGCCAATTGGATGTAAAGCGCAATCAAGGCGGAGAGCTCCCGTCACTGGGACATTGATAAATGGAGTGTTCCCGCAAAGGGAGACCCCTGCAAGACACTCACATTGCATGACTTCTCTCTACACCCTGCTGTCCCAGATTCTTCCCCATCACATTAAATGGTCATCATTATATTGCTCTGTCAAAGGCTAGATTC
This sequence comes from Coreoperca whiteheadi, assembly GCA_011952105.1. NCBI lineage: Eukaryota > Metazoa > Chordata > Actinopteri > Centrarchiformes > Sinipercidae > Coreoperca > Coreoperca whiteheadi. Next base: position 18,314,310 of record CM022473.1, read on the forward strand.
ATACTCACAGACTACAATGGGCCGACTAAGTCTCTATCATTTAATAATCCCACGCGGTCTTCTCTTTTGGAGTTTCAGAGCTGGCTCTGCACTCTCTCGTTTAATTTTCTGTTTTTTTTAGCAGCAAAACCAGTGAGCAGTGCCCTTCTGTCTTATCCGTGATCCTTTCAGATTTTCATTTCTGGTGTCAGATCTAATAAAGGGGCTGGCAGGAGATTGCCAAGGAACATTTTCAAAACCTCCTGTAATAGAGTGGCTGCAGCGAGAAAGTGACTCTGCGTATCTTTTTTTTGACAAGACGATTTATAATCACAATGTTTGACAATAGGTAATATATGCAGTATGTGTTTGTATTGTCAGTTCACTGTAGTTCAGCTGGCTGGTGCGTTCTACTTTATGATGCAGGGACCATGTCGTGATTCAACAGGTATTGTACTTTTGTAGGCTGTCAGGTAGAAAACCTCCTTCTGTCATCTTCCATGTACCGTTCTGCATCAACTCTTTTGTGTCCTGAATACAACAGTCTCATCCTTATTCAAGAGCAGCCAACAGCCAAAGATTTACAGTCAGGTTCCTGGCATCCCATGTACAGGATCAAACACCTGCTCTGCTTGAAAGGAGAGCCTATAGGGATAGCTTGTTCATGTTTTTTTATCAAAGTGTTAAAGGATGAAAGGAAAAGCAGAAAGAAGATGCTGATGCCCAGCACTCTGGATTACCTTTAGCATCACAAGTGCAACTCTTTTAACATGCCGTCGACTCGCCACAGAACTTTTCAGATAGCTATGTTATGTTGTACTGTGTAAGTTTGTGCTACTTTTTCAACATGGTTCATCCAGACAGAACAATATAGACACAAACTAAACTACGGAGTCAACGCTAAGCATTAGAAGCTAACTAAGAAGCCAACAGTAATTTCCAAGAACATAAAATTACAAATGTAGCATTCAGATTTGGAACAAAGAACGATAACCTACATGTAAAAATGACAGTTCCTAACTGGACTGAACTGAATGGTTTGAACTTCTGAAACATTATATCAAAGAAACTTGTAGGTAAAATCATTGTGCAACTCAACAGAAGAGCAGGTTCTGATCAAATTTGAGTATTGTTTTGGATGCATGGAGGGAGCTAGAATAATGTACCTCTTTGTTATTGCGCGGAAGCTAGCATTAGCCGAAGATTAGAGTGAGATTCACCAAGACAGGAAAACTAATAATTCACTTAAAAAAGAAAATGAAAGCATGAATAAATCTCTCCAAGGATAAAAAATGATCAAAGTTTTGAAGCAGTTGACAGAAAACAAGTCAGGACTACTCCTTTCAACATGATCTTCAAAACTGAGATTAGAGTCAAAAATAACTGCTGCATTTCTGACTCGAGCTACAGTGTAAGATAGTGGTACTGTGAATCAGTTTTTCATCAGATGATTTACAGAGTCTGACAAATAATTAGGAGTAATTTATTAGACACTGTTTTAGACAAAATGTTATACTGTAGCATCTAGTTTTTAAGAGGCATCTTACTGTCAGTGGTATATGATTTTATGTTAGCATATCAATAGAAACAAATCCAACCTGATTCAGATACAAAATAATTAAGGACCCAGAATATAACTTTGAGGTTCTCCACACCTGAAAATAGCAATGAAGAATGTACTGTACAATTACTTGGTAATGAAAGTTGCCTGATGTGCAAAATATGTTTTTGGATCAACTAAAGGTTCCTTAAATTTTGTTGTGAGACGTATTATGATCAGTCATGCAAAAAGCAGAACACTGTGATACTACCCACTGTTTCTGTAATTCAATTTCAATTCAGTTCAATTAAATTGTATTTATGTAGCCCAATATCACAATTTACCTAAAAGGGCTTTACAATGTACAACATATGACACCCTCTGTCCTTACACCCTTGATTCGAATAAGGAAAAACTACCCAAAAAAAATCTTAACACAATAGATGCCGTGTGGGCAGCCTGATAATAAGGAATTGCAATAATCCAGCCTAGAAGTAACAAGTGCATGGGCTAGTTTTTCTGCATCATTTTGAGACAGGATGTGCCCGATTTTTACAATGTTAAGTATAGGCGAAAAATGGCAGTCCTTGAAATGTGTTAAATGTGGGAGTGAAAGGATAAATCCTGATCAAAGATAACTCAGAGGTTCCTTACGGTGGTGTTGGAAGGTGTTTGGGGCCAAGTACAATAAATAAAGTTTTGTCTGAGTTTAACATCAGAAAATTGCATGTCATCCAGGTTTTTATATCCTTAAGGCATTCTTGAAGTTTTGCTAACTGATTAGTTTAATCTGGCTTTATCGATAGATCTAAGTGGGTATCATCCTCATAACAATGCAATTTTATGGAGTGTTTCCTAATAATATTTCCCAAAGGAAGCATATGATCCAAGCGGAACTCCTTGACTAACTTTGGCGTGCTCGGAGGATTCATCGTTAACATGTAGATTGGTCTGATAGATCGGATTTAAACCAACTTAGTGTGGTTTCTTTAATACCAATTAAATGTTCCAGTCTCAGTAATAGGATGTGATGGTCAATGGTGTCGAATGCAGCACTAAGATCTAACAAGACAAGATCAGAGACAAGTCCATTGTCTGATGCAATTAAAAGGTAATTTGTAATCTTCACCAGTGCTCTCTCTGTGCTATGATGCAGTCTAAATCCTGACTGAAAATTATGTTATTTAGAAAGTCACATAACTGTTTTTTCAAGGATCTTAGAGATAAAGGGAAGATTAGATATAGGTCTATAGTTGGCAAAAATACCTGGTAAATATTCTCCCCGATTGTTGGAATGCCATTTCCTTTCAATTTTTCAGATGTTTGCTTTAATTTCCAGGTTTGGGGGTCATACCATGGAACCTTCTTTGTTTTATTTTCTTCTTTTTTAGAGGGGCAACAGAGTAGAGTGTCATTCGCAGTGAACCTTCAGCACTATATAGACAAGACGATCAATTTGGGACGGACTGAAATTAACATAAGAGTCCTCTGTTATATTGAGACATAGCATTGAATTAAATTCAGATGGAATCACTTCCTTAAGTGTAGCTACAGTACTATCCAATAGACATCTAGTGTAGCAGTATTTGCCTAATGGTGTGTAGTCCAGTAATAGGAATTCAAAAATTATGAAGGATTCTGTGAACAGACTATTAAATGTAAAATTTCAATGCCATCTACCAGAACAGTGAGGGGGTTTATGTACACTCTGACAGAAGCCATTTGAATCTCATAATGAGATAAACGCAGTACTAAGGCTATCATTTTCAGCATCCGAATATTAAAATCACCTACAATAATTACTTTATCTGTTTTAAGGAATAATGTTTGTACCGTAGAGGCCAGATTCTTCAATTCAATTGCTGCATGAATGCTTTAGATGTATACTGGATAAAAACAAGAAAGAATAAATACATCCTAAAATTAAGAATCCAATGGTCATGTCTGTCCGTGGGTGCATCTTCTGCAGCCTTACCATCGCTGTGTGATTCCATTTATATTGCTAGATTATTTCTGAATGATCATAACATTTCTGGGTGTTATTATTTTACTTGGGCTGTGTTAACCTGCAGTGCTCTGCAACTAGTTACACTGCCTGCAGCTTGATAGTGCTAGACAGAACTTTTTGAAAAGGTAGCTTTCAGTGTGGCAGATTGCTAATTGCAAGTGAGATTTTGATGTAGGTAATAGCAAGCCCACTAACCCTTCATAAAAATCAATAGCCCACATCGTAATCATTGCATCACTCCCCTTTTCTCTAGTATACTTTTATTAAGGTTGCTGCCTGAGGTTTATGGTCAGATGCATGCAGAGTTCTGCTTAATTCTGGCAGCTATGCTCAGTGTGTGCATTGTTTTCTTGTCAAAAGTTATATTTTTACAAGTCACAAGCAACATAATTATATTCCGTATGGCATGTAAGAGAATGTTAGTATTCAATTAAAGAGATACCTGTAATTGTAGCAGGTTTTCTCTACAAACTAAAACAGTGCATTACTCTTTTCATAGCTACTGACTGCTGGTGTGATTTGATCAAATGTTCTGTGGGTGCAAATCAGCAGAGATGGCTATCAGGGGTGTGAACTGCCTTTTGAATGTCCTTTTCCGCATCAACACAAACATGCGACGTGTTAAAATCATTCATCTTACCTTCACTCTTCTCCTCTCACCCGCCATTAAAGGAGAAACAAAGTTGGTTTTGGATTGTATCCCAACATAGGGTCAGCTATCAGCCATTTTACACATAGCTTTTAAGCAGCCTGTCTAATGAAAAGTAATATGATACAGCATTTGTATATTGAAGTCGCAATTGTTGGAGGTCAAACGCTCTCTAAAGAAAAAAAATGAAGACAAACAAATTCTTCGGTGTGAGGATAATTGAACTCATATGCTCCCTCGAGAAAGGAAGCAAGTGCAGTCAGCATGTCTTCTATGTGCGTGTTAGTGTGTGTGTGTGTGTGTGTGTGTGTGTGTGTGTGTGTGTATACAGCTGCCTTCTTTTTTTGCTGATTCATCACCACATGTGCAGTGACCCTTTGATGTCCAATATGTAAAGCCCTAGAGCTAGTACCAATGGATCAAATGTAAGAGTTTTCATGCTGTTTATGTTCAAGTACACAGCCATGATACCTACCAAAGCCTGATTACCAATTATTTTGATAAGAGTTGAACTTATCACACAACAATAGGATGTTTAGGACTATATTTAGTTTGTTGACGAAAGTAATTCAGTTTTTCTTACTTATGGGCGATATTCTATATGGTCTGAATGCTGCAGTGATATTACATCGAGCAGCTTTGTAGAAATAGGTTATTGGAAAGGACCGGTTTTTTCATCTTTTTAAGTCTTCCCATGGCTGTTTCAGAAAGGACCACAATCTCCTGTCCACTGTGAACTGCTGGTATTTGGTCTTGGATCAGACCAGGCGGGAGAGCAGAGACCACGCCACTCTCAGCGACATCTACAACAACAACGTCATTGTCCGTCTGGCACACGTGGGCGAGGATGTCATCAGACTTTTCAAAAAGGTCAGAATCGGAATTAAATGGATGAGGGCATGCAACTGTGACCGCTACTAACGCACACAGTCACAGAACTTATCTGCTCAAATTGCATGAGTGATGCCCACAGCTGGGAACTTGACGCCACACCAACAAAAATATGTAAAAATATGTCTAAATGTGTAAGGACATACAGTTTCTTCCTTTTAAGGGCTAATCTACAGTCCTGTGTCATTGTCTCTTGTTGGGACCAACATTACATTTTTTGCATGCAAGGTTCTCCTTGCTACTTTATAGCCAGGTTTCAAATATTGGCCATTAGGTTGATGCACAGCAGTCTATTCCCACACATACTGAGGGTTTACCTACCTAACCGTAACCACTTTTACCTACAGATAATGGCACCATTTTACCCTTCCGGTAGACCCTGGCTATTTTCAGAGTACCAAGTGTCTATAGTAAAGCTTAACACAGTTGGTGAGAGATTTTGTTTCTCTTTTTAACCTCCAACATTCATCATGTGTATTGTCATTCTCAATATCATGCTCAGTTTGCTCCCAATTTCGAACACTAACCTTTTTTTTTTTTTATGCTGTTGGCAATACTCCTACTAAATTCATTACACGCCCAACTCACATTAACTCATTCAGTAACTTATAAGAAAATAATTATATGTAACTTTTCTTCAACATTTTAACATCGTAGAAAAGATTTGTGTAACACTCCTGTTCATGGTTATGCTCTCACATATCATAAGGCATACACTTAATGGATGGTACCTGTGAGAGCAGCAGAGTCCCTGTGGTTCAGGGGCTGTGATGAGCAATCTGCCTTGGGGTTCTTAGATCAGTATCGTTTGACAGCGGCAGGAGTCTAAAGTAATGTATGCCCTCTAGGGGGCTCTGCACTGTCACAATGGGAGCCTTGATGAGAATGGCAGGGCTTGCGGCCAGCACAGAGGAGGACTAATAACTGCCTGCCAAAAAAACTGTTTTTCTCTGCAATAAGTTAGCTCAAATTATGACAAAGTTCTCCAAAACAATAATCTTGTTATGCTGTAGCATCCTGGTTCAGCTGCAGTGCAGTCTCACTGCTAATGAATTACACATGTGGGGAAGGGAATGAATCAACTCTGGCATTTGTTGAGTCAAAGTTTAAATGTACTGTATGTGTAATATAATTCTTGTCACATGTGAAAATGCAAGGTTGCTGTTTTGACAAGTGGTCCCTGAGAGGTGGCAAAAAAAACAGGATTGATTGGGCTAAGCGTCGGTCCATATCCCCTCAACAGAATTTCCAGAGTTACCCTCCACTGGCCTGATTCCTCCTCTTGGGCTACAAGCCCTGTCATGGGACATGTCCAATTCATCATAGGCTCTTAGCCCCTGTAACTGAGCTGAAACTATGACACAACTCCCTGGGAAATATTCTGCAGTTTCTGCACTTCTATTTTTGTCTGCATGTGCACTTTGGGGCATTGGATTAGATCTTTTCTGGTGCAGAGTAATGACAGCATTTCAGTGCCTGCTGACATCCCTCACATACAAAATATAACTGGCACACAGACTTCAAGTTTTTCACTTGTGGAAAGGCAACTCTATTAAATAACCCAGTTCTTAGTATTAGATGTTTGAACACCTGCTGTCATTTGTCCTTTTATAAATGTGCCATTATTGTCGCCTATGAAACCGTCACCTGTTTGTCTCTTTTACAGAGTAAAGACATTGGGGTGCAGATGCATGAGGAGTTGGTGAAAGTCACCAATGAGCTCTACACAGTGAGTTAAACATATATCATTGCCCTTCATGCCGAGCCTTTCTTTTTCTATACCAGCCTTTCCCTTATGTTAGCTGCCTGTGGCTCGTCAATCCTGAGCCCAAGCTTTTCTCAGACCTGAACCTGTAACCTGTGAAGCAGCTGGCCTGACACTGCACACAGCAGATATGCCTTATCAGCAACGTAGCCTCTAACAAGTCATTTCTTCCTTCTCCTGAGGTCATAAGAGGAGAAAATTTGCATTCTTCCTCCCGCTGTGAATTTTTACATCAGTTGAAGGGGAGCGCGTTCTTGCCCCTGGCTGTGCTGCAAGTGGACTCAGCAGTCTGTGCTGCAGAGGTGCACAGTGCTCACAGCAAACGAGCTGCTGTAATATCTTCAGCTAATATTACATATAATCACACACATCTGTTTGTGCATTGGTAACAGTTGTCGTGCTTTCCATTGTTATACGTTGTACTGTACATACAGAACACTCAGACACCCCACGTGGAAACAGACGTGCACACATGGCATTAAACACACAGAAATGGTCTGTGTGATGTTGGAGATATAAAACAGCTGTGTTCAGTGCTGATGCCTCTTCATTTGGCTGATGAACTGATCCAGTGATATCATCTACTGTATGTGGGACACACCAGAGTGCTTCTGTCTGGGTCTTATTGATCAATTACTCTTCAACAGCTAATCTGCTAAAAGAAATCTGTTAGTATGATTCAAAACATGCAGCAACTTAACACACAAATTTAGATAATTTGAAACTGAGCTAACTTAAAAACTGCTTAAAACTGAACTGACAAGAGGTAACTGAAGCAAAAGTATCAAAATTGTGAAATTCATTAACTGTAGTTTGATAGAGCATAGGAAATTTAAAAATTAAGGTTTATAGATCTTACATATTTTCAATCCCAACAGAGTGTGTGCGAGTCACCCCTAGATACTCCAGTGGTTTTGCAGTTGCATTTTCAAATGTATTGTAATTGCGACATTGATGATTCATACTGTTATTCTAACTAGCTCTGGGCTGGAATTCTATATTGGATAGAATTCAATTCCCTGCCAGGTTAAAAAAAAAAAAAAAGACCACATATGACTTAAACACACTTATCTTAAGATACTCTGTGTATGCTTCCATTCTGCTTAATTAACTATTTTATTTCATTTTTTTCTGATGTGTGAAACTCCACCTTTGGCTAATTGCTCCACACTTAATCATATGCATTATGTCTAGAATGTTATTGGGTAAACACTAAGCGATCAATCTAAGATAATTAAACTTTGGCCAAGGTTAGGCCTTTTTCTTAAGACACATTTATCAAGGTGATGTAAAATTAATTGTGACCCCAAACTATAATTTAACAAAAATTTAAGCAGTCTCTGAAATATTGAAGTTCTGTTGATTCCCTTTAGAAAAGAACAGGGAGTGAAGGCAAACAGAAAGCTGCTCAGTGCTGCTATGATCTTTTGCAAATCACTGTACAGTGGATTCTGTAACATGGTTTGTGTTTGTTTACATAAATAGCTTATAAAAGAGATAAGATGGGGATAAAACACAATATTGTAGAAAATATTTAAATGCAGTGCAATTTCAATGATTATTGATGACCACCCCCACACATTTTAAAAGGATGTTTGGGACGAGAGAATGTGCAGCGAATCACAAATAGATTTGAAGCTGAAATACCTGCATGATATGAACCACACGAGAAATATTTTCATATGTAACATTATACAGCACTTTACTTCTTCATTGATTTTTCCTCTCTCTTATTCATGAATTATTAAATGCCTAGACGCACCTTCTACACACTGCACAAGGAATTGCAGTATTTCTAGCAAATACATAGTATATAGCTTAAATTAAACTAGTTAAACACTTTGTTAATATTAGTTATGAGTTAAATCTAAAATTAAGTATGGATTTAGTATTTGTGAGCCTGCTGGTCTCTACTATTGATCTACTGCTGGATTTTTGTGGAAATCCAGTATTTTCCTGTTTCGCAGGGAAGGTTGCTCTGTGTCACTTTGTAACCTTCTTCCTCCCCTGCTGATCGATCTCACTGTCCTTTGCGTGTCCACTTCAGTCACGGTTGCTAGGTAACCAGAACTTGAGAGTGAGGGATGGAGGAGCAGATGTTGTTTAATTGCACTGTTGATTCAGGGTTACTAGTTTAAAAATGTACATGTGATTTCTTTAATAGCATCAGAAAACTGTGGGAGTACAGATTGTATTTGGAGCAGAGATGAACCTTGGTTGTAGTAAAATATACAGCACGTGCAGGGATCTTATAACAAAACTATAATGCTGTCATGACACAAACCCAAAAATGTAGACGCATCAGACAGATGGACCTGGCGCTACACCTCCAGCTCAGTTACGAAATGTTAATAAAAATGTGACACTTCCATGAGCAGGATGAGTAAGCTACACTCCCTATTGTTTACGGGTGTAATTAAAATAAATATATACTAGGATTACATGAGTTCATATGTAATATACTCTTAGGGCTGTGAACATTTATACCCTTTTATTTAACCATTTCATGATTATGTGGTTTTAAAATTAATAGCTTGCAAATCTTAACTATGTAATATGCCTGTGTAAATTGAAACCTCTTTGGAGGCAGATTTTTAAGTGATATTACCTGTAAGAGTCTTGTTTGACATCACAACTTAAAGTTAAATGTGACCGATATTAATGTAACATTTCAGCTTGTAATTCTGCTCACGCCTTCTATTTCTCCTCAAAGTCGCATGCCTTTAAACAAGTACTTAGTAGTTTGACTCTGATGCCCCTGGCACTTTTGACATAAGATGTATGTTGTTACAGGTGATGAAGACGTACCACATGTACCACACTGAGAGTCTCAGTGCTGAGAGCAAGCTGAAGGAGGCCGAGAAACAGGAAGAGAAGCACATTGGCAAGGCCAATGATATTAGTTCCAGCCTTCTGCGGTATGGTCACGATGAACGTCCACAGCGACGGAGCTCTGTCAAGAAGATGGAGAAAATGAAGGAGAAGGTCTGTTTCAGTTGGCTGGGTTATGTTTGATATTATATGTACAGTGTTGTGCACTATATCTACACTCAAGTACAAATAATCTGTACATGCATTTCTAATGAACTCCTTGAATTTCACCAGTTGCACAAATTATACTGGAAATGTAGTTAAAGCTACAAGGAGCCCATTGCTACATTGTACAAAGTATTACTGTAATAATCAAATTATTACAGATTAAAAAAGATAAAATCAGATTGATGTAGTAATGCATTCTTTGTGTACATTAGGAATCCATTTTACATCCTGCATTGAAGGGACTCTCTCTTCCTCTTTCTCCCTAGAGACAAGCCAAGTACTCTGAAAACAAGCTGAAATGCACAAAGGCCCGGAATGACTATCTCCTCAATCTGGCAGCTACCAATGCCGTGGTGGCCAAATACTACATCCATGATGTCTCAGACATGATAGATGTAAGTTATTACTGTCAGAGCCAAAAAATTGCAAATTTTGAACTACTTTTTAGTCTCAGTGCTTCTTTTGTAGGTTCTTGGCCTTTTATTGGTTCACGATTACTATACGTTTTGCTTCTTGTCCCCAGTGTTGCGACTTAGGTTACCATGCAAGCCTGGCACGCACCTTGAGAACCTACCTGTCTGCAGAGTACAGTCTGGAGACTTCTCGCCATGAGGGTCTGGACTTGCTGGAGGGAGCAGTTGATGCCATGGACATCAGAGGAGACAAGCTGAAGTTTATGGACACGCACAGTCAGATCTTCTGTCCTCCAGCGCGCTTTGACTATCAGCCACACATGGGGGATGAGGTGAGTCATTAGAGTATAGGGCTGTAGGAATCGTTTGGTTGTAGGTACATAGATACAAAGTGCATCTAATCATGTTTGCTGTTCTCTATGTGAAATCCTCATGGTTAACTTCACTTTCTTCCTTAATCCCAGGTGTGTCAGTTGAGTGCACAGCAGCCTGTCCAAACAGAGCTCTTGATGCGCCACCACCAGCTGCAGTCTCGCCTGGCCACACTGAAGATAGAAAATGAAGAGGTGAGAGTGCACACAAGTCTCAGAGGTGGTAGCTAGTGTCAGAGTTTTATTTCAAAATGCTCTCTGCAAGTGTGCTATACACAGTAATGTTCTTTTCTGCTGACTCAAAAGAGGACATGTACCGAGTCATATAATGATATATATATATATATATATATATATATATATATATGACTGTG
>CM022473.1:18327760-18360172 GCA_011952105.1 Coreoperca whiteheadi
GCCCCCTGGCCTGGAGTCACCGAGGTCACTGTGACTCACATAGACCTGTTTAAAGGTCAACAGGGTGTGGCTGTGTGTCATTGCCTGTCTGTTATGAATATGGAAATGCTCACTGCCTTCCTGTCTGCCTGGCATGGTGGGAACATAGTTAATCTTTCATGTCACGATGCTTCATGCTAGGAAGCTAATTACTCTGCTGTTTACGTCGTGTCAGTCAAACTGCTGTGAAAATGGCCTGTAGTGGTATAATCTTAGACTGTGCTGGCTTGTTTACACCATGCGGCTTGTTTGTGAGCCTGAGAGGATGTATTTGGAAATATGTACATTGGGTATAATTACAATATTCTTTGTTGTTTTTATATGTATAACTCACCTAATTCATTTCATGCAGAGTTCATATAATTACATTTAACAAACATACGGAAATCGTGGAAACTGTTCGAATTAAAGTTTCATATTTTTTCGTATGCTGTGTTTGTCAGGTGAGGAAGACCCTTGATGCCACCATGCAGACCCTTCAAGACATGCTCACTGTGGAGGACTTTGATGTGTCCGAGGCCTTCCAGCACAGCCAATCCACAGAGTCGGTCAAATCGGCTTCTTCTGACTCCTACATGAGCAAGGCAAACATCACTAAGAGACGAGCCAATCAGCAAGAGACTGAGGGATTCTACTTCACTGTGAGTTCTCAGACAAATGAGAGCACAAATGCACTGCAGCATGGAGCACATACACTATAACTAGAAATAATCCTGTCGTCTTTTTTTATCCATTTCATCTGCAGAAATACAAGGAGTACTTGAATGGCAGCAATCTCATTGTCAAACTGCAGGCCAAGCATGACCTTCTGAAGCAGACGCTCGGAGAAGGTAAGCCTTATTGTGCTATACATTAGTGGAGTGAAAAGTGGTGGTAGTAGTTGGGGGTCTATCTTTTTCATGAAGTTTTAATTTTATGTGGGTAAAGTAACAATAGATAAACATCTATCCCTACTAGAATAAGAGTTCCGTGTCATTTTGAAATTCCTTAATATGCAGATGGTTTTACAAGGAATTCCCCACTAATCTATGTTTTCAACAAACATACATATCATAGGTCTGTAATACGAAACATATCCAGTTCTACATTATCTATCTGGAGTTTCCTTCATGTTTCTGAAAATAAAATACAAAATTAAAGTGAATATATTGAGTTTCTCATTTACTTGACAACTTGACAAAACAGGGTCACTGGCTAAAAAACGCCTACATTTCATGATGAGAAGTACTTTGCTCGAAGGCAGTGACATGCCCTAGTCTGTTTATGTACTTAATACACATTAACCTGAGCCAAAAGTGTGATTAAGAATGTATATGTTTCCATGTCAAGCATTTGCTTCAAAATCTTGCAAGCATCTGCTTTTGGTCATATATTGGTCAGTGGGTCATTACATTAGTTATCAGACTCTTGTGGATATATATAGCACTTAGTCAAAGGTAAAATGTTAGTGGATATACAAGAGTCTACTTGATAGAATTTTTAAAACAGAACCTTTTACCTAGAACACTTAGATAATTATTTACAGTATAGAGGGTGGGGAGTCTAAAATAATTTTGAACTCTGTCCATGCTCATGGAAATAGAACTAATAGCTGTGTTATAATAAAGTTGTTGTTCACGTGAAAGCTTGATAATTTGTGAACTAGAGGGCCACAGGTTAAAAAGGAAAGAAAAAACCCTTGTCTAGTCGGACTGTACTTAAAGGGTATTTCTTGCCATACTTTGTTCATATACTGTATTCCTCATATTTGATATGCATCAACCATAGCCAAGAGTGAATAAAAATGTATATGTTCCATGCCATTTTGTTTCTACTTCACACTCATGCAAATGTCTGCTTTAGGGTAGGACTTATCTGTTTTTGACATAAAGTAGGGTTGTGCTGGAAGCTGCTTTACTAATGACATGATCCTTGAACAAACATTTATGATTGACTGATCAAAGCGAGGCCTTAATTTGTTTTTTTTAAAGTGAGATGTGTGTGTGTGCGAAATGTGGTGCAGATATCCTGAAATCATCATCACACTGTAAAAATCAGCTCCCACAAGCTCCCACTCGTGTTGCCCCTGGATACATTTTCACTTTGCAGAGCGAGAAGACAGGCGATCCCCTTCTGGGGCTCTTGTGCCGTTTCTAGGGCGACCGCTGAATGACCGCTGCCTGGCTGTGAGTCAAATGCAGCCATGGCGCTCACCCCATTGAGCCAGGCTGAATAGATGCCTGTTTTCTCATAACACCCCTTTCCGTCTCCATCTGCCAGCCATGTATAGTCGGCCAGCACTCAACCGTACAGCTAACTTCTGTGATTGTAAAACTAGCGTATACTAATTTAGTCTCATTCTCTACTGTGTTTCCTTTTAGGGGAGAGGGCTGAATATGGAACAACAAGGTAAGATGTCCAGTGAATAAAGTAGGCAATGCAGTGTAAAATCCTTCCTCTGTTCCTCTATGGTAGGAATGAGATCACAGTGTGGGAATAGGAGTTCTTCCCTTTTTTGTTGAACAAAGGGTTTGAGCCTGATTAGAGAAAGTGGTGCCCAGAGTTGTAGGTTTTAAATTTATAAAGTTATGTTAGGACATATGTTATGTTAAGAAATTAAATGCCAGAGAGATGAATAATGTCCTGCTGTTGTTCTCTTTATGAGTGAGCAGAAAATTAACAAATATTGACGAGCAGGCTCATGACTAATTGAATACAAGGGTTTGACTTTTGCCTGTTTTGTACATCTCATTAAATGCAGTTAGATCTTTACTGAATTTTGTGTGATAATTCACTCTAGTCATTATCGCAGACTTTGATAGTTTGCTAGCCCCGTCTAAGGGTCAATTTAAAGGAAAAATTTGACATTTGGAGAAAAACACTTATTTGCTTTATTGCCAAGAGTTAGATTAGAAGATGACTACCACTCATGCTATTCATCTAAATATGAACCTATCACTAACAGACCGTTAGCTTAACTTAGCATAAAGATCAGAAACAGCGGGAAACAGCTAGCCTGAAATAGCTAGTAAAACCACAACATTTTTTTCACCTTTTCTGTGGATGAAACAAATGAAACGAAACTTTTGATGGAGCCAGGCTAGCTGTTTCCCCCTGTTTCCAGTGTATAGAAATAAGTGGTATCAATCCTCTCATCAAACTCTGGGAAAGAAAACAAATAAGCATATTTCCCAAAATACAAACTATTCCTTTGAGTTTCAAAGGTCCTGTGTGTAACATTTAGGAGGAGCTATTAGCAGAAATGGAATGAAATATAATATTTAATATTAATTTATGTTTTCATTAGTGCATGATCATCTAAAAATAAGAAATTGTGTGTTTTTCTTACCTTAGAATAAGCCATTTTATCTACAGATGGAGTGGGTTCCCTTCCAGGGAGGTCGCTATGTTTCTACTTTAGCCCAGAATGGACAAACCAAACACTGGCTCTAGATAGGGCCGTTCACGTTTTTGGCGAGTTTTGTGGCCACTGGAAGGGGAGGGTAATGCAAGCAGTATTCAAATGGTTGCAAGCGTCAAATTCACTACTAGATGCCACTAAATCCTACACACTGGACCTTTCAAGCATTTTCATTTTTTGGAGATGAAAATTACTGTGGTAAAAACATAGCAACAAATTAATTTTCTGTATTTCTGTATTTTGATGTGTAGTAATACCAATTGCATTATTTACCATTTACCAACCATACACCCCCACCATCTCCCCAGGCCCCCCACTCTTCCCCCTAAACCCCAGAGAATGCGGAAGTCTAGACCTTGCTCCATTTTTAACCATAAGCTGTTTAACGGCAATATGGAGGCCTTCATTCAGGTATCAGCCCATCTGTGCTCTTTGTCTGTCCATGAGCTCAGCTGTCTCGCTAGCAGTCCTTGGGGGTTCTCTTGCCTTTGCCCACTCCTTTACCCAAACGTTGGCTCACTCATGCACTGACTTTCCTCTTGCTCATTGCCTTGTCTTCACAGTCTTGCAATTTATGAAAGACAGGGTCAGGTGAAAACCATTCAAACAAGTTCTGGAGATGGTTTGATTTCATAAGCACTGCACTGGTGCAGGGTTTGCTTTTAACATTCTTTCTCTTGTGAGCCCCACCCTCTAGACATGGAATCGATTTGGCTTCGTGTATGTCAGTTGGCAATGCACCAGCCATGCTAGGCTATGCAAATAAACACATGGCCACATCGTCTCTAATCCTTAATCAAACAGGGCCAGGCAGACATAGTGTGCATTCGCAGCAATGGAGATAAACATCAGGATTCAGTAAAGCTAAATCTATTAGTCTGATAAGTGATTAATTGTTTCCAAAAGTTCCCTTGTTCCAAGTTCTAACATGTGACGATTTTCTCCTTTTAAATTGTCTTATGATAAAGACGTGAATCGTCTTTAGCTTTTAGAGTGTAGTTTAATGAAACTTTGGGCTTTATGAGATTGTGATGGGCATTTGTCACTAAATTCTGACGTTTTACTGAAATGATTCGATCAATTAAGCCAGGAAATAACGGGCTGATTAATTGATGGGGAAAAGAATTTGTTTTAGTTTTCCTCTCCATCAAACAGTCCCTTCTGGCTGAAAAAATGCTTCACTGTATGTAGCACCCCCATTCTCTCGTGTAGCACCCTCCCTCCCACACACTCCCCCGCCGAGCCATGTCCTCACGTCTCACACCCCACAAGGCACTGATGCTTTGGCTATTCTCTTAGGCCAGGCCTCCTCTGTCTTTTCTGTCTCTGTACAATCTGTCTCTCTCACTAACCTGTTGTGGTTGTTGTTGCCTCTCTTCCTCTGTCTACGTGCCTTACTGCTCTCTGCCCAGGGGAAGACGGAATGTCCGTGCCAGGAGTCAGGTACTCTGTCTCATAGCAGGGCGGGTTTGTCACAATGTATTCAGTATGCTAACCAACATTTCTGTGCCTCTGTGCTGTTGGCGTTCCTGTGAAAATACTGTAGTAATAGTAATATGGTGGCGCAAACAATAACACGATTATTTTTTATTCTAGACACTTATCGTCATTTATTTAAAAAAATAATTACATGATTAAAAATGTTCTCTTAACTCATGACTGTTTGCTTTCTATTAGTTCTGTATTTGTGCTTTGAATAACAATCCTTTGAATCTGTCTGGTAGGACTCAGGGCAGCCTATACCAGTGGTGGTTGAAAGCTGCGTTCGATACATCAATCTTTATGGTAGGTTCCTGTTGTATTCATATGTTCTCTTTCGACAAAATGACTGTACACACAGGTTACTGTGCTTCATCATACTCTGTCTTTTTCTTTTCATATAAGCTAACATTTTAGTAAGTTGATCAGTTGTGTCATGTTCTTAGTGTTTGTGAATTTGTAGCCTTCTCAGTCTTAAAAAGTTCTTAAACAAAAGAAACGACCAGGAACTATTGGGGTAGAGTTTGCAGTGCTGGACATCACTGATCTTTACAAACACAAAATATGCAGCTGCTACAACTGTACAACTTCATTCACACAATAAGCAAGCACTGGGTGCCGTTTTTAGCAATATTAGGACAATGGGTTTACACAACACATTGACTTTTTCTTTTTCTGATATATGAAATGTTTCAAAAGCCACCATCATTTTATAATCTGTTACATGCTCATTTGCTTAATCTTCATGGTCCTTCAGATGTGGTAGAAACACAAACAGGAAAACACAAAAAGGGTTTTTTAGTTCCTGTGATTCCATTGTTCCCGGAACTGCGTGGTTGAAAATATAGCATTGTTTGACTAATCAGTGTGTTGAATTAGCTGACAAAATCTGTCAAATTGTTTCTTCAGTGTTATTCACCCTTTGTAACAGAATGAAGTCATGCTAAAGGATCTCAGAAAATCAAAGCATGTCAAAAGCATGTTTGATACAGACATGTGATTATCATTTCATCCAGTAATGACTAAAAGTAAATAATTAGTTTCCCATTACAAGAACCAGAAGAAACTGAAAATGTCAATTAAGACCCTAATGAATACTTAGTCGAGAAATCTTCTAGAAGGGGCAGCCTTGATCTCCTAACACCTTGTTTTATTTATTTTTTGCTGCTGCATACTGCTCTGGTCTTTCAAATGTAGTCTCACAACATTTTGCACTATTTCTCTCACATACATACAGTACATATCCACTCTCACAATGTAGCCTAAACTAACATTCGTTATTGTTGTTTTTCTTATTATTTGTTTATGTGCTTTAACCTTCTGGCTTTAAGTACTGTGCCTATACCATGAGGACTAGTTACTCTTCTTATACTGTAAATTTGCAAAGAAATTAAGTGAAAGGACATTAGTACTGATACCTTTTTTCCCCCCATTTTTTTCTATTTTACAATAACACTAATACTAATCTTTCCACAGGTCTTCAGCAGCAAGGTATATTTCGAGTTCCAGGCTCCCAGGTCGAAGTCAATGATATTAAAAATGCATTTGAAAGAGGTTAGTCCCAGTGCCCCATCTCCTCTTGATTGATTTTAAATTGCGTTTTGTCCACCTCAAAAGCCACAGTCTCTCGCTTGGGCTTCTAAAGTGCAAATATAGATCCCATGTGTCACATGTCACCCCGTAATGGACATGTAAACCATTTTATATGTATAATACATAAGACCAGCGTTTTGGAGTAATAACAAATGAGGAAACATAACTGCACTCTCAGTGTTTATATTAACCTCCCAACTTGAAATAAACATAAAAAAATGGCCTCAGTGCCATGTTACATGAACACTGATAGCCGCGATGATTAACGAGTGGATTAAATGTATGCTACATCTATAGGTGAGGATCCTCTGGTGGATGATCAGAGCGATCATGACATCAACTCTGTGGCAGGCGTTCTGAAGCTCTACTTCAGGGGGCTGGAAAACCCGCTGTTCCCTAAAGAGCGTTTCCTCGACCTCATGTCCACAACCAGTGAGTCCCATTCCAGGAAAACATCTGAAAAAATGTAAGGTTTTTTTATTTAGTGCAGCTTTCTGTGCAGTTTTTTTTCACTCTTTCTTCGTTCTTTCTTTTTACTTCAGAGCTTGACTCAGGTGCAGAAAGAGCTCATCACCTTCAGCAGATAATTGTGACTCTTCAGCGGCCTGTGATCATCGTCATGAGATACTTGTTTGCATTTCTAAATCAGTAAGTCCTGTCACAACAAAGTTTACTGGTTTGACACTTAGAAATGTGATACTAATTGCTTCTATCTTTCCAGTCTTTCTCAGTACAGTGATGAGAACATGATGGACCCCTACAACCTGGCTATTTGCTTTGGCCCCACATTGATGCCAATACCAGATGAGCAGGACCCTGTGTCCTGCCAGGCGCACGTTAACGAGGTCATTAAGACCATTATCATCCACCATGAGGCCATCTTCCCGACCCAGCGTGAGTTGGAGGGACCTGTGTATGAAAAGTGCATGGCTGGTGGGGAAGAGTACTGGTAAGTGTAACCCAAGATACGACATAGCCTGTTTTCCATAGTTTTTTCTATTGTGTGTCTTATTTGTAGGACACTATCAGACAGAAGTATTTTATTGTATTTGTTAATTTTTTATTTGAGTAGACCAATAACCATACTATATCCATATTTATAGCATTTAGGTGTTCGTTTGGGTCTTAGAAAGAGATATTCTACTCTGGATTTATTATTTGGATGCACAATTAATTTGTGATTCTCACATTTCATTTGGCTTTTGTTTTCATTTCTGTATTTAGTTTTAGAGAAACACTAAAATCAGAAATTGTATTTGTCTTTTATTTACATTAACATCTTATTTTGCATAAATAATAAAAATGGTTTAGGAATGAAGGACTGTCTGTCTGTTCTTTTGTGTTTCTGTCTGTTTGACTCCATATTTCTCCATTCAGTGAAAGCCCCCACAGTGAGCCAGGAGCTCTTGACGAGGTAGACAATGGTACCGGACCCAACACTAGTGATGAAGGTGAGTCACCACTGTAAGGACTGCAGCCGTACCTGAAAGAGCTGAAATAAACCGAAGTCTCAAATTGGATTTGGTCACATTTCTTTGTATTGCAGAGTTGGAGCAAATCGAGGCCATAGCAAAGTTTGACTATGTGGGCCGAAGTCCTAGAGAGCTTTCCTTCAAGAAGGGAGCCTCTCTGTTACTCTACATGCGAGCCTCTGAGGACTGGTGGGAGGGTCGACATAACGGTGTGGATGGGCTGATTCCACATCAGTACATTGTGGTACAAGACATGTGAGTAAAATACATTTGGTCTGTGAAGCCCACAAAAAGAAAACCATAATAACATTTTAGTTCTATCGAACAGACATTGTTTTAGTATAAAACAGCATCAGAAAAGCGATCCAGTCAAGATATCAGTACCTTGGTTCCACTGCAGGACAACAGCTACTTTGGGCTTGGTCATTATTTATGTTGCTCTATTTTCCAAAAGCTTGGCCTTTTATAAAACCTTCGGAGGGATCAGTGTGAATAAAATGCTCCTGATTTCCTGCGTGTTTTTCTTGTTGTCGTGACACAACTAGTTGAGATGGAAAGAAATGGCCCCTAATCAGCAATTAGCTGTAGAGCTGTAAGGAAGAGCACTTAGGTCACTCCTCGAATGCAGCCTTTAATTTCTGCTCTGGCCTCTTGCCTGATAAGCATTCCTGCATCACAGGGGAGGTAACAAAATTAAGAAGAAGAGTGACTAATGTACTACCGACAGTGGCGTTCAGGGACTAATATGTGATTAATATTGTCTGCAAAAGTAATGAGTCTCACTGTGCTTATGTGTGTTTTTGTGGCTAGAATGTAATTGTTAAGAATTCTTATCTGCGGCTCAAGAGATTAAACTTCTCCAAAGTTTGATCTCTCAAAGTAAAAGCCAGTGTTGACATTTCCTGAGGACAGCAGCCATTAATCGAGATCAACCTCTTCTGTCCGTCTGTATCAGGGATGATGCATTCTCAGATAACATTCAGAGGACTGATAGTGAGGCCAGCAGTGTACCACACCACGATGAAAGAGCCCCATCCAGAAATGACCACCAATCTCCTTGCGAACACACACCTGAGCACCGCTTTGGAGCAGCATTGGGAAGGTGGGGTTAGTTTAAACTCCATGGGATGTATGCCATCGGTAGTGAGAGGGGGCACGAGCACACACACAATACATACAGTGTCTACATGGTGTACACAGGCATTCAAATATTTTGTGCAAGTGTTCTGACTCAAGAAATTCAAACTGATAAATTGTCAAACTGTGATTTTTTTTCTTAGGGTGAGGGTGCGATCAGATGGAGCTCCAGTTCCACGCCACAGGAACAGCGCTGATAGTCACAGCCCCAACCGAGCTGCAGACCAGCCCCCCAGGGTTATGCCTCGGCCCTGCAGCCCACACAAAATAGCTGTTAGCAGGGGCCCAACAGACAGTCCAGAGAAACGGCGTCTCATCACATTTGGCAGTCAGGGCAACCACCCAGACAGAAAGGCCTTCATCAACAGCCACTCTCAACAGTCTTCGCCCAGCACCGCTCGGCATGCAAGTTTAGGAGATCACAAAGCCCTTGAGGCTGAAGCTCTTGCTGAGGTGAGTGTTAATTCTTGAATAGACTTAGTACATTAAAGTATGTGAATGCTACTCCCTGTATTTTACATATTTTAATATCAATCTAGAAAATAACACGTTATTATGATGGTGGTAATCATCTTCCCACATTTTTTTAATCCTATGAAAATTGCTGTATTATTAATTCACTAACCCTACTTAAAATCATGTGTTTTTGTTGATAGAGACCTTATACTTTAATAGATTGTAATATTGTACCTGCATCTTCACAAAAACAAACAAACAATATGATGTTGAAAAGGGAGGGGGAAATGTTTTCCCCCATCTCCAATGGAATTTACACCCTTGGTTTTAGTTACTGCTTGCCTGATTTTTTTTTAATATAAATTCCTAAATCTGCTCATGTTTGTCAGGACATAGAGAAAACAATGAATACAGCGCTCCATGAGTTGCGTGAGCTGGAGCGACAGAATGTAGCCAAACATGCCCCTGATGTTGTTTTGGACACATTGGAGCCCCTCAAACACCCCGGTGGAGCCCAGGATCCGCCTGGCAGCCCTCTCCACACCATGGTGATCAGGGATCCAGATGCAGCCCAGCGACGTAGCAGCAGCAGCTCCTCCTCCGAGACCATGACCACTTTTAAACCTGCTCTGTCGGTACGTAGACCGAATGCGCCTCTAAGGCCCCCGCCTGTCAGACCCGTCCGGCCTGCTCCTGTGATTGGACAGGGCCAGGGACCACACCGCTCCAGCAGCTCTAGTTCCTCTGGTCTGGGCAGCCCAGGCATCACACCCACTGACAGGGTCTTTCCTGTAAAACCTCCCTCCCCATCGCCATCCACCTCCTCCTCATCCTCAGACAAACAAGGTAACATGTAGCTTCCATCAATCACAATTCAAATGGTTGGAGAACATTATGGATACTGAGTGATTGGGATTACCATCACGGACCTACACCTCTTTTTGACAGCAAAACAAACATTGACACCTGGTGATGAATATTTACAACTTATCTTGTACAGTGTAGGGCGGCTACTGCTGGTTTCTGACAACTGTGTGCCCACACATTTACTTATTGGTGGTATACTGTATTACAATATTACGCATAAATAGGATTTAAATCTATGAGAATAATTTTATAGAATGCTACCATGCTGAATAGCCATGCTGGATTTAAAAAAAAAAAGGGATGCACTGGAATATACTTCTGTTTACTGAAATGTGACAATGAAACATCGCATGTTATTAGGTTGCAAAAATGCTGTGAGCTTGGACTTTGTATCTGGTTTCATGTTCCATTATGAAGATACACTTAAGGGAATATTTCACCACTAGTTATGTGGACACGAGTCTGTGCTGGTGTAGTCTATTAAAACTTTAACTCTTTCAGCGCCATTTATATTGACAGAGAACTTTCCTTAGAGAGCCTGTCCCACAGTGCCTGCATATACCAACAGACAGACACACCATGGCTGTGTCTAAATCACTCTCTATTTACTATTTAGAGCACTATATTAACTGTCCGCCATTTTATTCGAGTTCTGACTGGGAAATTTCCATCTACAGTAAGTATGTGCTCTCATAAAAATCCAACAATAGAGTAGTGTGCATGGCATGTAAACTCTTCTCTACCAACAATCCCCAATACCATGCATCACATTTTATAGATGTGAAATTTACAGTTATGTGTAGCCACACCTGTTAGTGATGACGCAAACTAATGCTGATTCATAAGTTTCAGGAAATCTAAATGTGTTTTTCACTATAGAGTAAACTATTGAGTGTCTGTTATAGGGCGAGATATGAGTATATGACACATGAGTGATTTTAGACACAGCTCATGGCTGAATGGTAAATCCAGTTTTGAATTGCATAAAGTTGTAGTTCTTCTAATGGTCACTAGATGCTGGCTCCAAGGAAATTACATCTGTAGAGCCACTATTTTAAGTTTTTTTTTTGAGATTTTGGCACCATAGAGTGGTAGCAGAAAAAAAACAAGTGCTTGCTACACCTCCAAACCCTCCACCAATCCAAGCCATGGAAACTGAGAAGGGCTGAAAGCAAACACATGGATGGCACCAACTTTCACTGGAATTAGCACAATTTTTTACATTCAAATTTATCAGAATAAATTTGAAAAATGCTATAATTATACAAAAATCCTACACATAAAGGCAAAATGGAAATATCCCCAGCATTTCCCTTGAAATGCCCAATTATTTTTGCCCCAAAAGAAGAGTAAGAAGTTCCAAAGAAACTGTAAAATGTTGGTTTGGATTGGTCAGCAACTGAAACACAAATACTCCAAGTGACTTTCTCATTGCAAGTGTCGCTGCTGCAGTCTGGCCAGTTGGTGGCCAGACTGACCAGCATAGTACTGGGTTGGGCCAAGTTAACTGGTAGCAGTGCAGCAGTACAATTAACAACAACTGAGACTCTGCCTCTCTTTATTGCATTTCCAATGCTGACATCTTGACTGGACCAATGAATCTTTTCTCAGCCAAAACTATATTTTTTTCTTCATTCATTAATCTCAGAATAGGTCAGTGGACAGCAGAAGTAGACCATGCTGCAGGGCTACAGTTACACAGACATTGACAGTTAGTTATTGTGGACATTATAGACAATACAAGGAAATAAAGATGAAAATCAGGTCAATGTTCTTATAATATAGTCATCTCTCTATATAAAATGATTAGCTGTGTTACCTCAATAAACAGGTAAATTCTCCTACAACTCAAGTGACTAATGCACTTATAAACACTACAGGGAACTGTGCTGCATTTGTAGGTTCTGCGTTTTCATTTTGATGAAGTTGTACTAGAAACATGATAAAGCACATCAGTATCATTGAAGCTTTCATAATGTCTAGATTCCACATGGTCAGTTCAGGCTGTGTAGATGAACTTGTTTACTGTTGGTGGTGTTTGTCGTCTGTCTTATAAGGATGATCAATATATCTTTAAAGTGTAATAGGTACAGTGGATTGAAAATATATACATACTGTTAAAGGATACTTGTATAAATAACATTGTATCATAGGAACAGGATATATTATAATGTCTAGTGTGTAGATTTTTGTAACTCTTATCCTTGCACAAACATTAACAAAACAATAAATAAATTAAACCTCACAGAAACTTCTCGTTTTATTGCCTTGTGACTGTTCAGTAAAGATGTAAAGAGCTGCATGGAGATGGCTGAGGATGAACAGTGGCCATTGATAGTTATGACAGTGCACAATAGTTATTGGAAATGCATGCAACACTGTGTCTATGCAGAGACTGCATTATTATCTTTTATTTAGATGGAATGTCCTTGTTACAGTGAATATCTGTGGTGAAACGTTGCATGCACATTCAAGACTGCCTGACTTGACAGCACAGCTCGCTCACTGACTAGAGTGGTTTTGCATCGCCATCTACTGGTCACCATTGATTTTCAGCTCATCCTCTTGAAAGACTACCAGGTTACAGTTAAAAATCATGGAAATACCAACATAAAATGCACCACCTGCAGATAACAGCATTTACAGGTTTCTTCATGTTGATGCAGTAACAATAATATTCCTCTAATATGATAAATATAATAATATAACAATTTGAAAGAGGCACAATAAGTACTTTTACTTTTGATACTTTAAGTATATTTTGCTGACAATGTACTTTGACTTGTAATGGAGTATTTTTAGACTTTTAATTAAATAAATAAAGAATCTTAGAATGTCTCCCATCACTGATAGTATTGTACTATAGTATTTACATTGCTTACACGCTCATCAAGACATGCAGTTACCACTTGTGCCCTGTGGGTGGAGGCATTGTCATCTTCGAACACAGAGAGAAATGCTTAACCATGGGATGCAAGTGCTGACTCAAAATATCTCTTTATTTTTTGGTATTTAAATTGCACTCCGAGACCTTGTGAGTGAATGATACAAGAAAAAAGCACCGTAATTTACAACACATCAGAGCCCAAAATTCTTCTTATTGTGGGAAACACATTCACTTAATGTTTTCCAAGTAGACTACTGCTTGTTCTCCAGTGGAGTTAGAAGTACTCAAATATTTCACTTAAGTAACCAATACAACAATGTAATATTACTAGTAGTAAAACTGCATTAAAAATCCTACTTCAGTAAATGTCCAGAAATATTATCCGCTAAATATACTTAAAGTATCAAAAGTAAAGTGGCACCTGTGGGTGATGTATTATTGTACATCATATTATTAGATTGTTAATACTAATGCAACAATGTATGAGTAGCATTTTATTGTTGTAGCTGATTGAGGTGGAGATAGTTTTATCTACATTTTATACAGTTATAAAGTCGTTTAGTCCAGTGGTTCCCAACCTGGGGGTCCCCTCCAAAGGGTCACAAAATATATTGGATGGGTCATGAGATAATAAATGGGGAAAAAAGATTGGGCACACAAATGTGTATTCAATGGGCATTTCCCATAGCAGTTCCACAAAACGGACATCCTCTAAACTTCTAAGAACTCCTAAAAACATTTGCAACATGACCAGGGGCCCACAATAAGATCATCATGGAAAATCTTAATAATTTGAAAAGTTAGTAGTGACTATAGCTGTCACACAAATGTAGTGAAGTAAAAGTAAAATTTTACAATTTTACAATTTTAAGTATTAATTAACAGAAAATCAAGAGCACCTCAGCCACTGTTCTTTAAACAAGTTCATACTTGTGTGTGTTTTTTGAATCTGTAAGGCTTGTGAGCACAGACGCCTGTAGTCCTCCATCCTCACCCCCACCCCAAGCTCAGCCACACATATTTTGATCATTTCAATTGTATTACTTGCTGGTGTGGAGGTCAACGCCCTGATTGAAAACCTAAGCTGAAAGTAACTGATTACTGGTTGATTAATACAGATTATTTACATATGAAATAAATAGTTCAGATAAAAAAAAAAAATATATATATAAAATAGAGATAAATGTGAATATATGTATATAAAATACACATACATGGTCTTCTCTGCCTTGTTTTGTTTTCCGTATCCTGATCAAGGTAATTCTGGTTGGCTGTTTTATTTCTTCCATGGCCAGCTCTCAGAGGCAGGTTTAACTCATTTAGGTGTGTTTATTGAGATTAAAGTGGGAATATAATCTGATTATGACCTTGCTCGAGGCCTGAATGGCTGCCAAGAGGGAATGGACCAGCCGTGTACTAACACTCAGCTTTCTGGCTGTGGCTTCCTAGCTCAAAAGGCCTTTTCATTAATGCTGTGATATGATTAGCAAGGCCACCAGGGCGGCAGCTAACACAAGGTTGGGGATTGTGGAATCAATCCCCTCAGTATTTCCAAACAATACATCCCTTCAGCCCCAGGGTATTAGGATATACGTTTTGTGATACAAACAAAGTAAATAAAGAATATGGACTTGCTTATTTTACTTAGTTTACTTTTATGATTTCCTACTCCAGTTATCATCTAACAACCCGTCATATTCATCTTGCAATACTCAGGTTGGGAACTACTGTCCTAGATAATGACAAGTAATGTAATCCATTTAATTTGTTTTAGCAAAAGATAAAAAAAAATAATTCTATAGGATATTTAGCCATGTAAACGTTTTTAATGCAGACTAATTCCCTCCATTAATAACATATCTGTTCGTAATTTGATCAGGTCTGTTTGTGTGATAGTTAGAGGTAGGCATGTATTTGTTTGACAAAGGCATGCTGTAACAGATTTCAGTTGCTGCTCACTTGATCTGTTGCCCTTTGTTAAATCAACCAGTTAAACTGTCTGATTCAATATAACCCATTGTAATCATTAAACGATGCATATAATTGATAAGATGTTGATCCAAAGTCAACAAACAGTTGAGACTTAAGACTCTAAAGTGCACTGAACTGGCTCACAGTTCCATATTACGATGTGTTTTTAGTCTTAGTATTCAATAATAAGTTGAGAGGAAATGGGTTAAATAATCTTAATATTATGAGATGTGTATGATATCCTTCATGATGGGATTTAAACTGAAAAACTAAATTGCTCATCTTGTGTTCCACTATGAAATATACATTGATAGTCTAATAGATTGTAATTGGTATCTCAGTCATTCATGCCCTATTATTTGTTTTTCAACATTTGAAACATCTAACTGAAATATGACTGAAGTACAACTCAAGCAAAAAAAACTAGTTTACTGTACAATAGGAAAGTTACTGGAGTTACAAAATGATGCTTTGATTGTTCTTAAAAAACATTTGCACATGTACATAATGTAAAATATTCACCACTACTATTACTATTTTATGCTGTTATGCTGATGTTTCTGTAAGACAATGAACCGATCCATCCTTCTCACAGTCCAAGTTGCTTCACTCGCTGGTGCAAATACCCCAGAGTCATCTCACTGTCATAAATGTGGTTAACTGCAGAACATGGAGTTATCACAACCTGGCAAGAAAGAGTGATCCATGCACACATGTTTGAAAGTAACTGAAATGATTAAGCTTGTCTCCAAACTAAATTGCCAGGGCGAAACTTGGAGACTCTTTCAATTTTAATTTTTTAGTATGTGCTGCCATGCATAGTTCCCTAAAGTTGTATTCAGAAAATTAAGGAGTACACATTTAAGGTACTGTGGAGCAATGAAACAAACAATTCTCCAGACACTCAATGCAATTTGGGATTGTTTTGTTAAGTATGCATGAAGTGCTATATTACTGTACCAATCCTGTTCTCTAATTCCCCCCTCCCCCCCTGGCAGGTGTCCACATCCCCTCTTCCACACCATTAGGTTTCCTTAGAGCATATAATTTCAACTGAGCAGAACTGATTGCTGACCACAGACCAACCTTGTAATGTGACCCATTCATTCAGACATTTCAAACTTTTACATCAATCATTTTCTGTATTCTCACTAACAACTGTCAAACATCCAAACTGACAAAATGCCCCATCTGAAGTGTGCATCTTTTGTCTATGCCAGCTGCATAATCAGGATATAGGACATTAATCTGATCCAGCAGATTTTCATTACAAAATATTTTCTAAATATTTTATAAAATAGTTGATGATATAGATTAAGTGTTGCTTCTGAAATTAATTTGCTCCTCAGAATAGTTTACCTTGATGACCCCTTTCATTTTTTTGTAAATAACATACACTATGTATAGTATGTGGCTTTCCTGGCTATCTCTAGTATTCTTTTTTATATCCCCTGTGAGTATTACAACCTAAATTTTTCTGGGAAATGCTGAATATGGGTTATAATGACCTAGAATTGGAATGCATTATATTCCCTTGTCAAGGCTGTATTATGGGTGGTCAGAATAACACAGCATGATTTTCATGGTCAGGAACCGCAGCCAACATTTGTCTTGTTACCATGTCTTTTGTGGTCTGCAGGTACATTCCTTCATATCCGTTCTCCTTATTAACTGGCTGACAGGGTCAACCTTAACACAAAGCTGCTGTCAGTACTGAAAGTCTTCATCTGTTGTCATTCAGCTTTTTTTTTTAAAACTTTATTTCAATCAGGCAAGTCAGCAAGAAATTCTTGATTTTAGTACAATGATGGATTGGGAAAAGTCAAGAAGACTCCGAGAGGTAGTGACTTAATTAAACAAACAGCTTTGAAGGACATCTCATCCGCTCCGAGACAAGGTGCAATGTAAAAGAAGATCCAGCAGTTAAGCACACTGACACATCCATCGTGAAATATTTTCAGACAGGTACCACCAAGTGGAAAAAAATGTCAACAGTAAAAGTATATTTTGAATTATTAGGATGCAGATGTGTCATACTGAAAGAGATATTTCAGCTTAATCTCATCATCTTTAGTTTTAATGAGTATTAAAACAAAAGACCAGTCTTCAGTTCAACTGTCAATAAATGATCAAATTTAGCTTTGATGAACATTTTGTAGTGAAATGAATACGCCTCGTTCAAAGTATTGTTGGGCCACTCTAAATGTCTGATACATTACGTATGTGTTACATATAAACAAGCAGATGTGGAAAAGCAAAGTTTTTCTGTCCAGGACACCAGCATTCATATCTCTTTGATATGTGACAACTTCTAACATGTCAATTTTAAAGGAATGGCTCAACAATTTGAGAAATATATTTATTCACTTTCTTTCCGAGAGTTAGATGAGAAGATCAATACAATCTCATCTGCTTTAAGTACGGCGCTAGAGCCAGGAGGTGGTTAGACTAGCTTAGCATGAAGACCAAAACCTTTATGCTCACTAATGATTAGTTTCATCCAGCTTAATCGATAGATATAATTGTATCTCATTCATTGAATTTGTACGCAAACAGAAATGACTACCCGGGAACCTCACTGTGAAGAGAACACTCTGGGATGTCAGTGGGCCTGCTCCAAGAAATCGTTCTAGCACATCAAGTGAAACAATAAGTTGTTGCATTTACATTTCTGTTTGTGTACAGATTCACTGGAGATACGTGTTAATTAGTGAGCTTTAGAGGTGTTGGTGGTGTATTTTTTTAAGAGAGAGCCCAGTTGTTTCCCCTCTTTATGCTAGCCAGGCTAACTTTATGCCTCCTGACTCTAGCTCTGACACTAGAGTGGTACGGTTCTTCTCATCTAGTTCTCAGAAAGAAAGAGAGTACATTTCCCAAAATGTTGAGCTTTTTTTAAAATATAACATTGGCTAGATTTTGCAGTCATTAACTGTTGATCATATGCAATACAAATGTTTTAACCAATAAAACACAGAGGCAGATATGGGATGTAGCAGCACTACATCAAGATTCCAGTTTGTGTTTTACTTCATTCATTTACCATAAAAGGTAAAGCTTTTGTGGCAAATGTTAATGCTTTTTTCTAGTTTCATACCACCTCAGACAAGTGTTTAAGTGGTGCTTTGTCTTAGCTACAGCAGAAGGTTAAATTTTGTGAAAGAAAAACCTACTGGTCAGACTAATTAGAGGAGAATACGCTTTGTCTTCTGAACATTGAGACTTGTGAAAACCGCTCGTGGTAAAATCATGTCCTTTTTTCATCTAATTGAATACAATGAAGATTAACATTATGAGGACAGCTGGAAGCTCAGAAAAGCCAGCAGAAAAAAATCTATTTCCTTTCTTGAGCGCTATTACGGAACTACCGGCAACCAAGACGAGCATGTGATACAATCTTTGCAGAGCATAGTGCAAAAAGTCCAGTTGTGCGTTAAAAATAATGAGCTGCTGAAGCTTGCTTATGTGTGAAAATTGTGCCAGTAACACATTTAAATTTTATGTGAGTGGAATGACCCCTACCATGCAGCCTCTCTTGCCCCTATTTTATGAGAGTTGCAAACATCCAGGTGTCTGTTTCCAATCAGAGGGACATGGAGGGGTGAGTCAGCCCCCCTCCCATCTGCTCCCTGGCTCTGCTAGATATTACCGGCAACAACTGGAAGGTGCTGAGGTAACTGTCAGGAGATGTAGGGGTCTGATCAACTAAATCTCTCAGAAGACGGGAATTTTGGCCCAAGAGGAAGTAGGAGAGAAAACAGTCAGATAATAACTGATGACCGGAGGCAGACGTCAAAGTGCCAAAATACTCCTGGCAGGTCACAGTGATTAATATCTCATTCAGTGAGTCTCAGGATCCATCACCAGTGGAACTAATGCTCTTATGGAAAAATACTTATCTGTGTCCTGCAGGTGAGTGGGATAGATTTGGATATAAAGAGCTACAATTCTCCTCTCAAAGTCAAATTTAAACTTTTCAAGCAATTCTTTAACACAAGATTGCCTTGTGCTTGAGAAACTGAGATCAGGATACTCTATACCCTTTTTAGAGGGCCCAGCAGGTCATTTCTACTGACCAAGTGGTTCGTACAAAGGTGACTGATCAATATTTTTATGTGTACCCGCAATAACTGATTTATTTGCCACTTGGAGATAGTGGAAACAAGTTGTGAACTCAACATATCATCCTTTTAAGTTGATATGAACTTGTTAGCAAACAGTTGCTTATTTACACATCCAACTCTGTTTTTGGTATCTACACATTCCTACAAAAGTGGGTCTAAAACCCTACGTCAGGGTGCCCACTTTTCAGTTTAATTTGGAGGGAGATTCGGTATCTGTGAAGTCTGTGCATTTTACGTGTAGGCCTTCTGTGACTTTACCCACCACAGAGGTCGGGCTCATCACTTCTCAACCCCCAAGAATTCTGTTTAAAAGAAGCCAAATTCACAATTTTAAAGCATGTATATATGAAAAGCCAAGTCAATAATCTTGGTCAATGATAAATACAAATGACAAAGTACATGGGGATCTTCCCCCAGAAAATTATTAATTTCAGAGACTGTTCTCCTGCATTCTAGTGAATTTATGGAGTCATTTTGTTTTTGAAATGGTGAGGACAGGGGGGGAAGGGTGGACTGAAAATGGGACTCTCAGGAGAATCTGGTGGATTAATAAATATATGAGAGGATATGATTAAATTTTCTTCATATTGTTAACGAATGCTATTGGTGATTTGATTTTGAAATCTACAACATATGACATTTATCAAAATATGAAATTTTTATATATATATATATATACACACACAAGTCACACACTGTCAATTGTTTTATCAAGATCACTGTAAACTAGTATCTAGTAGGGCTATCTCTTTATTATGAGTAGTACATTATGATTATACATTCTCACTGTAACTCAAAATACATACTTTTATACTACTAAAAACATAGCATAGCCACGATCTCATTGTCTTAAATTGAATGGCTTATATAATTATTCCCGCCAGGTGTTGATAATAGATGCGAATATGCTTCCGTGGTAGATGAAAATGTTTCAGCTTGAGCGAAAAAATCACATGATGCTGTGTCACGAAAGCTTCCTTGTTTGAGTCCAGTCTCTTGGGTTAACGTAACATCACTCATAGTGATGAACCCACGGAGAAATAACACCCGGGAAAGTTAGCAACTAGCTGGTGAACACATTGGAGCATTTAGCTGCTAAAAAGCTACATATGAACTCAGTAGTTTAGACCAAAAGAGAGTTAAAGATGAGTGCTTCTGTCCATATGAAGATCATGTGGGGGTAAAGGTTAGTTGTCTTTTAAAGGAGTTCAGGTGATACTTCCTGTCTGATCTGCTCAAGGAAGCCGGTAGGCTATGTGGTAAAGTTTAGGAATCAGTCTCAATTTCAACATGCATGCAAGTAGCTTCACTGTTAGCACAGACTGTGTTTTTAAACATTTTGAAACGGGGACTATCTCACTGCATGAGAACGCACTCACCTCCATCTGTTAAACATATAACTGGAATTTCTTTCCTTCAAGTATAAGGTCCAGTGGGTCTATTATGTAAATGGCCAGGAGCAGCTCAGATTGAGATTTGATATGGATAGAGTTTTGTCAATCTCATTGCTTGAAGCCTTGTTACTACATTACACTGCTGAGAGCTCCCCAGTATCGATTTCATGGATATCATCTGTCTCTGTTTAATATGAGATACAGATGCAGGATCTCTTTCCCACATTTGAGCTGCAATGTGTTATAAATACTGTATCAGGGGATTGTTTGTGTGCTTAGCCTTTTCTCTTCCTGTGGACAAGAAGTGGGCAGCCACAGTGGACAGTGGCATCAAGCTGCAAGCGTCTCATGGGTAAAAAAAAACCCTGAGGAGTAAATGTGTTTAGACATCCACACATGCTACCACTGTGTACTCAGCATTCCTGACCTCGCCTGATGTACATTATATTTAGTTCCGTCATGGTTAAAGTTTTAATAACTGACCTCCTTAAAACGATTGTATTAATAATGTAAGAAACCTCACTTTGCAGTAATTTGCCTTTTTAGCCACACTAGCGGTCGGCCGGTCGGTCAGTCTGTCTGTCCACCGGTTTTGTAGAGACTGATTTATCTGAACAACTAGTAAATTGATTGCCATGTCATTTGTTACATATATCCATTGTGCCCTGAGGATGAATCCCAATGACTTTGGTGTTCCCCTGACCTTTCCTCTAGTGTCACCATCAGGTCAAATTTAAAATGTTCTGTTTATGACCAAATACCTGCCCAACTAATGACATTCCCATTAACCTCTGCTGTACTTTGTGTATAGTGCTAACATTAAAGCTGCTAAACATCAGCATGTTAGCAAGGTCATTGTGAGCATTAAGTGCAGCATCACAGAGCTGCTAGCTATATACTCCTAGTCTTGTTTCTAAACTCTATAAACAGAAAAGTTACATATTGATGTTCTCGTTTGAAAATAATCAGACTGAAGGATTTCATGTCCTGGCATTGGAAAAGTTAACAGTCCGTGAGACTTTGAAACCTTTTCAAATCTGTTTGGATAAACTCAAAAAAATACAGTGGTCAGGCTACAAATTAGGGTGCTTTTCTCAGAAAGCTTGACAATTTGGAGTATAGTAGTATTTTAGATCAATTTTTACTGCAGATCTATAGATAGATAGACTGACTTCTGACCTGACAATGATTTGTAAACTGCCCCAAGCTTTAATGCCATTCTTGAAACATAAAGAGCAGATCTAAGTTCTCTGTCATGCCCAATTTTCCACAGCTGCAACTCAAGTGCTCAAGTCAACTTTTTTTCATTGCGCATACAGCAATGACTTCTGAAGACCAAAATAGCCATTTAGATGTATTTCTTTAGACTTCGGTGGTCGTGAATCCAGATCATGTAAGACCCCATTCAGCTGGTAAAAAGGAAATGTAGAGCAAGAGAACCACCATCCACCTGATGGGGGATCAGAAATAATGAGGATCTGAAGCATCAAATTAAAGATAAATAACCATACAATGGTAATCCTTGCCAACAATTTATCATACCCAGCATGTAAATATTTAGCAAAACCTGTTACAGATGTTTTCTTTATTCCTCTGCTCCTCCATATACGTCCAAAACCTTCTTCAGCAGAAACAGAAGATGCAGCCACAAAACAGATTCACTCCAGAAATGTTATGAAGACATAATTGACTCATATTATGCAACAACTAAGCCCCCGCTATGAGTTGGTTTGGCAGGTGACACGGTGAATCAACTTCAACACATTGTGACCACTTGGACATCTACATTCTTTACAAGATGCACAAACTGTCTCACCACAAAGAAGACTTTATATTTTTCCTTTCTAGTATTATTGTAAGAATTCTTGATGCACGTCATCTCAAGTGGTGTCACTTTAATTATCACATTTATGAAACTTTCATGATTATTTTTCCATTTTTGAAAGAAAATCTCTTATTTTCTTTCATCGAGCAGATCAAATTTGGCAGATATATCTGAGCTATTTCGCTGTAGCATGGTTGTGATTAGCTTTGAAGAGCTTTGGGGTGCTGTTTAGTGTCCAAATTTGTTTGCTCAGATCTAAAGAGGCAGAACTGGAAAAGCTGATTATATTTGTTTACTTATTGAATGACCACTGGTCTGCAGGGATCTGCTGGGAAGAGATTCAGTGAAATACATGGAACAGGAACTAAAAATATCTTGTGATTTTCTTTTTGGTAGAAAGATTGCATGTTAGCTGAGGGATGTTATGCAAATCAAAGAAGGCTTTCATCTGACTAAAGATGTTAGATCAGGGCAAGGTGTCTGATCGAACAGTTTGTTAATCCCAGTCCAGTACTGTTAACCTCAGGAAAAGCCTAACTAAAACAAGGTCCCTTTAATAAGACAACATCATATGCCATAATGGGTACTATGAATATTAATATCTATTCCATACCATCAAGTTTTACTACATTTAGGATTTTTAAAAGTTACTCTTCTAAATAACGAGTTGTGAATGAGCGCAAAGAAAAATGGCCCTCTCCCCAAGCCTGGCAGATATTAATGGTCAATTCACTTAAGACATACTGTATAAAGCGCTGTGCTACGGCACGCAGGAGTCAGTTGTGCTCTTGGCTCAAAACATGTGTTCTTCACTTTGGCATTTTTTTTAAATTTTCATTACTAATTTGTCATTGGTGGAAATGTCCATTAATGGCCAATCATTCCATATATAAAGAAAACATCCGAAATTGATATACCTTTTCTTTTCAGTCAATTCGTAAACAGAAATTTCCTCTGTGTGTGTTGCTATCTTGTTTTATTCTGTAAACATAACAACAGCCTGTGACTAACTTTCATTTCCTCCTGTCTTGTGTGATGTAGGGATAAGTTACAGGCAGGAAATCAAAACATGATGATATTTGTTCAGAACAGCCTTTGCATAGCTCATACCAGTTTTGCTGACACAAACGAAAAAATAAAATGTTTCATACCTGCCTTTAAGCTAAGCAGGCGATGCAAAAACATACCTGTTATTCTCTGGTATAAATTGAATTGCATTGTATTTCCATCTGGTATTGTTACGTTTATTGTATCATTATCACCATATCCTTTCTTCAATGTCTTACATGAGACAGTAGAGTCAACTGCTACAGTGTATGATTTGTGGCCAATTTAACCGGATTGTATTAGAGGAGAGATAGATAATGCAGGAAGAGTCTGGCTTGAGGTAGAAGGCTGCGTTAGGCTCTGTTAACTCTTTTTACAACTAAATTGCAATTAAATCTTTATTGCATACTGGTTTAAAGTTCTCTTTCAGATATAGAAGATGAGAAGATGAGAGAAACAAGGGGGGGGGGGCCAACATTAGCCTGGTTTTGTCTAAAGGTAACACACCGCCCCCTCTAAAGCGCTCTAATTAACACTTTGTTTATTCTGTACACAGCCAAAATGTGAAAGCAAAAATGTGATGTTTCAGGAAGTAATGTGCTGGCACTAGTGGCTGGGCCAGTGAGTTTATATTAAGCTAGCTAAACATATGGTAGCCTATAGATCAAATCTTATCATATGGTATAGATCTTCTCATTTAACTCATGGCAACAAATCAAATAAGCATATTCCCCAAATAGTTGAGCTATTCCTTTAATGCATCAGAAAAATATATTTGAACTTGTTGCATCTTTCCACCTCAGATATAGCCTAATATTTCTCATTGCTTGAATTGAAAGCTTGAAAGATTTTTGCTCACTGAGAGAGATGATAAGAATGATATGAAACTGCCTCACAGAAGGAAAGGATAAATGGGCAGGGTAATGGGCAACATATGTAACATGCCTTGAGACTTCACTGAAGATTGACCGCTTACTCCTTAAATGTTAATTAAATTGTCTCATTAAAATTTAATCAGCCCAGAATGTTAAAGAGGGTGCCATAGATCCCTCTGGATTGTATTCTTTAGCTGACATTCTGATACAAAACTTCCCACTGATGTACCAAAGAACAACTGATTCTGGTGTTACATCAAAATACTGCCACTGTTATATCGTCAAAATGTATCCGTGTCTTTCTTGCTATTGTCACGTGTATTCATTCAGACTGAAAGAGGCAAACGGACTCCTTTTTTGTATACTGTCACACTACAAAATATGTAAGCTTTGGTTTTGTTTTTTTTGCACAGTGGGGATACATTTTTACGTTTGTGTGTTTTTGTGTCACTATGTGTTTTTCATGCCGTTTTACTTCACGGTGCTTGTTTTGCAAGCCTGAACGGCGCTTTCTCTTGCTATTTCTCTGGGATCGAATGTATCACATTTCACCTAACAACTCCACATATCCTTTCCATATTTTGCTTTTCCAAGTTTGAATATTATTTGAAAAGCCAACACTGCCTACATTAAAGCTAACACAGTGACTAATGTTATTTTTATATAACAGTTTTCTATTACTTTCATGCATGCAGTTTATTTGTTTCAAGACAATACAAACTTATGTTTTGTGGACAAACTTTGTTCATACACACAGAACTTCATTTTAAATTCCAGACAGGATCCCAACATTGTCAAAGATATGTGTCACATGTATCGTAAAATGCGTACAAGACTTAAAATAATGGTGCAGCCATAACAAAACAGTGTCTTGGCTTTCAATAGTTCACTCAATGAAGTGTTGGAACAGGCAGATTCAAATTATGTCATTTTGTCATACATGGAAAATATTTTTTGTAAGTTAAAAGCTACATAATGGAAAATTTAAGGGTAAAATCTTTTTCCAAAAGGTTAAGAAAACATACATACATCTGATTCAAGATGCTTACTTTTCTTGCATGTTTGCTTTTCAACCCAGCTACATGTCCTGTTATTACATTATATGCCAGATAACAGTGCTTTCACATACTCTTGGCCTGGGTCAACCAACACCCACTCTTTCCATTTTGGTCTGACTCTGAGGAAAACATTTCAAAATATAACAGGACGACACAAATTTTAGACTGACCTCAGAAAGACCAATAGTACTAATTATTAAGTATTAATTGATTTATTTGCTCATGTATCACTTAAAAATAACAGAACAACAATATTTAGTCTTGAATTAAAGTTATTGAATCCAGAGTTTGTAGAAAGACATAAAGACAATTCTAAATGTTTTTAAGTGAAAATGAGATTTTTTGGGTAGCCAGTTTTGCCCTGGGGGAAAATTTCTAAAGCCTAGAAAACAACATGCGTTCTCATAATGTCAAATAATTCAAGGAATGACCATCTACTTCTCCTAGAGGCACCTGTCTCAGAACAAAAACTACAGAATATAGAGAAATATTACAATTCATGTATACTAATCTATGAAATTATATGACGCAGACTAATTAGTGAATAGTTCCTAAATAATTCAGATTTAATAATTATATAGATAAGTTATTTGAGAATAGGCTGTACAATTCAGTTCAATTAAATTTTATTTATATAGCCCAATATCACAAATCACAATTTTGCCTCCAACAGCTTTACAATCTGTATAACATACGACACCCTCTGTCCTTAAACCCTCGATTTGACTAAGGAAAAACTCCCCAAAAAAAAAACCTTTTAACCCTTTAGGGAAAAAAATTGATAGAAACCTCAGGAAGAGCAACAGAGGAGGGATCCGTCTCCCAGGATGGAAATACATACAATAGATGTTGTACAGATTAGATTCACAACAGAAAATCATATACAATTGTAATGAGAAAATGTAGGTTGGAAAACATAAGTGTAGAGGACGGATGCAGAAGTGATAGTACATACAATTATGATGTGACTGTAGTATATATAATTATTATGAAAAGTGTAGAATATAAAATATAAGGGAAGAGGATGAATCCAGAGGGACAAGTTAGAACAGTTGGAATGAACATTTATCATTATTATTATTATTAGCTGCTACTGTATAATTTCCATTAACTCTGAACCAGCTGCTAAATGGCACAAAACTATCCTATGATGTACTGTACATAACAGTTCATATTTTTGTTCTCTCATGTTAAGTGGGGCATCATAATGAGGTGTTTGTAGGAATGGATCATTAGGTCGTAACTACAGCACCATTGTGTCCCCTCAAACTTACCATCACCCTAACCAACTGACAAATAGTTATCGAGTTTTAATTGAGACTGCACCATTAGTTCAGGGTTGACGTGAAGCAGAGATAGCTGAATTTAATTCCATTTCATATCCAGAGGAAATGAACATACCACATCCACGATTGGCTAGCACAGCCACACTGGTAACATTTACTCAAAGCTAAAGTGACGCTTCAGGCTACTTCAGATATTTTAAGTCGTTATTTTACAAAGACACATTTTTAGCCAAGCTATCAGCATGGCTCTGGGGATGGCAATGATGATCTGTTGGTTGTTGCATCGCTTTGGACCAGACCGAAATATCTCCACAATGTTTGAATGGATTAGTTTTCGCATATTGTGAGTTTATGAATGCAAGGCTATAGTGTTCCCCAATCAAACTTTAAACCACACCTCTTCGACTCTGCTCCTCAAAGACACTTTGGTAGATAGTGATGAAGGAATAACAATGTCCCTTTATTTTATTATTTAATGTCTTAGATTATGTTTTTTCGACTTAAAGCTTATATGAATAAACAATATTTTTAGACCATGCTATGTAAATGACTGTCTCAGATTCCTGGTCAGCTCAGTCGATAGCTCTCAGATAGAGCTCCACTGGAAAAGGAAAAATCCTCCTCTTCTTTAGCATTCATTGCCTATGGATATTTTTAAGAATTCAAAATGTAGTCCACATCTTGTTTTCATTTTACATGCTCCCCGTGCAATCTGTAAACACAATTATCTTCTTTCACTGGTACGATACACAGAGAGCAGTCAAGAAATTTCTCAGCACTATACACTGCTCAGTGTGACAAAGTCTGCCACTGCTAAACTAAATAAATCTGGTTTGAATTATTTTATAATGAACTGCACTCAGTGTGAAGCCAGATGCCAGAGGTTTTGTTGTACTACAAAATATGATGGTCTGTTGATTGACAGGTAAAAACAGCACAATCTTGCTCTCTTAATTGTTATGAATAAAGGAAAACAAATCAAGTGTTAATTAATCACATTAAATCTGCCTCCGTTCTTTATTTGCTCTCAGAATTTGGTTTCTACCATTTATTATTACAACAATACAGCAATACATAGAACAACACATAAACAAAGAAAAATATCTAGATGAAGGAAGAAGGTAAGCGTGCTTCAACCGACTCATGAGGAATGAGACCTGTCCGGAGTAATCTTGTATTGGGAGAGACTTCAGAGGTAAAATCCAAAGTAAACTGGAGCACATGGACTTGAGGCAACAAACTTTATTAAATGACTAACATTTCGACGTGTCTTCAACAAATGTCTATGAAGTACTTGGGAACGATAGAAATTCCTTCTTTAAGAGAACCCACAGAGATGCATTCGTCATAAAACAGTAATACTCCTCATTTATATAAAAAAAAGACGCATACATTTTAACATAAAACTGTATTCACTGGGGCTGTAGTGCTTTTACCTACAGTTTACCTCCAAAAACTCTCCTAAGCAAGTAAAACATCTCTACTCTTTCTGTGTCTTTTAAAGTAATAACCATTATTTCATTAGACTATTCCTTGAAAGAGGGGTGAATTTTTCCAAAACCTAAACTTAATACATAACATTTTCAATTCAGTCTGATTAAATTGTATTTGGAGATTCATCACATTCCAGGCTCACTCTTGCTGTTCATACTATTGGCTGCCCA
This sequence comes from Coreoperca whiteheadi, assembly GCA_011952105.1. NCBI lineage: Eukaryota > Metazoa > Chordata > Actinopteri > Centrarchiformes > Sinipercidae > Coreoperca > Coreoperca whiteheadi. Next base: position 18,356,332 of record CM022473.1, read on the forward strand.
AGGCCATGTTCCATGCACTTTAAAATTCCTCAACATTTTGGTTGTGTAATAGGACGTTCCCACATTTCATGGAGGAGGTTTACAGTACTCTGTGCCTCTCCACACCTCCAACACATCTTGTCCTGGCTCAGCCCCATCTGGTATAATTTAATGGGCATAAAGTGGATTCTGTTTGACTTTATACAGGATACCTTTCTACTTTTCTTATACTGATCTTATTGTTTTATATAATATGAAACCAAGTCTTAAATATCATAATTCATATAATTCTGATATACAATTGTTAAATTGTTCTATCTATGAGGCTGTCTCTGGTGCTAATTAATGGCAGGATAATACAAGCATGGGCCTTGAGCAAACTATGGACAGTTTTCAGCATCTGTGCTGTGGTTGCCCACCGCTCTCAAATAGTTATATGTGTCAAATGCAGAGGAGGAATTTCCCCATGGGCACTACTGAAGTATTACTTTGGAACAGAACTTCCTCAACTGTGGCATTAGTGTGAGAATAAGCCAAACTGCTATAACCAGTTACTTGAAGAATTACTACTCTAAATTGCGCTGAGGACAAGACAGTTTGCATCTATGTAATTTCAGTTGAAATTTTATTTTACTCTTATCTTTGCATCCTAGAAGTTCCTGGCTGATTTTGGCTAATTTTACTGTACTTTATATCCTCTCTAACTAATGTATGATGAAGTCCAGTTGGAGTAACAGGCTAATCAGACACCAAAACACCGCACAGTGGTTTATAATATTCAGAGACAGGATTTTACAACTCTGGAAAGTTACCATGGTGGCAACTATTTTATATTTCGTTGCAATGATTATGAGGTAAACAGTAGAAATACAATGTTCATGTTAGAAAACAAACCACCAGGATTGTGCGGTTGCATGCATATGGTATTGGCCAATGCAGCACCTTGACATGACGTCACCTCATGTTGCATTGTGGCAAAAGTTGAGCCTGGCTCAACTTTTTGTCAGACGACCCTGCATTTCTTTGTTGGAGCCCTCTGGATTGGCACCTCTGATGTGTTGCTGGACAGGCCCCATTAAAATAAATGAGAGGGCTGCATTTTTGAAAATCACATTGTTATTTATTTATACAGGTACAAGCAAGTTGCATGAGGTAATTAAATCAAGCAGTGGCCAATTCAGTCTCCAACTCAGTTTGACAAGACACAACCTTGAAGTGAATTTACTCAGGGAGAGTATATTCCTATGTCAAGTCAACCTGGAATAAACAAATGATTTGATTTGGGGCTACATCTGTGGTTAAGGTTAGACAACACAGGAAACTATAACTTACAATGTTTTGTAAACCATCCAAACATTTGAGAAAATTCTTCAGAGTCTGATGCTCTCAAAGCCCTTTTCCACTGAATTTTACCTGGTAGAGGAATCATGGTGCCTTTTATACCACAGAATAATGAGCTCACAGACAAAACCAAACTTTAACCCAAAAGTAGAATGCAAACCCTCTGCTTGGATGCATGTCGATGATTTTCCAATGCAGATGTTAAAAGCAGTATACTATCTTCTAAGAACAGTACAGGGTCTAGTGGTATAAACTGCTGTCTTATGGATTGTATCTGGAGAGGCGGGGGGGATGACATGCAGCAAACGGCCACAGGTCAAAATCAAACCCGGTGACTCAGCCTTGTACATGGGGCGCACGCTCTACCTGGTGAGCTAACGGGGTGCCCCGTGGAATTGGCTTTTATCCCTGTTATTTTAAATTGCGTCTACATGCTGGAGCTGTTGTTGGAACTGTTGTGGAAAGTGATTATTATTTTCTCATTCAGCCAAAACTTATTGCATTCTTTAGAAGATGAGAAAAGTCCAACTTCATTTAGCTCTCAAGTCATAGAAGTACAGAGTTATCTTTTGCTATACTTTGTAAGTAGTTCTGCAATAAAATGTTATCAGTTTAAAGAACTCGTCCTTTGGCTCTCACAAGTTCCACTGTCATAGATTCCATGGGAAAAAAATGGTGCAAAGGGCAGTTCTTTAAGATTACTGGAATAGATAACCACAAGACACCTCTCCAAAACTTGACTTTGCAAAGAGATTCTGTAAAAGATGAAAATGTGACTTTCTGGGGAATAAACTTTTGGTTACAGTATGCTAAGACCATTCTGCTAAATGCTTCTTAGGGCCTAGAAATTAAGACACTCAAACGTTTGCTGACAGAACTAACAGCCTAAAAAGATGAAATCCTAGCTTGAATCTTTTACATCCCAGCCCTAGTTAAGTTATATTGTTGACTGTCTTCTTTAGTCTTTTTTTATTAAAAGAATGTGATGCACTGTGAACAGATACACAAATTGCTCTTCTTCTGTTAGATACTGTATCTGACAGAGTAGCTGCATGTTTGCTGCCTCCAGCAACCACATGTTTAGCCAAATCAAAAAGGACTAAAATTCTAAGGATTATAACTTTAAAAATGTAATTATATCACATTTACTACTTTTCTTGTTACAGGTTTTGATGAAATCAGACCAGAAACATTTCCCATGACAAAAACAAAAAATATTTGTATCATCAGGTATATTGTACAATGTAAAAACATTGCACCAGAGAGGAAAAAGTTAACAATTGTAAAATAATCCACATGTCATACACACAACAGGCACATTTAAGTGAAAAAAGATAGACAGTGTTTGTTTTTGTTGGCAGCGTTCACACAAACCTTGTGTTAGTCACGCTAACATGACTTAGTTCTGCATGTGATTTCTGAACCTTCCACCACCACACACAAGCTTCAGGTTAGGAACGAGAGACTGACTGCTGGTTTATACCTGTGTGAGTGCACAAACACCACAGGACAGCTGTACCAACACACTGGTTTGTTATGCTTGTATTGTGGAGACTCTCATGTGATCAGGCATTCTCACAGCAGGATGCCGCTACACTTACATCACCAAGTCAAATGACTATTACAACACGCCAACTTGATTTTTAAATATACTGATGAACTGATGATGCGTGTTAGATGCCAAGTGTGCTTGAATCCGTGTCAGACAGAGTTTGTATCTGTGGTCAAGATTGTAACACCAAATATATTCTCTGTCTTCACATTGAAGACCCTTCATTGTGACACTCATCTGTTTTATGTCAATGTATCTGTGTGAAACAAAATATTTTAACCATTTATTCTCCAGTTCTAGCTCATAGAGTATGTGTCCTTGTGTGCTAATGTAATTTTTCTGTGCTGCTATCAATGGCGTTACAGTGAGATAATTGAGTGTGTAGCAAAGTAACAAAAACATATGCTACATAATTTGTAAGGGTCTATAAAGTGAATGTGGTGTTTGGTTGTAAATACTATTGAAACCAGATAACAGATTTACAGTCAGATTAGGTTGTATACCATTTTTGTAATGCAGCTCTGGTAGGTTTCTTATAAACAAATAAAGATTGTGTATGTTTTAGATATTTTGCTGTTGTTTGCTAGTAAACAGCATCCACCATTGTTACCCATTCAGATTTCCTGAAATAATAGATTTCAATAGATTTCTGAAGTGTAGTTTTGCTTTCTGACCAGGCTCTTGACACTGCATTGGGTCTTTTTGTTGTGTTCAGGTTTGGTTATTTTCAAATGATAAATGTGTATTATTTGTTTCAAATAGGACAGGCAGAGACTGATTACAATCAGTAATGGATGTAACCAAACAAAAATCTTTCAAAAGGGGATCTCTTAAATAATCCCCAATGAGCGGGATGAAGACGTCTTCTTTGTGAGAACATTATAACATTTACATTTACATTTAGTCATTTAGCAGACGCTTTTATCTAAAGTGACTTACATATGAGGAAGAAAATGGAAGCAATATAAC
>CM022473.1:18360197-18397935 GCA_011952105.1 Coreoperca whiteheadi
GTTAGTGATTGTCAGTCAGGTGTTGACGGAAGAGTTGCGTATGCCATGTGATCAGGCCCCACATTTAAATCATCTCTAGTAACTCCCATACAAGTCAAAATGGGGCGAAATGTCATTATGGACAAGCATGAAGCATGAAACATAATTGCATACTGGGTTAATCTGCAGGGTCTTTGTAGCTCACAACCTGCTAAGGCCATCGTGCAGGACTGTTGCGAGCATAATGAAACCTAACATAATGAAATGAAATTTTAGAAGCTTTGGATGGATAGGACACATAAAAGCAGAAAGTGTAGGTTTATGTAAAATGCACAGTCCAAAAGGGTGGCTGTGGCTTGGTGGCAGAACGGTTGCCTGCCAATCGGAAAGTCAGCGGTTCAATCCCCCAGCCATGCACCGAAGTATCCTCGAACAAGATACTGAACCCCAGAAATGCTCCCGAAGCTGCATCTTCGGTTTGTGAATGTTCTCATGTGTAAGTCGCTTTGGATAAAAGCATCTGCTAAATGTTAAAGTCCCACCTTCAGCTATTATTTGTGATGCCAATAGTAGATTTTTAATATACAGCAACAACTGAGGAAGAAATCTGAACAGGGCTCTGCTGGGAGGATGGCACAAAATTATTAATTTCAGTTTTCATATTACAAAAGATCACTCAACGGTATTTACAGTTCAGTTCCTAGCTATTTTGATAGCTTTGCATTATTTAGAAGAAAATGACAAAAATAATGCACTAATTGCATCTGGTAGTTGGTCAGCACACACAAGCATTAACTCTGTGAAATCATGCAGACAAGACCTTCTTTATGAAATTCATCATTTAATATACAGACTGAACAATAAGGGTCTGACGGTTTGCTTTGTTTGGGTCCCTGCTCATGTAGGAGAAGATGGAAATGAGGATGCTGGCCATGCAGTCACTCAGATCACAAACAGTAAACATGACTATTACATTTACACGAGTAAAGTTGAGGGTCAAACAATCATAAAGAAACAAATATCCAAAAAGTATGACATGGATATCTTTATAATACCCACAAACCTGTAGGGTTGAAAAGAAGGCTAGGAAGTTCTTGCCTTTCAGTCATTACCCATCTCAGGATAGGACATGCTGGACTTAATAAGACATTTCATAAAATAGATAAACACCCAACTGGTGAATGCGCACACTGTGGTCATCCTGAATCTGTCCAGCATGTGCTGCTGGAGTGTAGCCTATGATGAGAAAAGCAAGGAACTTACATTAGCAAAAGAAAGCTAAGCTAAGTTTCACCATAGGGAACCTACTTGGAGATGTGGCACAGAGAAGGAAACAAGGTTAATAGAGAGAATTGTTTTGTCTTTTCTTTTCAATTTCTTTGATGCCAATCTACTGTTCCACACTCCAGTCCAGCAGGTGGCGGTAATGCACCTGCAAGCTTGTTGCCAACCGCCAATTCAATCAAAAGAAGAAGAAGATGTCTCCTTGGCAGTCCCTCTTGTCTTCGTGCCAAGTGTTCCAGCCATTTCCCCAGTGTTTCCTAGTGTTTTGGACTTTCTTCCTCAGTTGTTTGACTTTCTGCTTGTTTCATTGGAAACCTGTCTGCCCCTTCGGATTTGTTTGCTTGATTTGGACTGCCTTTACTGGTTATGACCTTTGCCTACCAGATCACCTCTGTAAGCCTTTTGTATATTGGCTTTTTATAAAATCACTGTACTTGCACCAGCTCTGCCTCTCTGCGATTGGGTCCTATCCCTTGTGTTACCCTGCTTGAACTAACTGTGACAAGGCTTACACACAATAATGCACCACCTTTCTGGGTAAAATATACAAGTAGCTATTCCTCTTAACTACAGCCAGCTGTCAGCAAATAACACTGCATCTTTTCATAATGACAAACTATCTGCCGTCTGCCTTACCTGTTTGTCAGCATCAAGCTCAACTTTTCCCAAAATATTGACCAGAAGAATGTGTCTGGTAAACTCAGAACTTCTTTCCCATCTGAAGATCAAGTTCAAACCAGAACAGTCCTTGTGCCTGCTCTGCATCCAGCTTATTAAGGTGACTCTCTGCTACACATCCAGGGCCTGGTATACATTCAACAATGGTGCTCTGGTTGCTCCCCAGACTCGTCCTGACAGGCATTTTGAGATTGTTGACCTTTTACACTTGTCCTTTACTTCATCGACGTGTTGCCTCAAAGTCAGCTTTTCATCAAACAATACTCCCAGAAGCATAATCCCATTCACCTCCTCAAGTGTTTGACCATAATAGTTTCAAGGATATTGCTTTATGACGTCTAGAAAAAGCATATCAATTGTGTCTTTGCCACAAATAACTTAAAACCCCACTTATATTTGCTCACTGCTCCATGATCTCAATTGTAGCCTGCAGTTTCTGTATCTTATATTTTGACCTCTGATCCATCCACAAACAACTATTTCCTTATACCTTTCTTGACTTGTTCCAAAATATAATTAATCATGATATAACACAGGACTGCAAGCACTGCCCTGCGGGTTCCATTCTCAGCTTGGTATACTCTTGATTACTCTGTACCTACCCTTATTATCCTGCCAAATATTAAGTCCAGCACCCAGTTATAAAACCCTTTGATAAGTAATCCTTTCTTCCACAACATATCGTATGATTTATCTATATCAAAAAGACGTCTACCACTTATTGCTTGTTTGTTTGGGCTTTCCTAATTTTTGACTCTAGGTGTACGATAGAGTTCATTTTATTTCTCTCTTACAAATCCCACTTTGAAAAGGAGAAAACAATTCTCCACTTTCTAGAAAATATGTTAGCCTGTCCGTTACCATTCACTTCATAGTTTTCTCTAATTGGGAAGTAAGTTCTATTGGTCTATAGTTTGAGGGATCTGATGGGTCTTTACCAGGTTTCAAATTGGCATAATGATTGATTGTTTCCATGCAATGGGAAATTTTCCTGTGTCCCAGACTTTAACCTTAATACTACAAGGAGTGCGCTGTCTTCCATATGAGCTAACATACGGTAGCAAATGCCATCTTTCCCTGGTGATGATTGCAGCGTATTTGAAATTGCCCTCTTCAATTCAAACAAACTGAAAGGTGAGTCTAAACTTTCTCTTGTAGTTTTTCTTAAATGTACACTGGTATCCTGCACAAGAATGTTGTGTCCCCTACACTGTCTAGCTCTTACTGATACATTTTCTGAACTGTGGACTTTTACTAATATTTATGCCAAAAGTTCTGCCTTTTCGATATTGCTGACTGCTGTTTTGTTGCTACTTAGCTATTATTATTTGGTTTCTCCTAATTCCACTCATTCTTCTGATCATTCCACATATATCAGACAGTTGTGTCTCTCCCTATCCTATTACAATATTGCCTCCAGTATGCACGTTTTGTTGGTCTTACAGGCTTCTGAACTACTGTCTGTAATCTTTTGTACTGAATTAAAGGTTCTAATGAATCATGTTTTTTAACTGTCTAAATGTGCTATTCCTTCTTTGGATAGCTTTTCTACAGTTTTCAACCCCACCATGGTGAACTGTTTTAACTTCTGCTCCGTGCATCCATCTGTATTGTTTCCTCTTTGTACATTTCACTTGTGATATTCTTTTTAAAAAGATATGTGGATCAGTAAAATACATTTAAACCTCCTCTGCAGCAGTCCTTTTTTCACTATTTGATCTCCAGTTGAATAGTTTGTCCCACAGTCTCCTCCACTGAGAGTCAAAGGCTTCCTCATTGGTGCATAAGCAATCCCAACTCGTTCCTCCTGGAGCAGAGGAGTGGACCCTTGACTCCAGCAGGTAACTTTGGAAACCTAATATCATAATAAATAAATAAAATCTTCTATGTTTAGGGAATATATTGAAAAAAAACATTGTCTTCATGTACCACTTAATTGAAAAAGATAGTCTTTCCCTAGATTTGCATACAAAATACTTTTTTCAGTGATCACTTTTTTGTGGCTTATCAAAGCTGATTTAATCAGGTATTTAGATTATTTCACCTTGGGATGAGTGTTGTATGAGCAAAGCAAAACAATGTAATGTGATTCTGATTATAAATCATACAGTAAGTAGGTTAATTTGAGAACCAGGACCGAAAATACAGCCAATTACATACTTTTATGTTGCAGTAGGACTGTGTTTGATTGCTTCACATCAGGGCTGTAGGTCACTGCTGCTGGTGCACAAGCACACAGACTTGTACTGTATGATACCTGATCTGGTACCCCAAAACAAAAAGAGACCCATTTATCTGTCAACATGTCTGGTCAGATGGTATCTAGCATATTACAACCAGACATATCTTATGAGGGCTGTTCAGCTGAACAAATGACTTACAATACAGCACCTGCAAGTGTTCTGAGCGTGTCTAATAAATCAAAAGGAACCAATGTTTTCACACCATACATGTGATGTTGATATGTTCGTTTTATGGCAGAGAATAATAAGTCATTATTAATACATTTTTTTCAAGCAAAAGCAAAAGTGACCTACCTCTTTGTGGATGAACAAAATAAGAATTACACTAAAATGACTGAAAACAGGTTGACAGTTTCTTAATACTGAATGATTCATTTAATTAAGCAATATTAATAATGATTTATTTATATTTATATTTATTTAGGTATATCAGTTTCAGAAACATGTGCAGACAAGATCATGTTTTTTTATCTGTTCAGAAGGCATTAAGTTATTGTGCAATGGAATGAAAAAACAATCAAATGATTACTTTAAATTGGATGTGAGTGAATAAATAAAGGGTTTCATTAGATATCTGACATTTAAACAAAATGGCAACCTCCATTTTGACTGGTGCATGAAAGTAAACAACATTTTGAATGATGATTATTTTAGTAATTTTATTTATTTTTTGTTTCAATGTAATGTATGATTATTTTGAGTTAGTATTCAGTTTACTGTAGTCAGTCATGACTTCCCAGGAGCAGTTTGGGAAATGTTCTCTGAGTTATTTATTTTTACAGCTGTTTGGTATTTCTGTTTGGACACTATATTTTGAACAAATATTGCAACCACTTATATCACTTTAATGACTCACTGCCCTTCACACTCGAATTATGCTTTTTGACTTCACACCTGTAATAACCCCTGATTGAGCCTGTGCACAGAGTACTAATTTGCATCATTTCTTTCCATTTCTTTGCAAAACAAGTGACCCTCTCATGCTCTGTATGATCAGAGAGGAATTTCCCTCACTTCAAATATTGTAGATGGTAAAAGCACTAACACACTGCGCAATTCAACATTTCATCCCCCAAATCTTCTTAGGGGACATTTAATTTTACAAAGCACAAAGCACTCCACAAAGGCAAAACCTAAACTCAGAGGGACAGGGTGAGAGCGAGGGAGGGAGAGAGAGGAGTTATAACGTGCAGTCTGCTCATGCTCAACCCAGACAGTTTCCTTCCGAGGAAAATAAGATGAGGGGAGGGGGTTACTGAGACATAGCTTCAGCAAGGCAGACACCAAACTGGACGCAGCGAGTTATGAGGACTGGTGATCCGAGATCCCAAAATAAATGTGCAAAGGATCGCTAGAGATTGATGTGCAAGGAATCAGTTTTCAACAAAAGTATTACATTATGTTTCTCTGCAGACGAGAGTGGTGACATTTGGACAGTAATTTAACTCGAGGGCAACTCACAAAAACAACTTCAACGGAGTGATAGCGGTCCTGAATCTTTTTTTGTGATGTGACCGCTGGCTGCGCCAAAGTGGCGCATTTACGCACGATGGAGGACCTTTTACGCGAGCAGAATAATTGGGCGCAGAATGTTTCCTGGAGCAACTCAAGTCGTGGAAATGAGAGCTATTTAGGAAACACCACAGTCAATCCTTTGAAACGAAATGAAGAAGTGGCCAAAGTGGAAGTCACCGTCCTGGTCCTGGTGCTGCTGCTTGCGCTTACCGGCAACCTGTGCGTCCTGAGGGCTATCCACGCCCCCAAGCACAGCCAGTCTCGGATGTATTACTTCATGAAGCACCTGAGCATCGCAGACCTTGTCGTTGCAATCTTTCAGGTCTTACCGCAACTAATTTGGGATATCACATTTCGCTTCTACGGGCCGGATTTGCTGTGCAGGCTGGTCAAATACCTCCAGGTCGTGGGTATGTTTGCATCTACCTACATGCTTGTCCTCATGTCCATCGACAGGTGCTTAGCAATCTGCCAGCCGCTTCGCTCCGTGCACAAGAGAAAGGATCGCTTCTGTGTGATCGCCTCTTGGATGCTCAGCCTGATATTCAGCACTCCTCAAGCGTACATATTTTCTTTGAAGGAAGTCGGGAACGGTGTGTATGACTGCTGGGGGGACTTTGTACAGCCATGGGGTGCCAAAGCATACATCACATGGATGAGTCTCAGCATTTACATTTTCCCAGTGGCAATTTTAAGCATCTGCTACGGCTTGATATGTTTTAAAATATGGCAGAATGTCAATTTAAAAACAAGAAGGGAGCACTTTCTTGCTCTCACTCCAAGACGCTCCAAAGGCCCCCACCCCCTCTCTCGCGTGAGCAGCGTGAGGCTCATTTCAAAAGCTAAGATCCGCACAGCGAAAATGACATTTGTAGTAGTCCTTGCCTACATTGTGTGCTGGACTCCCTTCTTCTTTGTCCAGATGTGGTCTGCATGGGATCCTGCTGCACCAAGAGAAGGTAAAGGCACACTCAGTGTTTATTTATTTATATAGTTTGATGCATTTTTTTTTTCCTGATATAAATCTCTGGTGCATTCACCAGAAGCAGTGATTTGCCTCAAAGTCCTTTAGTGTATTGGTTTATGAAGATATTACCCCTATTTTAGTTTGCCAAGTGTTCAGTGACACAATGACTAGAGCACCATGTTTGCCCAAGATTTATATTGGTGAATTTATTGGCCACAAACCTTGTGATGAAAAAAAACATAGCTTTTTTCTAAAACAACATTTCAGCACTAAGTGTCTCATACATACAAAGGCCAATCTCCCGCCTCACAATATATCTCTGGGAATGCATAAGCAATCCACTTCACTTCCAAGGGAACACAATGGTGTTTAACTTCAGACTTCCCCAGACTGACCAATCAATGGGAGTGTCATTTACAGTGGTTATCAGTTCAGGGAAAGTCAGTGGGAGAGTAAATGTACCAGGACATCAAAGAGTTTCTATCTCTGTTCCTAGTGGTAATTTATATAATTTCCATTTAACTGCGTAGTTTGTTCACATTTACCCCTCATATCTTTTGAGTTTGCCATTAAAGGGGGCAAGAGCAGGGGAGCAGAAGTGCTCCACAACCTTTCAAGTGGTGTTATCTGAGCAAAATTACACAAGTGTTCATTCAGCGCACCCAGAGATTTAGATACAGGCCAGACTTGGCCAAGCTAATCAACTTCCTGTTTTTGTCTTCTTTCAAACAGTTTTGCACAACATTAGGAAAATAAACACATTAAAGCCAAGAATGCATGCACTGTACACAACAAATCTAAAAGTGTATGTTGTAATAGGGGCCCCCATATTGTTTGGATGGATGAACTCAACCACTGGGCTATTTCTTATTACCTTTTAGCATAATAAACATTATTTCTGACTTTTTAACATGATATTTTGGAAAGCATTTAAAAGCCATGATTGACATGTCATCCATGTGGACATAATTTCTATTATTTTCACATTCATACTAAAATAAAAAATAACTTAACTTAACTATGAAATCTCTTACCTGTCCTGTGAAAATGATGTATCTCCAAAAGGTAAACTTTTCATAAGCTAAGAAAAACAGGCCTGTTTTTGGCAATAATATTTTTAGATAACCCAATGGGGTATTTTATTTTTTATTCAGCTTTAGAAGTTAGAGAATCTTCAGAATCATTAAAGGAATACAAAATATTCAGTCCATCTAAAAAAATCAAAATCACAACATTTTGGGGAAAATGGTCTTCATTGGACACTATAAGAAATGGGTTACTGTACAACATTAGGATATTTTATACAAAAATCATTGTTTAATGTACCATTTATTACTGACAGTCATTATGATGTTACTGAATTTCACAAATGAAAGGTGGACTGGTGGATAGAAATGGCTCTTATGGACACAATTCATGTTCATTTCAAAGAACATTTTTCAAAAGAAAAGCTTCTGTCCAAACCCAGGTGTGAAAGTAAGATAATTCAAATTTCACTTGCTTTCTGCTGATCGTTTCTGACTTACTGCATTCTCTTTGAAGTAATGCTCAGGTTAAGACTCCATGTAGGTGAGTGTCCTGTTGCTGAGGGCAGTTCAATCAAATTGTGAAAACGAACACTCTCTTCCAGGATCCACAAGGAGAAGCTGACTGTGCGCTCATGCAATGTTTGTTTAACTTTTTATCCTCAAAATGATCTTTGATAGAGTGCGTATTCCTAATAAAATAAGTGATGGCAGTATCATTGCAGTCCTTTTGATTTCACCATCACCCTCTTTCCATTTTTCCACTCTCAATCTCAGAAGAGCTGTACATCATGATATTACAGAAGAGCAGCCAAGATTCATGTTTTTCTTTCACTTCTGGCAGCACAAGAAAGTGGTGAGCAAAGTGAACTGTACCAGGGTGAAAAGAAAAAAGCTTGAATGCTGTCATTTTTAGGTATTTCATTTTAGGAGAACTGCGCTCCCCACAGCACCAAATAATCTCTGGACAGGGTGTTTGATTTATCTATTGAATATGTCTCATAATTTTGACAGGCCATTTGGTTGACATTGTGCACAGCACACCTCTCACAATAAAGCAAAGGACTAGAGAGTCAGAGTACCATGAACAGAGCAGGCCAGCATTTTTAGTTCAGGAGAGAGGAAGACTACGCACACTAAATCTCACTCACTCCATTAAGGATTAGAAGAAAAGAAAAAACTTGAAGGTCGTCCACTTTCCACTGTTCAAATGGCGTGCTTCTTCAATGTGCTCTGTGCCTCTAACGATTGGAAATTTAATCAAGTGAATGAATGAGAAAATAAGGTATATTTTTCCATCCCGGACAGCCTCTTCTAATTAAAGCCATTAATCATGTTTGTGTCAAGCAATTTGTGTGGCATCCATCAACCTGTCATATTTTTTTCAGTTCTAATCCCAAATGTTTTTAGGGTTGTCTGAAATGCTTGAGCGTGTCAGTTCATATATTTTTCTAAAAATGATGTGTAATATAAGTGTAGCTGCCTTGAACAGGAATTGATATTTATAAAGTAGAAATGAAAAACCTGTCCAGGGGTGGTTTCCATGTGACACAATCTGCCACCTGACTGTACGTGGGTGTGCGTGGCTTGTGACATTTTACTTGAATTTAACTTGAAGATATGTAGATTAATTAACACAGGTGAACATGTGGGTTCTAGCTGCTTCTAAACATCTCTTATTCCCTTCAAAACAGTTACAGTACAACAATAATTAATAAATTTTTAACAAGAGTCTACAGCCGTGCAAGTGGCTTAGCCTGTTAGGATGCTTACATGGGCTAATTAGCACTAAACACAAAGTGCAGCTGAGGCTGATGGAAATGTCATAAGTATGCAAGTATATTGTCATAAACCTAAGTATTGGACAAACAGAAATTTTGACCTGATGATGGGATCAAAGTTATAACAATTTGTCCTCAGGGTGACCATGAATGTCTGTACCAAATTTCATGGCAATCCTTCTAATAGTTGTTGAGATATTTAAGTCCGGGTGAAAGCGACGCATTGGCTAAAACACTTAAAAAGTGCAGCTTGAAAGACCAAACAAAGCACACACACACACATTGAGTTTGGACTTTAGCCCACAGCCAGGTGATTATATCTTACTGGAATGGGAAAAAAGCATGCTATTTTGAGGCTTTTTAAAGATCCATCAATCCATTCCTTTTCTAAGCTACTTATTCTATTCAGGGTAGCAGGGGACTGGAGCCTATCCCAGCATTCACTGGGGGAGAGGCAGGGTACACCCTGATCAGGTTGCCTGTCATAGACAAGGTTGTTTTTTTAAATGATAAGACTGGCGATATTTAACATTCATGTCTTTGTCAACCCATCCCATGAAAAGACCAAAAGCAACAACATTTAAGTCCATATCTCAATAGCCTACTGCCTGACTTCTCTACCCTGCCTGTGGTACACAGCCCCACACCCATGGGTTCCTATCTGAAAATGGAAATCTTTAAAAATGGCTCACAAATATATGGTTTTATTTAAAAGAAAGTTTTTTTAGCAAATGTTACTCAAACAGGACAATTTGTTGGGGACCGTTTTCAGCCGTGGATCTGCTGCGTTAGTGAGTAAATATGGTGTATTGACTCAAAATAAACTACAGTTGTATTGTTCATAGTAATGAAGAAACATGTCACCCAGTCTAACGGTGTGTATCATTGATGTGTTTTTAGTAGTTTTTGACAACAGTAGAGCTCTATGGCACATCAGAATTTGGCTACACAGGGGATACTGAAATCACCAGCTTTATTCTTTAAGATGCTTTCTTTATATCTACTTGGGATAACTCTCCATTTTGAATTTAAATGGTAAGAATACACATGTTCACCAAAATATCAAGCATATGTTCTTCTCTGTCTGTCTCCGTAGACATGGCCTTCATCATTGCCATGTTGCTGGCCAGTCTCAACAGCTGCTGTAACCCCTGGATCTACATGTTCTTTGCTGGTCACCTGTTCCATGACCTGATGCAGTGTTTCTTCTGCTGCTGTAGACAGTACCTGACGGCCTCCTCCAGCAGCTGTGATCGACAGTGCAGGCACAAAAGCAACTCTGCCACTTGCGTTATCAAGAACACCAGCAGCCAGAGGAGCCTCACGCACACATCCAGCGCAGGGGGACTGGGACACTGAGAAGCCAGCTGAAAGCCACCCAGGCGTCATGTAGTCGAGTAATGTTGCAGTCATGCAAGTCCCCCATTTCAGGCATTTAATTATCTGCAGCAGCACTGTGGTGGCCTTTGCAACATGTTTTAAATTGAGCGAAAGTGAAGCTTCTACACCAGCTAAATCTCACACGTGTGCCCTCGGCTTTCCCAAAACACCAGATCATATATTTATCTTATATTGTAGGCTTTAGCATTTCAAGATTTATCCTCTATCATGTATAATCAACTATGAGCATTTTCAAAGTTGATTGTATGCTTCTGTCCTTCAGTCTTGTATTTTAAAGTCTTGTTCCGACTGTTTTTGTCCTTATTTGACCTTAAAATAATTATATTAATGTTGCACAAGGAGATTCTTTCTACAAAGCAAGGCAACATTTATTAACTGTGTTTTAAGAAAGGTAGGATTTTGGCAGATTACAAAAATATCTTTGCTCAAAGATAATATCCACTCTTCAAGTTTGGCTTGTAACAACACATCAACAAAGCAAAAACCATAATGAATGCATTTTACAACAAGGACGGTGGTTTCAATGCTTTCAGCAGACTTTCCTGATCAGTGTTTGTCCTTTATGATAAAGGACTCTTTACTTTGTTCACTTTCACTTTGTTAATAATATTCACTTTGTTAATAATTTCCACTGCTCCTCCCTCGTGTGTGTCAACATGTCATAATTTTTATCAACTCCATCTCTTCTTTTCTCGGTTGTTGGTGGTTTTAGATCATCAGTGTACCTGGATTTAAGATGGTAGGCACTCTGAAGCACATTTTAATCTATCTGGGATCAAGCTAGAATAATAGTTCCCCCTTGTGGCCACACTGATTATTCTAACAGTTTTGTTTTTCTGCTTTGTTACTTTTGCTGCATCATTGGAGGCAATATTTGCCAAGTGTTTGTACTCAACATATGGGGTATTTCAGTATTAGGATCAGAAAATGTACATTGTTGGTGAATTAGGTGTGTTTTAAAATAATAATAACTAAACTAAAAATAACTTTATCTCACCAGGCAAGTTGTGGAAACATAACATTGTGGTCCAGAGCAACATCCACAGGGAGCAGTTTTGAGGTGATCTCACATTTACACACATTTTCAATAACTGTCATTAGAGTTTAATATTTTTACACAACCACAAAATGTAGTTATGATTAAATGTTTCTGTCATGGCGTGTGGGAGAAATTACTATAATTTTAGTGCAATGGAACCATTCATATTGTACTCTAAACATTACTTATTTAAAGGTTGGCTGACATAGAATAAAAACAGTGAAATTCATGGTTAGACAATTTTCAGATTTTGCTCTATTATTATGTAAAAAATAAAAAGGCAACATTACTGTAATTTAATCCAGTAACCGAGACTAAATATTTTCAGAATGCAGACCAACAAACAAAAATGACAACAATAATCTCACACTTTTCCTGATGTTTCATGGATCTTCTAAAACTCAGTGACATGTCCATAAATCCGTCTTTATGCCTGAATAAAGCAGCTGTACAGCACTTACACCTGCTTGCGCAAAACCACTCTCACACCGCTGTACGTGTATCTTCCCCAGTGCCTCGAAAAAGAAGGAGTGTATGACCAGCAAGTGGGGTCGACTCAGATACTGGGACCCAATCAGACAGCTCTTAATGCAGGGCACAAATCACAAATAAACATATTGTCCTTCTTATTCCAGGCAGTATCTAGCCATCCATTACAGTATACACAGACATCGCCGCAAGACCACAACTAAACAATATGATAATATTCAAGATCATAATGAAAACTGTTCAATGTGAGGACTGTGGTTTTCCTAAGAAAGAGACATTGTTTCCGGAAAAAGATGTAAATACTGGGTTTTATGAATGCATTTTTTCAATGCTTTGAGTGTCACTAAAATGTATTTCAAATTAATTATCCCATTTATGTCTATTGTATAAGGGTGGTGGCAGAAGCGTCAGCAGCAGAGATCTTAAACCCACTGCAAATAAAAAATGAATATGTCTACATAGAAAATATGTTGTTTTGTGAGTAAACCGACCCTTTAAGGGTTTACTTAATTCTTAAAACTTAAACAAAATCAACTATTTGCAACTTCCCAGTTAACTATCAGAAAGTTTAAAATCACTACCAAGATTTTTCCATAAATTTAAAGTAAAACATATAAACATATATACATAAAACACTTTGCAGATCTATAAATCAAAGCACTTTTTAACAATAAAGAAAAACTCCATGAGTATCCTCAAACATTGTATGTGTTTGACCTAAAGTTAAATATACAGTATAAATATATATTGAGTATACTCCATATTGTAGCTCATTATGTATTGATTATTATGATTTTTTTTTGCATCTATTAATCTTCTGCTCCACCCTGCCCCTTCAGATATATCTTCAACAGAGAATTATATCAAGTTAATGACTATTTTAGGTAGCAATTTATACACATCCACGTTCAATGCTTGATTAATTTAAAATATTACATCACAAACGTGTACTTTTTATAATTAGAATTCCTGTGATGAGAAAGTAAAATGATATTATTTGCACTTTGACCACATCCCTGTTGATTTGCTTGGGGTCCCTGTTGCTGAGGTCGATCTCCCTGGTGTGACTGTCCCTCCTGATCATCGGCTCGTGGCTGTGGTTAAATTCAGCCATGGCCCTGCTCTTTGACTGAAGGAGCAGGCTTAAGCCGAAGCTGAGCTAATGAAGCAACAGAGGCCAAGATGAGAGACCGGGTGTGTGGCTGCAGTCAGAGCCACGGAGCGCAGTGGAGGGGAGTGGCAGGAAATGCCGGCAGGCAGCTGCCAGCAATGACTACCTCAAACTGTCAAAGATACAGAAGGCATACCACATCAAGATTAGGGACACACACACAATAGCATCCATTCTTTTGTACAAATCTGACAACTCATGCTGTGACTTAAAGCATTTCTCAGAGGGAAGAAGGCTCATGTTGCATTTCACACTACACGCTAAGAAGTTGCCTTACTGCACAATAACTGATCAGTACATAAATGCATATGGTGAGATTATGTAGGATGTTTTATTAATTTCCATCCACACCCACAGAATAACCCGGAAAAAGCAATACTCAAATGTTGCTGTAAGTTATTAAATACACAACTTAGCAAAATTGTTTTTAAATCATAACTTTTATTGCCATTTCCTCCCTTAAGAATGCATGTAGGTCTTCTTTTCTACAGAGCTAAATATTCTTAGGTTTGAAATCAGCTACTTAACTTTAAAATGAAATCCTAGTAGTTATATATTATGTTATGTTATGTTATGTTATATGTTAGTCCTTGAGCTAAAACTCAAAACTGAAGTTTAAAAATGTAACAAAATAAAAAAACCATAACGATGATACAACATTCAATTTGCACAAATGATGCTGAAATTTATTCAATTTCTAAAAATCATCTATGATATCAGTATGAGAAAAAGTACTGCATGCTTAACAAAAAGGGTCACTTTCAGCATTTTTGTTTTCTTCAAATCAATCACTGTAACGAACGTTATTTAAGAAACTACATTTTCTTACATTGATCTCAGTTTTTAATCACTATGTTCCTCTTTTTCTGTCTCACCAACGTGATTTCACACTCTGAGGATGAAATAAAAAAACTACATAACCTTCTTTCTGTCAAAGTTTCAGGTCCAAAATATTCTTTGAAAATGTCACTAGCCTTGTATAATCGTTAAACAGGACCGGCGGATACTGTTGGACTTTGACCTACGGAAAATATTCAATTATAAACCATTTATGTTGAATTAAATATTAAAGAATCAATTATCAATGCCCACTTGGGCTCAGTCCAGTAGAACACCAGTGCACTTGTACACATAACGAACAATCCAAGTCTGGACGTGTGAGTCTCATTCTTTGGCCAGGTGAATGCTGAAGCCTCCACAGCATTTCCCAGCACTCAAGAGGAAGGGACGCACAATGATGCCCAGCACAATGCGCCACAGGCTCTGCAGCCAGTGTGTGCCAATAAAGATACATTGGACACAAGGACCAACCACCCTGTGATAGAAAGAAACACAAAAATTACAAAGTCAATCATCCAAATTAGAAAAGGAAAGATATTTTCTCAGTCAGAGCCATGCCGTTTTCAGTTTTTTAGATGTGTGTTTTCTGAAGCAGTGTGGACAGGGAACTGAGAGAAAGTCTTTTACTTTCCCAAAACCTAGGACATTTTATACTATTTTATTTTATACTATACTAACTTTATTATTTCTTAACTTTGGGTTGAATCAAAATATGAACCCCTCTGGGTTCTTTACAGCCATTTCACAGTTCCTCTTTTTCCACAGCACACACACACACACACACACACACACACACACACACACACACACGAACACACACACACACACACACACACACACACACACGAACACACACACACACACACACACACACACACACACACATTATGTCCTGTAACATATTTCTTAGAATTATAGAATCAGAATTTCATCACTAACAGTTAAATCAAGGTTACATTTATCTTTCAAAACTACCTATTCACTCAACTTAGCATTGTTCCATTTTTGTTCCTTTAGTATTAAACCAGTTAGGGTTACGGATGACATCATTAGGGTCAATTTTCAAACTGTTCAAAGCTCCCACCAGAGCAACAGAAGACATTATATGACTGTTTTCACAGACTGAGTAGTACTCCTCACGACGCTTAAACTATACATGAAAACTAGTGGAGGGCCCCTTCATTTAGTATTATAGAAAATATTCCACTGTTGGTCGGTCGGTCTACCACTTTGGTCCAGACAGAAATATCTCAACAACTATCATGTGGATTGACATGAAATTGTGTACAGACATTCAAGGTCACCAGAGGATGGATCCTAATGATGTTTGTGAATCCTTGGCTTTTCCTTTAGTTCCACCAGCAGGCCAAATTATTTTTCGGCAAAGCCTGTGAAATATCTCAACATCCAGTAGATGGATTGGCACAAAATTGCATTAAGACATTCATGGAATTAAATATCTCAACAACTATCATATGGATTACCATGAAATTTTGTACAGACGTTCAAATTCTGCAGAGGATCAATCCTAATTAATTTGGGGATCCCCTTTTCCTGCCGAAATTTGTGATTTTGAGTGAAATATCTTGACAAATATTGAATGGATAGCCATGAAATTGTGTACTGACATTCATGCTCCCCGCAGGATGAACTGTAATAACTTTGGTGAGCCCTTTTTCATTATCAGGGCAAAATTTAATTTTGTCCAGTTATGAAAATACCTGCAAAATAATGACATTCCCATCAGCCTCAGCTGTACATTTACTGTGCTCAATAAATTATTAGCATGCTAACAGACAAACTAAGATGGTGACCATGGTAAACATTTTACCTGCTATATCAGCATGTTAGCCTTGTCATTGTGAGCATGTAAGCATGCTAACACATGCTAACAGCATGCCTAAGTCAGTGTTTTTCAACCACTGTGACACAGTACACTAATGTGCCGTGAGAGATCATCAGGTGTGCCGTGGGAAATTATACAATTTCACCAAATTGGTCTAAAAAACTTTTTTTTTAAACTAATTAATTATTGTCTGCAAATAATATGACATTGTCAAGTGTTTATTTGATTCCTATTCAAAATACTTTGATAAGAATCACTGTATATTGTTAATATAGGCTACAGAGTTGAATTTTTTAACATTTTCGGTTGGTGGTATGCCTTGTAATTTTTTTCAATGAAAAAATATACCTTGGCTCAAAAAAGGTCGAAAAACACTGGCCTAAGTACAGCCTCACAGGGCTGCTTGTATGGATGTGTATTGTTACAGATGTGAGCACCACAAACAAACTTCTATTCACCCCCATGTTATTGGGGTGGAGGCAGACATTTCAGAGCTGGATATTTCAAAACCTGGCAAAATGACACCCAAACTATCTGTGTAGTTGTAAGTGAGAAAGAAATGTTAGAGAGAGATAATTGACACAGGAATGGCCAGAAGCACTGTGACTATCCGATAGATCCAAACCCTAGACACCTCAAACAGGGCATTACTCCAGATCCACACTCTGTCACCACTGCGCACTGACACTGGCTCAGCAATCACATCTTCAAACGTCACCTGGAGACACAAAGAGAAAGTGGGGCTGATGGTACAGAGGTTAACCATTAAGTCATATTCCTGTTGGACTTGATTCACCCGCAAAAGTAAATTACATCCACTGGAGGGCAGTGCAATTCACTGCATGTGACAAATGCACAAATGGTCCATAAAACAAAGTTCCATAGAGCCATTGCATAAGAATGCAATATGCAATACCTTGAGGCAGTCATTGATACCTCGGGGGTCTCTGACATTAATCAGAGGTTTGGTATCACTGATTTCCACTAGTGTAGAAGTGTGAATGTTTTCCTCTTCTTCCAGAGCGGGAGGGGCCTTCCACAGTATCTGAGGTTCCTCCCCATTATCAAATTCATCAGGGTCACTGGAGTCCCCCAAATCAATCTCTACTTCCTCTGAATCTTCCCCTTTCATCATGGTGTCCATCCAAACATGTGAAGAAAACACAATCCAGAGAGCAGAGTGGGTGCCTATCACTTCCCTTACAGCTCAGACTGAGGCCACTGACCGGACCCCTCAGCTGGCTGTGCAGTGAAGTTATATTGGGAACATTACGGTGCCCTGGATGGTATTTGCAGATGGTCTTTCAAGTGAAGATCATTTTCCTGTGCTGTGGGAGGATAGAAAGGATAGGGAGGATATAAATACTCTAAGCATGGAGATGGTTCTGTATACACTGACAGCCTACTGGGGATGCAATCATACAGACCTACACAGACATACACAGACAACATGAGACAAATCTGCAAGTATGAGAGCAAAGATAGAATGAAACAAATGTTTAGAGTGCACGTCATGTAACTTCCAACTGGAATATTTAGTGATACAGGTATTCTTGCCCTAGGATTTCATTCATTTCAAAGTCAAATTTTTACTTAAGAGAATTTTCTTTGTATCAGAAAAGGGGTTGACTTGCAAGACAATGCTGCCTCCCTCTGGCCTGTTAATGGGAATTAAGTCTCTTCTTCAGAGCAATCAGATGTGCCTGTGCCCCGTTTATGTGCGCAACACTGACCTAATAACCGTAAGTATGCAAGATTCATTTTCTCAAGAATCAAATGTAACGATTCTCACATACAACCTTAATCTTCCTAATAAGACTGAAATCGAATGGGGGACGCATTATTAATATTTTCTTTGGACCCTCCCTTTGATTTAAAAGAAATGCATCACCATCCTCCCAATACCTTAAAATAATATGACACTATTGAATTGTTACAACCCACTATGCCACTGATAACTAAAAGTGCACAAAGATTTTGAGAATTAGCTGTTGCGAAAACTGTTTCTCAAAACTGACAGATTGTTCCAATTATAGCTTCTAGTTTATTTTGATGAGGAAAATAAACCGCTGGTAGAGAAACACCTAACGCCAGTTGGTTCATATTTGCTAAATGAGTTTCTGAGACCTCTACATCATCAACAGGATCAATACTTCCCTGAAAAACCTGTTGTATGCAATCTGACACATGTCTTCTGCCCTCTGGTAGCTCATTCATTCACTGCAGGCCTTTGAATATAATACCAAAAATGGCTGCTGTCATGTAGTGATTGGCAAGTTTTTGGCAGGGAGTTCTTTTTTTTAGTTATGGTAAGAACATTTATATTGTTAAATCAGTATGAATATTTACTGTATTGAAAAAGCTTATAATTTATTAATATATTGTACCTTATTTTAGGATGGTAAAATCATGTTGAAAATGTGTGTATCAAATTTTATACAGCAGGTAGCCTGTATAAGGTAATAAATCCCTCAATCCTCATTGTATTGTATTTCATGATGCACCTGCATATGCCTACCACAATGCCAAATACACAGTTTTTTGATGATTTCATTAAACTAATTAAAGATTGAAATGTCATCTTAAAATATATTAATAGTTGAAATTGAGCTATTTATATGAGTTTTTTATATATGTAACCTGCTCTGATGATAATCATTTGGATGTTGCAATTGCCCACTTGCTTATTGTGGTCCTTTTCCTATCAATATTCACTAAAACAATTCCTTGGCTATCATAATGTGTATGTTATATATAAATATAAAAAGTGGAATTCCTTACAGAAACCTGTTAATTGTTCAGCTGTGACAATGCATTACTGCCTTGGTTTGCTCTTCCCAGTTCATCAACAGCATCAACCACAATGCGGAAGCAACAGGAGATATATTGCAATGTTATCCCAATATCCTCCTCGAGGCCCAGGTAGTATGAAGAGCGTTTTCAGATCTCTGCACTGTCTGGTGTTAAGCGCATTATACAACATGCTTTTAAGAAAAACCCTTTCACCTCTTTCAACCTTTGGACCCATTAACCAGTCATCCTCACTACTATTAATAGGTCAGATGAATCCACAGAGTTAGACCTTATCAGACTCTTCTCAGCTACCCACCAGACCTTCATCACAAGGCCATCTCACACTGCTCTCATCATCCTATTCACCAAATAATGACCTAGTACAGCAGCTGGCAATGTGATAATCTGATAAAGTAATGTAAATAATAAGTACCCTACAAGTATGCTACATTAACTTTAAGAGCTATGCATCCAAGGGTTTGACCTATGCACCACTGTCAAATCATTCTAAGAGAGGCAAACATGGAATGGAAATGTTTTCTAATCAAAAAGGTTGAGCGACTACTACAAACTACTACCATGTGCATAACAAACAGTACATCTGTTCAGAGCTGAACATGAGTGAGCCACTCTATGATGACCACTGCACAGTCTCTATGGTAATGACACTTTCTGCCTGCTGGATGAAGACAGTGTAATGATGACAGAGAGTTTCCTATGTCTGTGCCGGAGACAGTGGCATGCTAATGGACTGCACACCTCGCCAGATGGGGTTTGTTTGTGTCCGTGGCTGCACAGGTGAGGTCAGTGGAGTGTGTGGCTGAGAGAGAGGGAGGGAGAGAAGGAGGAAACATAGAGTAAAAGAGAAAGAAAAAAAGACACATTTCATAGCTCATTGTACGCATTGTCCCATCTCATGATTACCCCAAAACATCACATGATTTTGTAGAGGTTGCAAGATAAGTTACTGGACATTTTGGGATTTTGCTGCGATGGTTGCTTTCCTGTTCTGACATTTTGAATAGATTTCAGCCTCTTCAGCTGAATTCTCCATTTGAAAATAAAAAAGTACTAGGATCATATTTCTTGTGAAATATATCAACACTTTGTATATGAAAAATTGTGGGTTCGAATCCCAGACCAGACCAACGTCACACGATCTCCCTGGGTGGAGTCTGCATGTCCTCCCCGTGTTACCGTGGGTTCTCTCTGGGTTCTCCAGCTTCCTCCCACCGTCCAAAGACATGCATGTGTAGGATAATTGATAACTCTAATATTGTCCCTAGTGGATGAATGTGAGTGTGAATGGTTGTCTGTCTCTGTGTCAGCCCTGCGACAAGTTGGCCACTGTCCAGGGTGTACCCCGCCTAAGGCCCAAAGCCACTGGCATAGGCTCCAGTCACCCGCGAGCCCTAACGGGAAAAAGCGGTAGAAAATGACTGACTGACTGTATATGAATATGTCTGTGTATTTTGTCTTGTATGATTCTGGCTCCTTATACAGAGCATGAAAATAACTTTTATATGTTTTGTATGTGGTGTTAAAGCACCTGGAAATCTTATGTATCTGTCTATAACATTAAATTGCCATTACAAAATAAGCAACGATCAATGTTAAAGTTTGTTAAAACATTCTCAGGTATTATTTTTGAGAGTTTAACTCTGTTAGGACCATCAGATTTGGATTCACATTTGGATGAATCCTGATTGGTGCACGGAAGTAAGTTACGTCACTTCAAACTAGCAACAAAAGCACAGACAGAAAATCTCTCATGTGACACAACCAGACCTATTGAACTTGTTTTGAAAATTGAAAATGTAGAAAATAGGTTTTCAGGGCCTTTAATACATGAAGACCCAAGGTTTGTCTTGTGGCCTGTGTCCCTCTCATGACGTCAGCATGATTACATAATGTGAAAATCTGTATCAGGGCACGTTATTTAAGATAAAATATACATGCAATGTGCATATGCAAACTGTACATTTTATAAAATATATAATTATAATAGATTTTTTTATCTTCTTTGTATATGTGACAGGTGTTGCATGTATAGATATTGCTTAGTTTTGCAGGTCCAAAGAGGTGAGAACTGCTACCTCAGATTACAGACACGTGTTAATCATAATCACTGCGTGGAGGAAATGGGTGTCTATTTTAACTAGTGCTTTGATTTAACTCCACGGTTCATACCCTCTGATCCCGGCAGCAGCAGCTGGGGCATGAGGGATGTCAGACAGTGTTCCTGCTCGGCACCTGTCAGTCCAGCTGTTTTCAGTACAATAGGTCAGACTGATTATTTGTCTAGTTAACACAGTTACCAACTCAGTGCTTCCCATCTAACACCACAGAAACAGAAAAAACAGGGGAAGTGTATTTATTTTTAGCACTGCATTCTCTGTACAAATCCCCCTCAAATGCAAAACGCCAGTATCACAAAATGAACCTGCTGCACTTCTGTTTCAGTATTACACTTTCCTGTGGACATGAAATAAAATTTTGTATGAATTATGTTAATATAAGCATCTAAATCAGTACTCCTATGTGCATGAGCTCTACTTGTTTCTGATAAAAAATCGTACCATCCAATATTTAACAGGGCATTTCAGATCTTCTCTGAGGAGGATTACAAAGCTAACTGCTTATTGGTTGACAGCAGCACTAACTCTGATTTGACTTCACTGCCAAGAGGATGAGACAGTGTTTGTTCCATGAATAATTATCATGTGGCTGTGACTTTCTGCTTTATGTCAGGCTGAGGACATGCAGTCAGTAAAGCAGATGATGAGGCGAGGTTTCAAAATGTTGTTTCTGCTTTTAAGCAGGATTATCTATGTGAATTTCTGAAATATGGCCACAAATTGTTTTTCTTTTGAGCAACAGTTTTACATTAAGGCATTTGAGCTAATACAGATTGATAACAGGATTCCTTTTTTATTGAAATTTTGTCAGCAGTACACATTCAACAAGAATGCAATACTAGCAGCATACTACTGAAAAAAACTGTCAAAAATAAATATTTTATATTCTGACAGAAAATACCATCTGATATCTTAAACCAACCAATTAGTTTTTTGTTTTTTGCTGCTACATGGTGAAAAAAGATTGTTCTCCTCAAAGGTGGATGCAGTAAAACCTTTTGTCACTGTAAGTTTTTACTAACAATGTAGAAAAATGTATTGGGTTATATAATGTATACATATATAATGTACAATTCCCTTCCACAAAATATAAATTATTCATAACAAAATTTTAAAGAATAGTTCAACATTTGGGGAAATATGCTTATTTGTTTTCTTGCTAAGAAGGGGGACCAGAGGGTGTGTTCCAACTACAGGGGGATCACACTCCTCAGCCTCCCCGGAAAAGTCTATGCCAGGGTACTGGAGAGGAGAATTCGGCCGATAGTCGAACCTCGGATTCAGGAGGAACAATGCGGTTTTCGTCCCGGTCGTGGAACACTGGACCATCTCTACACCCTCTCCAGGTTGCTGGAGGGTTCATGGGAGTTTGCCCAACCAGTCCACATGTGCTTTGTGGATTTGGAGAAGGCATTCGACTGTGTCCCTCGCGGCGACCTGTGGGGGGTTCTCTGGGAGTACGGGGTCCGGGGCCCTCTGCTAAGGGCTGTCCGGTCCCTGTATGACCGGAGCAGGAGTTTGGTTCGCATTGCCGGCAGTAAGTCAGATTTGTTCCCGGTGCATGTTGGACTCCGGCAGGGCTGCCCTTTGTCACCGGTCCTGTTCATTGCTTATATGGACAGGATTTCTAGGCGCAGTCGTGGGCCGGAGGGAGTCCAGTTTGGGGACCACAGGATTTCATCTCTGCTTTTTGCAGATGATGTTGTCCTGTTGGCTTCTTCAAACCAGGACCTTCAGCGTGCATTGGGACGGTTTGCAGCCGAGTGTGAAGCGGCGGGGATGAGAATCAGCACCTCCAAATCCGAGGCCATGGTTCTCAGTCGGAAAAGGGTGGCTTGTCCCCTTCAGGTTGGTGGAGAGCTCCTGGCCCAAGTGGAGGAGTTTAAGTATCTTGGGGTCTTGTTCACGAGTGAGGGAAGGACGGAGCGGGAGATTGACAGGCGGATCGGTGCATCCTCCGCAGTGATGCGGTCGATGTACCGGTCTGTCGTGGTGAAGAAGGAGCTGAGCTGCAAGGCAAAGCTCTCTATTTACCAGTCGATCTACGTTCCTACTCTCACCTATGGTCATGAGCTTTGGGTCATGACCGAAAGGACAAGATCCCGGATACAGGCGGCCGAAATGAGTTTCCTCGGCAGGGTGGCTGGGCGCTCCCTTAGAGATAGGGTGAGGAGCTCGGTCACTCGGGAGGAGCTCAGAGTAGAGCCGCTGCTCCTCCACATCGAGAGGAGTCAGCTGAGGTGGCTCGGGCATCTGTCCCGGATGCCTCCTGGACGCCTCCCTGGGGAGGTGTTCCGGGCACGTCCAACCGGGAGGAGGCCCCGGGGAAGACCTAGGTCACGCTGGAGGGACTACGTCTCTCGGCTGGCCTGGGAACGCCTCGGTATTCCCCCGGAAGAGCTGGAGGAAGTGTCGGGGGAGAGGGAAGTCTGGGCGTCTCTGCTTAGACTGCTGCCCCCGCGACCCGGCCCCGGATAAGCGGTAGAAAATGGATGGATGGATGGATGGAGTTAGATGAGAGGATTGATTTCACTCTCACATTTGTCCTTTAAATATGATGCTACAGCCAGTGGCCGGTTAGCTTAGCATAAAGACAGAAGGAAATAAAACCGGAGGAAACAGCTAGCTTGGTAGAGGGTTATATGCCAGGACATTTCTTGGCAGGGCACAGTAACTTATTAGAGTCTTGTCTGAGATTGCTGCGTCCAGCCAAGAAATAGTCCAGAATATATCCCCCGGTAAAACCACAATGTGGTTTTCTTGTACATTTCAAACAACAAGATATAATGTGTAAATTAGTGAGCTTTAGAGGTGCTGGCAGGCATATTTTGATACCTTTGTACAGAACCACAGTAGCTGTTTTCAGCCTTTATGCTAAGCTAAGCTGCTGGCTGTAGCTTTATCTTTAACGGACAGACATGAGAGTCGATCTTCTTTTCTAACTCTCGGCATGAAAGCAAATAAGCGTATTTCCCAATGTCAAACTTTTCCTTTGAGGAGTGTTTTTTAGAGGGCCTTTAATATGCACAATTGTGTCTCATCCTGAATTTGGGACCTTAATTAGTTTGTGGGACCTGAGTGCACTGGACATGAGGTTGTGCTGTGTGAGCTCTGTGAAGATGGTTGAGCAGCTGTCATGTTATGTGTGTACATGCAGTTCTAAGGAAACTCATGTTGTTACTGATTGGGGGAAGGTCTGATGAAATAATGTGGTTCACGCTGTCTGACAGCACCATCAATCACACCTTCTCCCTTTGATTCTTCAGGGGTGGATCTCTCATTTTCACTGCCCGTGCAATAACGGAGAGGCCCATCAAGTTTAAAGTAAACAGAACACACAACGCACACAAAGGAACACTAGGCCTTATCAGATTAAAGGTTCTATATGTAATTTTAAGAAAACCCTTGTTAATAATGACACCTTTGACCTTTAAGTAAACTGCAGTCAGCATCCTGTTGCGCTGCCAAGCATCATCCAGGTCATCTGTCAAAGTGCCATACAAGTGACTGAACACTGAAATGAACACTGAATGCTGGAAAATAAATTACAATCATACTTAGAATAATGTTCCTATAAATAATGTTCCTATATTTTATTCGGACCATTGGCTTCATGATCCACAAGTCTGTAATAGCCAATGAGAGGCAACCGAGAAAGTTGTGGAAGGTTTCTTTTTTGAAATGTAGTTACAACCCATTTACACATTGGCAATGAAAAGCGATTAATAGCCTACATGTCGAAAATGGCAAACAGTATGTTTAAGTACAGCCAACTAATAATCCACACTCGACTAAGCTCAAGCCATGAATTATATTTCTATATAGAGTGGAAGAGTGTTTGATCTATAATGAATGCTTTGTAAAAGAGTTGCACAGTTGGTGTGATTGTCTTGATTTAATAAAAGACGCCACTGAGGTGGGAGGTCCTTCACTTTAATTAACAACTTATGAAGACAGGCTCAGGTTCAAATATTCATTAGACTGAATCGAGCACTTCGGAAAATTGGTGATGAAACAGGCAGTCAGCTCTTTGAACTGTATTGTTATCAACCTTATTGCCCCCTTTTTCATATAATTTTATCACTATGCAGTATATAGTATTCAAAACCTGCAAGCTTTTACAACATAAAACCAGAGTCAAATTCCTTGTATGTGTACACATACCTGGCCAATAAACCTGTTTCTGAGTCTGATAAAAGTAGAAAAACCTTGATTGATGTGATTGACTGTACAGTGGTTTTTGAGTTTATGGATTTCTCATAGAGTGCAAAATTTTCTTTGTAGTTTCATCACACTTATAATCCATAACATCAAATTTCCTTAAACTCCCCCTTTAAGACGCTCTAATGGCAGGAAAATAATCATATTCTGTACTTATTCTGTTTCATTGAAGCTATATGATGTTTACACTGAGTGGAATATTCAAACCCAAGACTCAAGACTGGAAATATTCTGGATCTCCTGTGCATCATTTTAAACACATTTTAAATCCAAAAACTTCCACCAGACATATTTGGTACCTGTAACTTTACTGCAATTTAAAATAAAGCTCTGCAGGTGTGAACATTGTTTGGGTGCACAGCCCAGGTTTGTAATGACTAATGTAAGTTCTAGACTGTATATATACTCTTTATATGATTGTGGTGATGCTGATGACGCGTATGTGTGTGTGGATGTGGAAGAGAGAGTGTAATTTTATGTGTACAGTATCTCTCTGTGTACAACAATCCTCCATGCAAGTGTCATACATTTGCACACTGTACGCATGTTCATCACTACTTGTTCTTGGCTATATTTTATTAAGTTGGCTTTGTTAAAAATATTTGGCAGTGTTGTTATCAAAGTTGCATTGGTACTCTGCAGCAGTGTTCACAGCCAGGCACCATAAAATGGCACATTGTTATCTTGTCTTGCACATATCCAGACCTCTAAAAAGTACTTCACCTCGTGTTTTTGGATTTCAGTTTGTATATGTATGCATCAAGGATGTCTTTTCTTATACAGTTGTCACTCCTCCAATTGTTATTTCACTCTTCACTGACATTCGAGTGACAAGCAGTATCAGTGCCACTATAGACAGCAAAGCAGGGGTTCTTTTTACACATTTCTCTATTTAATCTATTTATTTGTATACTGATTTATGTTTATATCTCTGGATGGTGTTTACAGGGTTAGAAAAATTTTGCTCAGCATGCTTCTCTCTTCATTTGTCACCAGTGATCAACTTGTCTATCCGATGGTATCCCTTAAACCTAATCTGTGTGGGAGAGCTGCATATTCTCTCAAAATATTCACCACAAACACATCAACATTTTATCGTTTGTCTTCATTGATTGATCTGTGACAAATATTAATGATTAATCATTTTATAATACCATAATTTTATGTGTACGGTATTTGACACATAGGTCATATTCATAGAAACATGTGGAAATATAGATTCTATTTTGTTATTAATCTGCCAGTGCACACATATTGAGAGAGCATTAGAGACAACCACTTCAGCTGTTATGAAATGGCATTTTCTCCTTATAATCATGTGTTAACTGGGCTCAGTCTTAGTCACAGGCTTTTCATAAATAGACACACAGATGACAAGGAGGTCAGGACACAGAAAGTCAAAGCTCATCTGCACAAAATGACAAAAAATATGCAGAAAAGGGTGTGCATGCAGGTTCCATGTTATTGGTTCAGATGTCACTTTTTAGTAATTTTTTGTTATCACAGAGAGATAGTAATTTCACTTTTACATTTCAAGGGAGTTAGCTGGAACGCCTATCCAAAGTGACTTTCACTGATTCCATGTTACAGGCTGTAAGATTAATGACTACAAATGAACAGAGTGAAGTCGATTATTCTCTGCTGTGAGAAAATACAAAATTATTGATAAAAAACGTTTACATGATTGACTGGCATATGTAATTCTTTAACTGTCTTGCCCAAAGATTTGTTTAGTACAGACCAATGTACTAAGAAAACGTGAACATATTGTAGGATAAAATGCTTATTTAGTCTAAATAACTGATCAAAGTATCCAGTGTTAATTTGCACATTTAAAGATATAAGAAATAATACATTTTTGTACAAAAAAGTGATGTCTCTTGAGTACAATAAAGTTTACATAAATTCCTGCAACATAAAGACAACATGACAAGATTAAATTTCTTTGAATATTAAGAATATTGCTGCTATATTGATGTCGCACATAAAAACAAGTAGAACTTAAAAATCCCTCATTTCTGAGATACAATTTACCTGTAGATCTGTGTGCTGATTATATTGTAATGACTTACTATTCAAGTATAATGTGAAGATTGTGTTCAGTACTTTTTAATTAACTAGATGTACCGATTGCAAATAAACAATAACTTTGAATTTAGCAGCTAGTAAAAATTAAAAGTAACTTTATCGCTACTAGTTTTACCAAAAATACAGTAACGATATTTTAATTTAAGAAAATATGTCCATTAGCTTTCTATTCCAGTATTGTTTCTGAGTAAAATATTAAAAGACAAAGAAAAAGGTATGTCAAGTTTCATAAACAAAAACTGATTGTTTATTTCTTGCTGCGGTATCTTAGCTTTTACTGTATGCAAATACAGTTTACAAACATATTGCAGACAGTCATTAAGTACTGTAGCTGTAATAGTCCTGCAGGCTACTAATGCTGTGGCACAATAGTGAGGTATAGCTAACTGAACTCTTCTGGGATCTGTCCTGGTATCCTGAAACCAGTCTGCCCAGTTTGATCCAGAGTGCTTCTAGGACTGGATGTGGCAAAGCTTGCACGTGTCTCTATTGTGCAGCTGGCCCTATGGAGGAACTGCAGGAAGTTCTCGTGGCCTGAGCCCTCATGGCTGGACACAGCCAGCTCCACTGGCCGGGCTGAGTAGCAGCGCCTGAGCTTACAAAGTTCCTCCCTGATCTGACGGTTAAGAAGCCCATAAAAAAATGGGTTAATAGCAAAAGAAGAATATGCCAGCCAGGTGACTGCTTCCTCCAGGTCATCAGGAATTTGGGGTTTTGTGTCTAGTGTCAGATAGAGGTGGAAGGCGAAGTAAGGCAGCCAGCAGATCAGAAACTGGCCAACAATAACCACCAAAGTGAGAGCGGCTTTACCTCCACCAAACGTCCGGTCCCGCATAAACCTACGTGGGACGTTGCGGGTTGTGATAATGGTAGTCTGGCTGTTTATTGAGTCAGAGCGATGCTTCAGCTGACTGTTTGTCCACAAGGGCAGAGGTCCATGCTGGTGGGCAGCCACACGGGCCACCTTGTAGACATTACAGTAGACGGCAAAAATCACAACAGCAGGCAGGCAGAAACAGGTGACGGTAAAGAGCACAGAGAAGACTCGTCTGTGGTCATTGTGGCTCCAATGAAGCGAGCAGTGTGCAGCACTGATGGAGCTCAGGCTGCCATAGGACGGCCACCCAAACACGGTGGACAACCCCAGCAGGACAGAGGCCACCCACACCATCACTATCACGGCTGCAGTCAGCTTCAGCGTCATCTTGACCTCATAGCGCATCGGGTGGACAATGTAGTAGTAACGCTCCACACTGATCGCTGTGATGGTGAAGATAGAGGCAGCTATGAGGATTACATTGAGGAAGACGTAGACCTGGCACTCCAGCACAGTGAACACCACACCAGCAAAGTATGGAGAGCTGGACAGAATCCCAAGAGGCATGAGGAACATGGCACAGAGCAGATCCACTGCACACAGGTGGCACACAAAGGCAAATTTCCTGAGATGAGGGGCTTTTATGACAACCACCAGAACAGCAGTGTTGGCCAGAAGTGCAAGAACATTCAGGGTCACCATGAAAAATATTCCTGTCAGGTCCTTGAAGAGTATCTGCGGGTTGGCAAGGGTGCCCAGCTGTCTGCTGGGAGCTGTGGGCATCTGTGCCCAAATGGTGGTGCTGTCATTGTACTCAGGGGTCGGAATTGAACTGTTGTCCTCCATGATTCATAGTTAAGGTTTAAAAATACACATCTGTACTGGAGACCTCCCCATTGTTCAGTAATGAGCCCAAAGGAGCCTTCAGATCAAATGAAATTTTCATTCCTGTGTTGGAGAAAATAAAGTTCATTAAAACAGGATATTTAACATTAACGGCAAATCATGTTAAATGAATACTACATTAAATTTTTAAACCTGCAATAACTAATTCCTTAACCACTTGGGTGCAGCAGAAACAAGCTGTGACCACACAGTACATTAAGTTGATATGACGAACATGTTAGCAAACAGATTCCTATTTACACATCCAGCAGATAAGGAGCAACATTAGCATTCATTTGGTGTCATGTTTCTGGCCACCTGGTGAATGAAAGTCCAACATTCACTCTCTTGTGGTTCTTTTAGACAGAAGTACGCATTTAGTAGCGTTAAAGACAAGACATTTAATATTGCACTTGGGTAACAAATTTTATAAATTGGTCAAAATCGAAGCAGATATCTTGATTTTTTATTCCATAGTATTGGCCAAGCTCCAAAAATGTTGGCTCCTACATTTCCTATAATGCAACTGATATCTTTTTTTTAGACCTTCCCTGACTGGTAAACGTGTACATCTTTCTAACTCTATACTTCCAGTTTGTAACACAGGCTTTCTCAAAGCTGCAATAACCCTGTTGACATCACTATGACATCATCAGGGATCAACATAATTTTATCCAACAAGTATTTTTCCGGCTGAGCAGTACTAACGATGACAAGTAAACTGATGTTTTGGTGTATAACTGGCGGCACTCCCTTTTAAACCATGTCCAGCTTAATGGTTCTAGGAAAGGCAAAAAAAATCTCACAAATGCATCCAAACAGAAATTTTAATTGATTACATTAATACCTAATTATGTGCAGTACTAAACCCTCATTGTATTCATTATTATTCATTCCACCAATAGCGACTGATATGAAATGTGTAAATATGAACACAGAGATCCTCACTGCAGCCTCATAACCTTCAAAAGAACACACATACATACATACATACATACATACATACATACATACATACCTTAAAGGTATTGGAAAGTGAATCAATAACTGTTCACATTTTCGGGAATATTTAAGAAGGCATGCTCACTCTCTCTTTAAGTGAGGGACAGACATGATCAATAGGAATAATTCATGGAGGACACCCGGTCTCTCCTCCATCCGTCCCCATCCTTTTGAAATGAAAGATAATGAGTGTGCTTGTTTTAGCCCAGCTGCAGGGAGCTGGCTGCATTGATTAATATGTGTTCAGCGTCACCCTCCACCGCACCATCAAAGTGGAAACCTTTTACCAGGACAGGTGATCCCTGTGTAATTTCTTCTGAAAAACAACCAGAAAGCACTGATTGAATATATGTCTATTATGAGTATGCTGTACATTTTGATCAAACAAAATGCAACAAATATCAACAGAATTTTAAACATCTTCACATTATTGCTTTTACAGTCTGTCTGTATTGTCTTTATTAATGTGCCTCCCCATACACACGGATCTGCCATCTTGCGCTGATAATCATAATCAGGTTTTAAATGTTT
Source organism: Coreoperca whiteheadi (assembly GCA_011952105.1). Classification (NCBI taxonomy): domain Eukaryota; kingdom Metazoa; phylum Chordata; class Actinopteri; order Centrarchiformes; family Sinipercidae; genus Coreoperca; species Coreoperca whiteheadi. The sequence continues at coordinate 18,390,931 of CM022473.1, forward strand.
GACTGTGGAGGATGCTGTGTCCTAAATGCATGTGCTTGCTCGCTGCCAGCGATTCACTGATGCTCTCCCCTGCTGTAATCTTCTCTGGTGGACAGCTATTGGCATGCCACGTTTGCAGTGAGATTTATCCCCAGGAACGACTAATACATTCTCATGCATATTATGCAAGGGTGTCCTCATTTTCCGTCATGTTCCAATTGCAGCACAGCATATGCTACATATGATGAAGATGATCATTTTCAGCCACTGGTCATTTCCAGTTTGTTTAGTTCTCTATAACCTTTTGTAATTGTTAATATTCTTTATTCAACAGAGAAACAACCAGTGGATTTTCCCTCTGCTGTAGTTTTTCTCTGTTACTACTTTTTGATTAGAAAGAAATCCCCATTAAATTATTTTTTCTACATTATAATGAGGATGAGGAAATTATGCAGGTCATTTAATCCCTCACAAAGCTGTGTAAAAGAGTATTTTACCCTGTTCAGGGAAACCCCACCCTTTGTGAGGACCTTCTTAATTATGTTAATAACACATTTTAAAACAAGTTGATGTAATGCAAGTGATTACCATGATTTTATATCAAATGAAAAAGAAAAATTAGGCATTAAATATCTCAAAGATTTCAGTGGCTTTAAGGGGCTATTTTAATGGGGAGAAAAACATTTTTTTTCAGTAGATGTAATTTAAGTTAAACGTGAGATTTCGAAAAATGACAATGTGAATTGCATTACTCTAGCATATAATTAGACTCAGTTACCTTGGGGAATACAAGACAAAACAATCAAATTGGATGAATTACAGGACATTTCCAATATTGTATATAGCAGTTGTTTTATGTAAATATGCTGATACTGTAATAGTAGTCAGGAGATATATAAGATCCCACCAAAAAATCAAAGTAAAATGACAATTTGCAATAGGCCCTATCCTGTCCAGGTACAGCATAATATACTATGATTTTCTAATGTTAATCTATTCTGTACATATGACATCTAGTGCATGTCTGTCCGTCCTGGGAGAGGGATCCCTCTTCTGTTGGTCTTCCTGAGATTTCGATCATATTTTTTCCCTGTTAAAAGGGTTTTTTTGGGTAGTTTTTCCTTAGTCAAATAGAGGGTCTAAGGACAGAGTCGCATGTTGTACAGATTGTAAAGCTCTTTGAGGCAAAATTGTGATTGGTGATATTGGGCTATATTAATAATTGAATTAAACTGAACTGATCCTTCAGGAATATGGAATGATAGCGTTATCGAGAGAAAAACATTTAAGTACTGTATTATTTCTTTACATCTCCACCGATTATCAAAGAAAGGCTTACTTACACAAAAACTCTTACATTTTGAAAATTGGCTGTGGCTCCTCCAAAAAGTTTTCTCGGAGTCTCATAAAGTTGAGTATGTCCAAATCATGGTGATGACTCCTTCAAAAGCATCAAACTCAGTGCTCAGGTGTTGGTTTCAGGTGTATAAGTACACTGGTCCACCTTGCAGAGATCGGTCTGGAACTATGCAAAAACTGTGATAAACCATGAAACCGGTGGATCCCCAGGGAGGGCTGACACTACCAGAGACGTGATGTGTTGTGCGTCTACGGAGACAGCACAGCTGGCTTGAGGGGGGGGGGGTGCAGGAGGAGCCAGCAATTGGTGATTTTCATCTTTCAAGAGAAGATGACTCTGTCAAACCGCCACCCACTGACATTAACCATGTCCCACACACACACACACGTTCTTTCATTAGCCAGCATGTGGCCGTGACTGTCACACACTGTCCGCTTTGCCTCTGTCTTTACACATGCTCCCCTATTCTCCTCTCCGGAACCTCAGATAGAATAAACAGACCTTGAAGTGTCAGTTGGATTTTTTCAGTCCATTCACCAATTTACACATGGTGTTTTCTTCTTTAAACTGAGTCACTCTTATTTCTTTCTCAAGTAACAGAAACCTTCATTTCACAACAGTTGTACTCTTTTGGGAGTTGATCATTGCTCACAGGGCTGAAACAGGGCTCAGCGCTGACATCTGTTGGTTGCTGGCGAAACAAAACTGTATTCCCATGAGAGCATACTGCACTTTACGGTGCTGATGATGTAAGAAAGGCTCCAAGTTAAGATAACAGAAGGATATCAGTTCAAAAAGTTTATTGGCCCTTATGTAGTTAAGCACAACAAACAGAAGTGTCGTAACAGATGTTGTGGAAGCAGGGAGATTAATTTTCACTTACAGCATATTTTGCAACTGCAAAAAAAAACTATTCTAGAAACACAGTATCACTTGGTGTAAAGCACAATTTGTCATGAACAACAGGGTACAAGTGACACCCCTATTACTTTAAAATGTCTGACTCTTAAACACACAAAGGCCTGCTGATTGAAAAGTTGGCCCAGTATAAATGTTTGACAAAGACTGACTTATTAATTTAGACGTACCTCAAATTAAATAAGAACACTTGGTTGTTTTAACCACTGACGATTACGCGTGACATTTTCTAGTGCTGTTCAACGATTTGGTTGCATCATCAGGTTACGATTTTTCGAACCCACGACTGACAACAGCTGTCAAAGTAAAAAAAGTAAGAATTCTAAAAAGTGTTAAAATAACTAACTAACTTCAAGCACTAGATATCAATACTGAATAAACTAGACATGAATTAAAAAAGGCAACCTGTCACATGTTTCTATCAGACATGAAATACTGGTGGCCAACAGATGAAGGCAGACTCAGAAGGCTATAACTGAGAATTATTTATCATTGCTCCATTTTCAGGCAGGAGTGCAGCATCTTGGCAAAAGCTTTGATCAACAGTAGCTTTGTGTTCAGCTTTACCCAAACCCAGTCTCTTCTTTAATAGTTTGTCCTCATTGTTCAACTTTGTGCGGATTGCAGTCTTTATATGGCTGCTATCAACGCCAAACTTGACTGCCACATGATCTGGAATAAGAAACATAAGACAAATTTTAATCTCCCATTTTCCAATTATTGAATTCATAAATAATCAGCATCTACGAAGAAGGTCTGTGTGCCTAAAATGATACTAAATGCTCTTTATCTTACCAATTATACTTCTCAAGATCTCAGGCGGGAGTTGAGGCTTCTGGCAATCTTCTCCAGTAAAGGTGTTCCTCCGGCCCTGCAGAGAGTGCGTGGCCAACGTTTCTCTGTCAAAAAGTATCATCAGCAGTGCTGACGTGTACTTCTTGTAGTCTGCGATCTCTGCGACGCGCTCATAAAGATTTTTTGGTACTCGAAGATTCTCAGAGAGATACAGGAAGTTGTGATCGTCCTGAGGGCAAAAAATAAAAAAACATTGTTGGCTACCAACATATTCAGATGCATTGACGGCTGATTCAGACACCTCAACTTCTGTAAAATTATTGGTGAATCTGGGCTTTTAAATTCAGGAGCACTGACAAAACTAGTTAATCTACGATAGCAATAATTGCGTAATGGAAAACGATAATTGTGCTGTAATTAGAAGACGTGTGGGTGTATAAGCACGGACCTCTGCGATATTATGAACTGCTCTCATCTCTGCCTCAGGCTCAGCCAGGAAAGAGATACTTTCATCTTGAGAGTTCTGTGGTGCAACTGCTGCCTCGCCTCCTTGGAGAACGTGATCCAGAGTGACTCGGAGTTCATGTGCCGTGTGTCTCATCTGCATCATGAGAGTGTTCATCTCTGTGAAAAGTGGCAAATCACTTTAGAAATGCTGAAACGAGTTTATTCATAGAGTAATTAAAATTATTAGGTGGCATGTTTACAGCACGGACTCAGGGCCTCCTAAGAAATGTTTGACTAACAACCAAACTCGTAAAAGTATCTAGAAAACGCATACAATTTCACTTTTTTTTCCCCAATTAACTGTTATAGAATATAAAGATAATAATATAGAACTATATTTTCTTTCACACTTCGGTGTGGTCTACATGTTATTTCAAAGTCTTTTCTACACTTATTTGTATAGCCTATTAAATGCCTTTTATTTAACAGGTCTGCCATTTTCTAATAATTTCCTAGAAAGTTTCTTGAGAAAATGTAAAGAAAATAGGAATGTCCTTGGAAGATAATCTCAATGTAAATAATAATTACTTTATTCAGTAAAATTTTTTTTTTTTTTTAATTCCAGGAATCTTCTTGCAAATTATTATTCATGCTTAATGTAACGTTTTTTTTCTAAGTTATTTTGGTCTAAATTATATATCAGAATCAACCTTAAAAAGCCCAACATGCAACATGAGTTTAATCGTAGATTGTAAACTCCTCTTTATGTCATTAAATCTGCCAAATTTACAAAAATATGATGGAGGACATGACCTCAGTAGTAGCTAATGCCCTGCCTTGGCTATGATTACAGTGAGTCACATACAGTAATTCAACTGTGTTGGTCTTTTAGCGTATTAATTAATAAATTAGTCATCTTTTTTCCACCCACCTTTCAGCTCTCTCAACTCTCTCTCGGCCAAAATTCTACATCTGCGTTCATATTTGAGTTGTGCCTGCAGTTGCTCTATTTTCATGAGGAGACTGATGGTGTCTGTTCTGATGCCTGGACTTGCAACATTTTCTTCATCAAATTCAATGGTTTCATGCTGCCAAAATGAGAAGGAGTCACATGAAAAATGCCCACGTGTAGTAAGGTGAACAACAGTTGTTTTTATGCACAATCAACCAGCAAAATCTCTCACCTCATTGTTGGGAAAAGGTGAGTAGCTGGACTCCTCGGCCAACCTGTACTTATCCTCCACTGGATCACAGCCAAACTCCTGCGCATCAGTGCCGATTTTTATCATCTTGACTGGTGGTTGTGTTGGAGTCGCTCCTGCCTCTCTCTTGGGTGGCATGGGGGTTCAAAAAATGTATCTGGGGAGAGTAAAGAGTTCATCAGCTGACACATCAAGCACTGACTTTCTGCACAAGCTGGAGCCAAAGTTTTGAGTCAAACTTTGTCTCAACGTTGTCTGTTCATTTTAAACTCATCCATGCGAGACAATAATGAAAAGTTAGTTCTCGTTGCATCCCCCTCCCCCTGCCTCCTCAACCCCTCCTACTTACTAGCCTCCAGATTGCCTCCAGCTGGAGCCACTGAGTGATACAAACTGCCTCTCAATGCATCATCAAATACAAAATGTGATATTAAATGTTAGGCGGTGTTGGAGGAGGCTCACCTGCCCGCTCAGATCGACTCCAGGGATAAACTCTAACGTTAACCGCACTCACTGAGGACAGAGCCAGCGCTGTAAATGGAAGTACTGCGTAGTAGAGGAAGTAGTAGTAGTACTGCAGTAGTACAATGCATAGATCCTGATACAATTACGGCTCATTTTTAACAGCCGCGCAACACGTTTCCGGTTAAATATGTGTGAAATACGGCTCCTATATGTATCTTTTACTGTGTATGGTACACATGTGTATAAGATTAGTGTGTTGTGAAATTTATATTTTTACAATTTTTCGCGGAACAAAAATGCGAAATTGTATTCCCCGAGGGAAGTATTTTGCTCTAGTACAGTTTCCTGCTCTTAAATGAACCAATGGAAATTCAGACTTTTTACAAAGGGCGGGATATTTAGAGAAACTGCGGAGGTAGGCCAATCAGCGTCCGAGTTCACGCCTGATTTCAACACCGTAGTTTGGTTGCAGTGTACCCATGTGGGTTCAATGTTGACTTGCTACCTGAGAAAGTTGTGAAGTTAAATTGTATCTACAGTTGTCGTTTACCTTGAAACGCTGCTTGTCGCGTTTCGCCATGTCTTCGTCTTTCTTTATAAAGGCAAAAGAAAACCCCAAGTTTGTCAAAAAGGGGAAAAATACAGCGGTGCCAAAACGAAAGGTAAGTGAGCTGGACAGTTAGCAACGTTAGCTAAATCACAGCAACGTTAGCTAACCAGCAGGCTGACTCACGTACCTGATCCAACCTGCTTTAAGCACTAATGCCACCTTCATCTTATTGTATGTCATTACAAACTCGCCGCTGTTGTTGTACTCCTGCTGCAGGCTGATGGGGACAAAGCACGAGCGAAGAAACCCAACTCCAAATACAACGAAGAGATTTCCAGCGACTCTGAGACCGAGAGGTTCGTTCCTGACGTGCTCACTTGGTCCCGACTTTAAAGCACAGAACTAACCCAGCAGTTGTAAATTGGTTGTGATTTGTGTTTCTTGTTGCACAGTCCTGTAGTGACCAAGAAAAGGCCGTCCAATGAAGAGAACGAGTATGAGGAAACGCCACAGGAGAAGAAGCTTAGATTAGCCAAACTTTACCTCGACCAACTAAAGGAAGAAGGTAAACTGGTGTTATCCATACGCCTAGAGGTCTAACATTACAGTCTGTGCATGCATGTATTTATTGTGTGATCTGATCTCATCAGAGGAAAATAAAGCAGAAGAAATCTCCTTTGAGACTGATCTGATTGCTGGAAGACTTCAAGAAGAAGTGGTAAGAGTGTTGTCTGTATTAAAGCACATCGTAGACAAGGGTGTAATTGCCGCTGGGCACACGGGACATTACCGCCCCACTTTTCATCATCCTGTTTCTGTCCACCACCACCCCTGTACGTTTGCAGTTTTAGTTTAATGACCATGTGGTTTCAGTTCGATCATTCAGTCTTCTCAGGCTACATGTAGGCTGCCTTTCTCTCTGTGTTTGGTGGAGCTAAATGCAGCCTGAGAGAAAGATCTGCAGACACTTCTCAGCGAGGTAATTGATAAAAGTACTGCCACTTGTGATGGGGGAAACTTTCTTATCACTATGAAGCAGTTGTGTTGAAGGTGTTTCAAAGCATTTGTACAGTTTAAAAAAAAAAAATGGGTGAAATCTTCTGATCAAATCCTTAGTTTTCCCATTTGTATGGGTGGATTATATTCGAAACCATGATGAAACCTAGTCGAAATACAAGTGGCGTTACTGCTTTCATTATTGTATTTTGTTTAATGAAGCTTGTTTTATGAAAACCGATCACTTTAAACAGTCTCCAGCTCTTTTTTTTTTTTTTTTTTTTTTAATTTTT
>CM022473.1:18397960-18433281 GCA_011952105.1 Coreoperca whiteheadi
GCTTTTTTTTTTTTTGTTTTTTTTTTTTTTTTTTTTTTTTTTTTTTTTTTTAAATACTGAGGCAGATTTACAAGGACATCCTGTATTCAAAACCAACACCCCTTTGATACGAGTGTGACGAACCCGAGACCCCTTTGGGGTGGTTGCATGATTTTTGGCATGGTGAAGCTATGCATTGAAACATCTTGCTGCAGTACTCCTGCTTTGAAAGGTCCTACTGCCTGTGCAGTCTGCTCCGAGCGTAACATCACTACCTGCCACCTCTGCTGGCTTTTCAGCAATAAAGAAAAACCCGTTTTAAAATGATTCACATTGAATATTCTCTTATGGTAAAATTGCACTAGAAGATGCAAATGCTGTTTAATCTGTCGTGAAGTGTCAGATCTTTTCTGGGTTGTTGACTTCAATGTGTTTCCCCACCACACAGCCAAACCCATGTCCTTGATCTTAGACACAGTCATTCTTTTTGGATTTGATATGTTAGACCAGTGTACGGCAATAAATCTGATCTCTCTGTGTATGTGATTTCCCGTCAGCTTGAACAAAAAGGAACGCTTCAGCGACTCATTGCCAAAGATGTAAGTATGGAAATTTTCATCCTAACTGCATGTTCACTATTCTGGGGGGGGGAACAGAATGACTTTTTTAAATTTTAATTCTGTCTTTTAGCTCATGCCACCAGATGCTTCAGAGATCAGAGTGTTAAGAGGACACAAACTTCCAATTACCTGTCTGGTCATCACCTCCGATGACAAGTACATCTTTTCTGCTGCCAAAGACTGCGCCATCATTAAATGTTAGTGTTCATTAAAGTCCTGAAAATCGGTTTTGAAACTTCAGAGAAGTATGCAAACTAAAATATAGATGAATATGAAATTTGTCTTGCTGAAGTTTATGGTCTGCTTTGGCAGACTCAGTTCAGTGTTTTTCTTATATCTTCAGGGGATGTTGAGAGTGGGACGAAACTGCACACAATACCTGGTGGAAGGAAAGGCACAGAGGATCGGCATGTTGGACATACAGCACATATCCTGTGTATGGCCATATCATCAGATGGAAAATACTTGGTGAGTGGTACTCTCTCAGCATAACCTGCTTTTGCCAGTTTTAGAAAACCAGCAGATTCATATTGTAACAGAAGCCTCTTTCTCAACATCTTTTTAGGCCACCGGCGACATGAACAAACTGATCATGATCTGGGAGGCGGAAACATGTAAACATCTATATAAATTCACAGGACACAGAGGCCCCGTGTCGGTATGTTCTCGCTCAGCTGCATGGATAACTTCTGTGTCGAATTTACTGGAGCTCTGAGGTCCTCCCGTGATTCATAGCAAATGTCTTTTCCTTCTCAGGGTCTTTCATTCAGGAAGGGAACTCACGATCTGTACAGCGCCTCTCATGATCGCTCAGTAAAGGTGTGGAATGTGGACGAGAACGCATATGTGGAAACTCTGTGAGTAACTGATCAGAAAACCGTTGATCTCCCTGCCAAACACTTTCACTTGTCTTGAATGTGTAAATGTAACTACGATTGTGACCCGCTGTAGCTTTGGGCACCAGGACGCCATCACAGGCCTGGACAGCCTGAGCCGTGAGCGCTGTGTGACCGCAGGAGGAAGGGACCGCTCAGTGAGGGTGTGGAAGATAGCCGAGGAATCTCAGCTGGTGTTCCACGGCCACGAGTGAGTCTCCTTCTAATCTGCTCTCTTGTGTTGCTGTGACTTGCTGTTAAGTTCAGATGTGTTGATCGGCTGTCAGATCCCTATGAAAACACATGGGTGACTCTAATTAAAGAAACACTTTTAAAATGGTCAGAAAGGAAGTATCATTTTTCAGAGATTAAAAAAAAAAAAGTAGTGAGGTGGGGATTTTACTGTAATGTAACCAGGTCATTATGTTCAGTGGTCTTTAAATACTTTGTCATCCTTAATGCTTTTAGTCTATATGTTCACCATAGAGGATTTTGTCTTTTGTCAAATTAATTAGTACCGTGACAAGAACTGGATTCACAAAATGATAGACTATGAATTTAGATACATTGTCCCTCTTGCAAGCAAGAAACTAAATATCACCAGTAAAATAATACTAAGTCTGAATAGGGAGAAATTAACCCAGTGTACATACATACATACTGTAGAATCCACAAGAGTAAGCTAAGAGTTGATTACATTAACAGTCAGCCCATCAGTAATCAACTGTTATATTGGCAACACATTAGCTCCAGACAGCTAGTGTAATGGCTAGCTTGGTTAGCAGTAAGCTGATCTCAGAAAGACAAATTGATAAATCAACAGTCACAAAGCAGCTGTAATTAGAGTACCTACAGATAAACTGAGTCTATTATATAGAGAGTAGTGAATGAGTGATTTTTCAGACACTGCTCATTTCAGTTAAACTGTAACCGCTTTTGAACTGACAGTTGTGGTTGCTACTAGCAACAGTCCACTCAACCCGAAACTAACCAAAGATTTATTAATCCTGCAACTTTGGGATAACAATAGTTTTATTTGATTCTCCAAAATTCATGGAAGAATTGATTTCAGTTGATTCTATCACTAATATTCATCTAGATGTCCTTCAGATCCAGTGAATATACAGAAAGAATAACATCTGTTACTTTGTCATTATTCTGTCTTCCTACAGGGGTTCAATTGATTGTATCCAGCTCATAAATGAGGAGCATATGATAACAGGAGCTGATGATGGGTAAGACGGTTGCAGCTTTCACATTCACATTGTCTCAGTTACAGTTTTGTTGCAGGATGTAATCGTACTAACCGTTTCATTCATTTTTTTTCTCTTTCGTGCCCTCTCTCAATTTTCTGAACGACCTCAGCTCCGTGTCTCTTTGGAGTGTCAACAAGAAGAAGCCTCTCAGCACAGTGAAGCAGGCTCATGGTTGCCATGGTGATGCAGGGCTGCAGCAGCCTCATTGGGTCGCTTCAGTAGCAGCGCTTCAGAACTCCGATACTGTTGCCTCAGGTGCCTCTGGCTGTGAGAGTCCTCCTTACCAGCTTTTTAATTACACTCATACACACATTATAATGTGCAAATTAAACCTTTTCACAGTGGTCTTATATGAATGCAAATTTAATCAATAAACATGGTCCTGATTAAGTGTCCTACACACTCAAAAGTAGAACAGTTGATGCAGTTATGTTTAGCTAAGCGGCACTTAAGATGTTCTGCTGTCTGTAGTGCTATAAAGTTCTTTAATGATGGTTCTTCTGTACAGGTTCACACAACTCACATGTGCAGCTGTGGAAGTGTGGCCAGAATTACCGCGGACTGGAGCCTATATTCAGTGTACCAGTGGTAAGCTCCTACTTCCTTCTCTGTCCTAGAGAAAGGTCAAATTTACATGTGTTTACATGTGCAAGATGTGTTTTTAAGATAAATATATGCATTATTTAGCCACTATGGTCGTCTCACAATATATTATGTTTTCTCTTCCTCTGCTTTCTCTCCCAGTCCGGTTTTGTCAACAGCCTGAGGTTTTCGAGCTCCGGTCAGTTCTTGGTGGCAGGAGTTGGACAGGAGCACAGGTAACTGAACTAATGATCATGTTTCCATAGAAACTGTGTCGAATTCCAATGAACTACCACGAGTCAGTGCAGGTTCATGTCCAGCGGATGAAATGTTCACTAGATGGCAGTGTTAATCCGTCTCTCAGCCTCTGTCACAGGTGAAAATACAGCTCACTTTTTTACCAGTGCAGCCTCACTTGTTTTGGGTTTTCTTGAGGAAGTGACAGTATCTTGAGATGACATCAGTTGATTGAAAGTTTTTTTTAAATATTTTTATTTAATTTAGGTGACTACCAAAAAAGGCCATGTAATGATGGATGTTTATTATTTTATAGTGTAGAGAGAATAATGGAAAACCTGCCACATACCTGAAAAGTAATTTAAATTGCAAAAGTTGTTGTTACCTTTGACTGTACAGCTTAAAGAAACTCGTGATCTGGATGCCTCATATTTGAAATGGTCATCGTGTGGGGGGAAAAATCCCGACCAATAAACCTTAGCAACAAAGTGCACAATTGACAATTTGTAAGGTTCTAGTCGCTTGCTCACTGGAGTGAGAATAATTCTCCTCAGTGAATTCTGTATAAACAAATTGTTCTCTAATAAAGAGACGGTGCAGAACCAGACCAGTAAGCTGCAGAACTGATGAAGACTGGAGATATTCACTTGTTGTTGTTCATGCCGTAGGGTTGTGATGCAGGACTCGTCTGTCTGCCTGTTGTCATATTTCATGTTACACGTATGACCAGCTCACCTCACTCGGAATATAACCTTAGTGTTATTTCACGTTTGTTAGTAACCTTATGGACCATTTGACATCCAATTTGGTGACCAGATTGGGACACATCTATAGAAATTTGACAGATTGGATTTCAAACAACTCATAAAAGCGATTTGAATCTGAGGGGTTTTCTAAAGTTAATGAAAGCACTCTGATTACAATCAAGAGCTGACATGCTGAACATTGCCTCAAGGCTAAAGTGGGTCTTCTGCAACAAACAGCCTCATCAGGCCGGACTGGGAGCTGCGTCCAAACGTGACAGTTGAATACAATTTCTGTGCTCATATCAGAGTTTTTAATTTTATGATCTCACACAAACATTTAAAAAATTAGGTGGTATTTGCTCTGTTTTCAATGTCTGACTGGCATTTATTCACTTTTTTTCACATGACTAGGAAACCAAAAGGTTCGAGGCACTGCTAGAAGAGGTTAATCACCGATGTTTAGTTGGAACTGCTGTTTGTTGGTGGATCAGTGCAAAACATAATTGTAATAACATAATCTAAAAACGGCAACTGAGAGTGGATCATAAAACGATAGCCTTTTTCTCTTCTGTTTTTGTTATGAATTCTATCCGGATGAAGTAGTCTGTTTTGAAATCATGACCTCTGATTCTAAGTTTGTTTTTCTGCAGGTTGGGCAGATGGTGGAGAATAAAAGAGGCCAAGAATGGGATCTATGTTATTCCTCTTAAAAGGAAACTGCCTAATCCAGAGGAAGCCAAGATGACTGAATAGTGGACTGTGAAGTGTCTTTTCTTTTTGTAAATTAAAGGTTTAAAACTGCCTATACATCATATTTTTTGTTTATCCTCTCTTTTGAGAAAAAAATCTAATTTTTAAAAACCACCCGGTGTGTATACAGGTGTTCGCGGGTGACTCTCCTGTGATTTTTGTTTTTGAAGAAGTTTGGGGGGAATTCTGCTGAACAATCTCGGTCAAAGTGTCTGCTGGGAAAAGTTAACATCACTTAAAAAAAAAAATAATAATAATAATCAGGGTTAATGGGTTAAGCACGGGCTTCTCCCTGGCCCCCGTCGTCATGGTAACTACTTCTGTGTAGGTTGTCAACCTGTCAGAGCTCTATAGGAGACTAATTTATCTCCATTGGACCTGCTAAATCTTGCAAAATGTCATTGACTAAAGAATATTAACATTTGCACTGAAAAGAATGTGACAAGCAATAAAAGACATTGTACAGCTAGACTTAAAACGGTCTACCAAATATCAGGTAGCTTACATTATTTGACTGTAGCCATCAATAAATGAAACTTACAGTAGCGCAAGTGTGCTGAAATCCTTTAATTATATTTGAAAGTGATTCATCAGCATAACCCTGGGGAACAGAAGCCATCATCTGATGACTTATATCAGAGGCGACAATTACTGTTGTAGTAACGTTACCGTGATGAGCCGGTTTAGTTTTGTATTTGCACTTTCTTCAGTTTTCCTGCAGGTGTCCTCTTTGGGCAAAGTGTTACTGTCCCTTTCACTGGTACATTATTGTGTTCTGGTATGTAGACGTCTATTCATTATTGAATAGTTTGTACATAAATGTTAGAAGGGAATACCATTTCTACCCTATTTACCACTTTTACAGTTCAACAATGACATTTCATTTTGTAATTATGGGTTGCATGTTTACTTATACAAGCTAATTTATTTATCATTATACAACACAAGGTATTAAGTTTAGTATGTACAGTTAACCTATTAAAAACAGACCAGGCAGACAGTGGGCGGATTGTTTATAGATGGTTATTGCAATTTAATATCAGGAAACTCCAATCAGTATAAAAGATGAAAAAGTCCAACTTGGGTGAAAACATTTTATAGGCACTGTACATGTATAATTGCACATACTCAAGTCAACTAGTTGTTACAGCAGTAGTTATAGCTTAGAGATCTGAGCACCAAATACAATACACTTGGTATTAGAGCAGAATTAAAAATCATGCCCCACCTGTTTGGGGAAAAAGTTAACTCAAAAGCTTCAGTTGTTGTCCCTTTTTTTTACTCTGGTAAAATTATAGGAAGCAATCCAGAAAGTTGATTGAGCTAAAATGATAGACATTTTAAAGTACATTTGGTTTTGAAGAGGGAAAAAAAAACTTTTTGCAAAAGGCTCATTGTTATTGTGTCTGAATAGCTGCATTTAGTTGTCAAGAATTGCAAGTGTGAACCCAAACACGGCGGTATTTAATCTTTTAATAATTAAAAACATTTTATTTACATAAATTACAAGAGAGCACACACTGTTATACCAGTCAACATTAACACATGTCCTTTATATTGTCTAGTTGCCTACTTTTCATCACATTCACTATGGTTAGTCACACATTTTGTTTAACAGAAGGGCTAAATTTATTTCATAGCATTTTTTTTTTGTCAGTGTCTACAACATTTGGATATATTCACAGCACTGTAAGGACAAGATAAGAACAGCCTTTTGCTTTGTATAACACTATTGCGTCACAAGCACCCATATGACAACAAGACTCTTTAGGACAAGGCACGGTGCATTTAATCACATCTACATTATCTGTAAACCAAGGAGATCACAGCATATTAAATCTATACAAAAAGGCTTTACAATTGATACATACTGCTCGCTGTGGGAACATCATTTAGCTTTCACGGATAAGAGTTACCCGTGCCACTGTCAGTCTACCCAGACAGAGTTATCTCTCTGCAGCATGTTAGATGGCATGGGGGCTCCGTCATACACAGCCCTGTTTAATGGAGGGATGACAGATGATGGGATGGTCTGTTGTGCTTCAAGAGGAACCTTTTTCACAAAGAGGACGTTGTAGAGTCCACCACCTCGCGGCCGTTACAAACTGCTGGCACGTAGTTAGAGGCTGAGCCTGGGAGAATGAAAACAGGGATGTCAGCCAGGCAAGAGTTTTCCCACTGTTAGGAAACAAAACTGTAAACTAGAGACAAAAGCTGTGAGCAAAATTATGGAAATGGCTTGTCATGGCCTCTAAAATCTGTGCTGGTCAATTTCTTCCACAGTTCCAAAAATGTCAGTTTACATGTTTATGAGTAGCTCTCAGCAGCAGTGGAAAGTAACTTGTAACTAAATCTGCACAGGCTTAGTACAATTTTGAGGTACTTGTATATTACTTGAGTGCTTCTGTTTAATGTTACTTTACACTTCTACTTCACATATTACTACACAGTTACAGACTACATACAATCAGCTCATAAAATATTTGCTTCAGCTTGACTAGATATAACAGTAAAATGTTACTTACACATGAATGCATCAGTAACAATAAGATATAAATTTATTTCGACTTTTACTTAAGCAAAAGGTCTGAAAACTTCCTCCAAATGCTATCCAGGTGAAGCAGTGAACAGTTGAACTAGTGTTTAAATGCACATTTTTGGTTTGGACTAAAAGCTGTTTGAGCTCTCCTGGCTCTAAAAAAGTAAAGTTTATGTTTGTTTACGATGTTTGTGCTGTGAATTAGTCGTCAGTTAATAAGCTTTAATTAAGCTTTAGATAAGACTTGCTCTTATCCAACATGAAAAGAAACACAATGACTGGATTTGAATTGCTTCACCATGCTGATACAAAACCAGCGCTGAAAAAGCAACAAGAACTTTGAAGATTTTTTAATTTTCATCCTCAGGTTTCTGTGCTTATAAGCCTGTGTGATTAAATAATAGTTAACAACCTCTGAAACAAATGCAACACGTGGCAACACTGTACAAAGTATTCCGTGTGTTCCATGTAAGTCAGATTGTTTTTACTTAACTCCTATTTTAAAACAAACAGTTGCTAGGTACTAGGCTACAGCTGAAATTGCGGAAAAAAAATGTATTGGTCTGATATTGTCAACATTTTTGATGATTTCCAGTGAAAACCATTAATTAACACAGACGTCTTTGTGCCAGGTTTACAACGTATGTACAGTACTAGAGAGAGCAACAAGACGGCTACCAGCTATGGCGGATACTTGTACCTTTAGAGTAGCTGGAGCTGGGAGCGGAGGCAGAAGCGGACACTGTGGCACTGAAGCGGTTGGCTGTGACTCTGAGTGAGGCCACATTTTTCTGGGGCTGAAACAGGATGATGTGAATCTTGGGGGCGAAGAGGCAGCCGAGAACCACCGAACCACTCAGACTGACGGAGATACACATGGTGGTGGTCTGCACCTGTGAGGGGAGAGAGAGAGTGGGTGATGATGAATATATCACTCTGCACTTGGATTTTCTCCTTTTGTCTTCAAAAGGACTAATGAAGTTTGTTCAAAGGCCACCTGGCTCTGGCACACCACACACACACACACACACACACACACACACACACACACACACACACACACACACACACCTGTTACTTCACTGCAGCCTTTGATCCAATCAGCTCACTCACAGTTTGATTCGTTTCCTGCTCTGGTTGCTCCCAAATCATTTAACCAGTCTGTTCATTTCCCATTGTTCAAAAAACCACTCCCAAACCAATCACGACCTCCCTGTCAAATATTTACTGTACACCCTATGTGCTCTTCATCATGTAATTCTCTTTCAGCACACAAAACAACTCTCCTCTTTCTCTCACCTCGCCTGGCTAAACATGGTGGTCACAAATTATCTTCATGTCCTTCATAGAATAATCAATATTATCTTGTTGGTCTCTCCTGGCTTAAATGTTGTGCAACTGCAACTTTGATTGGCTCTTTGTTTTTACAGAATTGAAATATTGTCAAAACACATTTCAAAAATGTACAACCATCAAATTTTTGTTGATGATTTTATGTCGAATCATGTACTTTAACTGTATTTAGTCACTTCTAAATGTGCTAAATTTAGAGGATGTGTCCTAAATTTACCCTAAGTTGCTGGATCCTGCAGTCATATCAAAAAGAGAAATCTCGTATGTACCTTTTATGTTTCATGCTTTAACTATTCTAGTATTATTAGCCACATTTCCATTTTCAATTATATATGTGTGTGTAAAGTTGTCAATTATGAATGTTAGCAATTCTAATAGTGCATCTGTATGTGCATGAATATGAGGACAAGAAGAAGAAAGTGGAAAAAGCACAGCTGGCTGTCCTGGAAAGTCAGGGCCTTGTTAGTCATATTTCAGCTGCTAATGTGAGCTGACTGCTGGGGTCATCTTCCTGTGCACCATCTCTTCCCACCCCACTGGTTACCCCTGCAGTCCAGGAACTTCTATTTGCAGAACCACAGCATGAAGTGAAATCCCTCCTAAACATACCGCACAACAACAACACTGCAGAAATATGAGAAGTCCTCACTCATTTAAGCTTTAGACTATAAAAATTACTGGTGGAAACACCACCAAAACTGCAGGTAATTTTACTTCACTTGTCTTTTGTCGGCAGCTACTTATCTCTTCCAGCCATAAATATGTCTTTCCAGCAGCTATTTCTAATTAACAGTTCTTTATGCAAATAATTACGAAACACCAATAGGACACTGTGTGAACCCCGCTGTGTTCTTAATTTAAAACTGACAGCAAAGAGAATGAGGTTACCGTTTTACACTTTATTTAATGCTGAGTGACTTTTAAAATCTTTTTATCATATTTATATGATTGATTTCATTGTTAAATAGATATCCTTATGGATTTTCAGTACATTTTAATTTGGATATAACTGCATAATATCAATTATTTTTCACTTTTATGATTTATTATTTAAATTTACTGCAATTTATCTTTTGGAAATCTAAATGTATAATTAAAAACAGTGCACAGGCATCAACTATTTCTATAGAGACAATGTTGACTTTTGATAATAAGAAATAAGAAGAATGAAATGTTCAGGAGAACGAGATTTGAAATAATTCGCATGTAAATGTTTCTGAAAATAAAAGAATATCCATCACTGAAACCTTGAGTTCATCATGATTCACTGGGCAACAAGGCTAGTCTCTCATTAGAATATTTCTGTGCTATCCAACCCTAATTTGAAATGTGGCAAATGAACCAACAGCCATTATTATTGGTGTCACACAGAACCAAAGCATCAAGGTCTCTGTTGCAGTGCCAAACCACTCATCCTTTCAATTTCTCTGTGTGCTGCCTCTCCAGTATGAAGCCTTATGTTCTACAATGTCCAGCCGATCTCATATATCCCACTGGGGATCAGGAAAGGTAAAGGTTTTCGGTTCACGGTTTGGGTGCCAGGTATGCTGATCACTACAGACATGAAAAGCCTGAGGTACCTCGTGATAATACAAAGCTTGTGTGATCCTAGACCTCCCCCCATCTGTTTGCACAACAAAGGCATTGTTGCACACCCTGTCCAAATGCTCCAGCAGTACCCTTGAGTCTGCCGGCACCAGTACTCATACCTTACATGGTCTGTCAGCTTTATGCCCATTGTTTTGTCTTATTTGTCTTACTTTACACTGCATTGAGAAATACATAAATTCGTCCTTGCAGCTATACATTTTGTACTTCAGATAAATAAAATGTATATTCTAATTTTTGGCTCATTTCAGTCCAGTAATGGTTTTTCATATTCAGACCATTTGTTCATTATCATTTGTGTGATGCAGGGTAAATGCAGCCTTTAGCCATTTGTATAAAGCTTAAAGGCTGCAAAAATGTATCCCCTTGGGACAACTCTGCAGCAGATATGTCATATTTCCTCTAACTATTAGGGAGGCATTGCCACTAAATGAGCCAGCACTCCATGTCCCTGCTTTTTCAGTTATTTTTACTACAGGTCATAGTACTGCTTGGTGAGCTAACTATATAGGGTCAGACTAAATCACATATTCGTATCTAATAACAATAACTGTAATAAATCTCCAGAATTCATCTTTTGCACCTGAAATGTGTCATTAAGCATTTAGTAATGCTGTGATTCAATGAATCACTTTGACTGTCATTAAATATTTCTATCTGTATATTCCAGCCTGATCTGTCTCCTGAGTCTTTGTTCTCGTCTTGAAAGATCCTTCAACCCACATGAAAAGAAAGCTTGCTCTTTCATGGGTCTGGGTGACAGTGATCAAATGGAATCTGAAAGTGACACCTTCTTCTTTAGGAATGATAAACACACTAGGGATAGTCATTTATAGACTATGTTTAAATGATTCCACATACATTATTCCCCAAAAGTGGGCTTGAGAAGTTTCTAGTTTTTAAATACTCAATTGACTTTATAAAAAACATTTTCATAGATAGTTACCCTGTAGTCACTGGCAGTGACATAGAAGATGGGCTGGAAAGCGAGCCAGATGATGCACGTGGTGTACATGGTGAACCCAATGAATTTAGCCTCGTTGAAGTTTTCAGGGCACTTTCGCGTCTTGAAGGCGTAGACAGTGCAGAGGATGATGAGGATGCAGTTGTAGGTGAGTGACATGAGCATGCTGGAGTCCTTGCTGTTGCACTTAAGGGTGACCACGTCTCTCCTCTCCGGGCTCACCTCCTTGCGAACCCCTGGCACCTCCACCAGGAGCCAGATAAGAGCCACTAGCAGCTGGCAGGAGATAAGCGCGCCACAGATCGCTACCTGGGAGGCGGGGCTGATGAAGCGCGGCCTCTGGGCTCCATCCTTAACCCCGCTGAAGATACGAGCGATACGGTTGGTCTTGGTTAGAAGAGCTGAGTAACACACTGCGAATGAGGTGCCCAGGCCTAGTCGGCGTAGGGTGCAAACAGCAGTGGAAGGTTTGGTGATGTAGATGAAGGTCATGAGGTAGCACATCAGCACTCCCAACAAGAGGATATAAGAGAGCTCACGTCCACTTGCTTTAACCACAGGTGTCTCATTGTGCTTGAAAAACAGGCCCACTACTGACAGAGTACACAGTATACCAAGGCAGGAGATGGTGACAGGTCCAATGGCCCAGGCATCCTCCCACCGGATGTATTCTTCAGGCAGATCATAGCAGCCAGTCAAGTTAGCCAGGGGCCACTGACCGAAGCTGCAGTCAGCACAGGTGAACTCATCCTGCAGGTATTGGTAGGACTGACAGGGGATACAGATCCAGCAGCACACATCTCCAGGCTGCATACTCTTGACCTCGTTTTTCCTACAGGGGTCGCTACACTGGGAGGTGGGTGGTACGAGGCCACGCCAGGGCACCAGGGTGGTGTTCAGGGTCAGGTTCTGGTCCCAGTAGCCGACCTTCTTGTAGATGAACTTCCCCTCTTCTTTGTGGTAATGAAAGATGTTGTAGCGGCTGATGCTGTCACCAAAAGAGTCAAAGCGCACCATGTTCTCCGTGTCTGCAGGTCTGAACGGAGCTGGTAGGAAGCAAAAATACAACAATGTTGATTAAAGCTATGGATTTAAAAACCTCATAAGTCTTGGAAAAATAAGACAAGGAAAATAAAAGAATAAAAAGACAAAGAGTACAATTTATTTAGTAACTAAATTAATTTATTTGAATTTGCGCATATACCACTATATACCATCATTCACCCAGCTGACAGATGGGATATAGTTGTAATAACACTAATTCTAAATTCTACTAGTATTTTTATTGATGCTTAAAAACATAAAAAATAACAACAGAAATATATGCATGCAATTACTAAATTACTGTTAAAACTCAACAGATTGGTTTTTCTGCCATTTAAACCCATCTACATGTGAGTATTCATTCATCCAACCAACATCCACTATTCTCAGAATGATATGTTCTAGATTGATTCCCCTCCCACTAATTTCTCAATGCTAATTCATTAATTATTTTGCTAATTGAATAATTACAAAGCCCTTTTCAGTGCTGCAGGGGAAATCATTTGAAGTCTTAATCCAGTGTCATGCTTATTTGCAACCCCAATGCTGCTTTACATTAAAACCTTCACAATGACTTTTATCCCATTCTCAGCTATTTAAGAACAATTTCACATGAAAAAAGGTACATAAAACACAGGCATTCTTGTTAGAGTGAAACATTTTGCTTTCATTGCTGAGCTTACCTTCAAACTTGGTCTTCAAGATGAACTCCTTGTAGAACCTTTTGCCATTACCTGGTTTCATGGCATCACAGACCTTGGATGTGTTGGAGCATACAGCTTGCCTCATGTTGTGCAGAGCATAGGCCATGGCATAGACTGCATTTACCACAAACATGATCTTGGACTCCTGCTCAAAGGTTCCATCTCGTAGGCTGTGTTCACTGCAGCCAGGTTCCTGGAGGCTACAGCCAAACTGGTGCTCCCAGAACTCTTTGAACCATGGGTTCCTTGTGTTGGTGTATGGGTTAAGCTTGGTGAAGTAGTCTTCAAACTCTCTAATTGGGTAGGAGGCCAGCTCGATGGTGAAAGCCCTGTCTGCTGCGGTCTCGCTGCCCCTCACCACACTCTCCTGTGCTCCCCATCCATCACTCGCCACCCAGGTGAACGTGGCGTTCATGCGAGTAGCAGCCACCAGCAGCTCACGGGCGTCTTCACTGCGGGTGAACAGGACGACCACCTTGGCATTGGACTTCTGCTGTAGAGAGCGGATCACATTATCATAGCTCTGGCGGTTCATGGAGCGGCTCACCTTGGCTGAAGTGGCGATGCAGATTTGGCGAGTGCGGGCCTCCTGCTGGAAGGCATCAATGCCAGTCTCACCATAGTCGCCCTCTGACGCCACTGTAGACACGTAGGTCCAGTTGAAGTAACGCAGGATCTCAGCCATGGCCTTGGCTTGGTAGAAGTCAGGCGGCACAGTGCGGGCGAAATAGTCATAGCGGGTCTTATCGCTGAGTTTTGAACTGGTGGAGGCATAGCTGATCTGAGGGATCTGGAACAGTCGCAGGAGGTTGGCCACCTGGAGAAAGAGAAGGAAAAGTTGTAAAGCTTCATTTCACACTTGCAAAGCCTCTATTGATATTTATTTCAAATATTTCTATTTTATTTCCCTTTTATTGGATATATCCAATAAATGAAACTATATTATACACAAACCATTATAGAAGCATGACATGCATTACATACATTGCTATGTAT
The DNA here is from genome assembly GCA_011952105.1 of Coreoperca whiteheadi. Classification (NCBI taxonomy): domain Eukaryota; kingdom Metazoa; phylum Chordata; class Actinopteri; order Centrarchiformes; family Sinipercidae; genus Coreoperca; species Coreoperca whiteheadi. The sequence continues at coordinate 18,412,214 of CM022473.1, forward strand.
ACATCTACTATACATCTAAGACTGCTCACCAGAATGTCCTGGGAAACCTTTACTTGATTACTATAAGTTGTATTTAATGAAATCTTAGCAGTAGTTGCTGCAGGTTAGTTTATCAATTGCATGGGCTAATTTCTGATTAATTAATATTGGTGATGATGTTATAGTTGGCTTGAGATGATTTGTGCCATTGGCATTTAAAAACTACTAAGTTAAGAACGTTTTTTTTAAATCCTACTGTGGTATAGCTTCTTTAAATGTGCAATAACTGATTTTTGGCCACTTGGGGGCAGCGGAAACAGGCTGGGAACACCAATATAATTATCACCTTTTAAGTTAATATTGCAAACTTGTTCACTTACAGTTGCCTATTTATAACATCCAGCAGACATGGACAACATTAGCATTCACTCAGAGTCATGTTTTTAGTCACCTGGTGAAATCACCTTTCTTTTAGCTCTGTTTTGGTCCTCCTGAGGGAAATAACGGAACTTAAGCAAAGTAGTGAGAGTGAACCAAAACAGTAAAGGTGCTGGACAGAAAACAAAAACATTGAGCTAAAATACATTATAAAGCTCTTTAGAGCAGGGTGGAACTGCAAAGTTGGGTGATTTTTAATTGTGGCTTCGTCACTACGAGCAACCCCTGGTTAAAATGGCATGTGATAGCTGACAATTTTGATTCTACAAAATGCTGCAATGCTACATTTCAGATCTCTCAAGACTTTTTAAGTATTTTTGCTTTTTAACTTGTAGATATCCATCTGGTCTGTAGGTGAAGTGGAGCCATTAAAAGGCAGAGCTGCTGTCTGATGTGCTTCAGCTCTGTGGCGGAGACTGGCAGTGGAAACAGCAAAAATTCAATGTTCCTCTATCTCAGACTGTTTACTCTGCCAGGGATCCACATCACCAGCGGTTAGTGCCACAAACCCCTTCACAGATAGTGCCAGATATCAACAGCAACAATGGCCCAGAGATAAGAATTGTATCAGTGTGTTTTGCTGTTTTCACGAGTTAAAACCATTCTGTCAGGTCATTCAAGTCTCACGACAGCTTCTGTCAGACGTTACGATGCCCACCTAACCCAGACAAATATATTTATTCCTTGTGGAGTTGATAGCTGTTGGTGCTGAGTTGGATGATAATCTTTGACGGGAAACACAACAAGGTGTCCATGTCGGACACAAGCCTGCTGAAGTGATTGTGTCAGAGTCATAACATAAAATCATGGCAATTATTTTTCCACACAGCATTACAGAGCTAACTATGACAGGGAGCTGGTGAAAACTTGTCATTTTGCAGCATTCCTCATGAGATGCAGTGGTGATTAGTGAATACACATGAGCTTCAATATGACTACCTCATCCCTTAGGGCATCATTGTATGCCTGGAGGCTTCCCAAATAATAGCATCCCTACGGATGTAATAGAACCTTCCACACTCACACTAAGTAAGTTACCAATCCTTTCTTTGATACTATACATCTCAAGTGTTATAAAGCCTACTGTTCGTGCGCTACAATTCTGCATGTGGTACATACCCTGAACTCAACAATTGTTTCTTAGTCACGCTAGCGGCATGGCTCTAGGGGTGGCAATGTCAGTCTGTTGCTCAGTTGGTCCATCACTGTGGTCCAGATTGAAATATCTAAAAAACTAATTCATAGATTGCCATGGTATTTGGTACATCGATTCATGCCCTCCCAAGGATCAATTGAAATAACTTTGGTGATCCCCTGACCTTTCATCTAGCATCACCATCAGGTCAAATTTCTTGATTTATGACCAAACTAATGAGTCCTATCAGCCTCAGCTGTGTTAAGCGCTAAATTGCTCATGTTTGAAAGCTAACAAGCTAAACTTTGTCAACATTCGTCATTCAATATATATGATTATATATATGATTCAATTAAATGATTTTTAGACAAAATTATGGAGAATAATCTAACAAGAAAAAGTGATTCAAATAATAGACTATTAAAATGAAAACTCAAATTCAAGAACAGATGATGAAATAATAAATAAATGAATGCAAGTTGTCATTAGAATTTAGCTCAAAATACCGCTGGGCCTACAGTACAAGCCACTAGCATGGCTATAAACTCTTGTTCTTGTTTATTGTTTACTTCCATTTAAGAGTTTTCTTGCATTACTCTCTCTGATTGCACAATTCTCTCCTCCAGACATATTCTCCTTTTCATTGCCATGACCAGCTGGACTGATAAAAACAGAAGGGACTCCTTTTCATTGTATATGCAATGCAAGCACACTCTGTTTTGCCTCAGAAATTACTGACATTAACCCTGATCTGCAAACACAGGCACCCTATAAGCTCTTGAGGGGATGAATGGAGTAAATATGATGTATTTAGGCAAGTGCACTGCGCCCAGCAGTAGTTCGCTGTTTCTGGTAGAATATAGGGCAGAGGTCTCTTCAAATTACCCATTGAGAGACGTGATTTCCGTTGCTAATGTATGGGGAAGCCTGATTGGATCCCTGCATGTATTGATTATGTTGCCTGGGACGTATGAAGCAGTCTAACATATGAGTAGCCACACTGAGTCAGTCATTCCCACTTGCATGGTAATAAGGTAGTTTCCTCTTCCAGGGTTTTCAGACAGGCAGTTGGCCTTCATCAATAGATTCTTAGAGAAGCTTGACAGCGCACCTTTCAGGACGGCACTGGAGTGTGTGACAGTAACCGTCTGTTCGTCCTCATGCAATACTTCCCTCTTGCTCTCTCCAGCAACAAGTCAGATAAGAACACAACCACAGTACTGGCTCAGTACAGCCTCCCTGTATGAGGTGGTTGATTAGATTTTAAGGCACCTTCTTGCATATATTTTCACATTATTGTGTATCACTATTCTTTTAAGATGCAGAAATCATCTGAATAGTGCCCATTTGTTGTGTGAGAACAGTTATGTACAAGTATACACAAAGAATTACACTATTGGAAATCATTGCATTAATTAGATTAATGATCTAATTAGCATTACAGGTTATATCTAATATATCATGGTGATTATGGCAGCAGATTTTGAAGTTAATGTTTTGTTTTGGTTCTATTATTTAGTAGGTTCATTAGTGAAACAGTGATTGTTTTCTATAATGTTTCCTTATAAAGTAGAAGTTAAGTATGCCTCCTTCCCTTCAGTGTTCCTTAAAACCCAAACTATCAAGTCGGAGTCTCTTGGCAATATACAAGGCAGGAATATGCTCTATTGTACGCACAGTGAAGTGGTTGTGTAATTTTTTATGCAGAGATTGATTCTACAGTAAAAACACGATAATGTCATCATTTATCAAGAAAAAGAGTTTTGTTGACTTTTTTTGTTCCAAATATTCAATTTGGTACGTTTTGACAAAAGTGTAAATAAATGGAATAGTTATAATTTATTTAATGTATATTGAATTATTATATTGCAGATTGTGTTTATATCTATAATATTAATGTCCACGAGGGACTCGTGTTTGTTTAACTTTCACAGTAGATGGAAATTAAATTGCTGTTTATCTGAATGTGATTCCACTGCCTCTTATTAAATTAAATTTGGGACTATTTATTCATATCTCGCACTGCAGTGTAACTGCTCTGCAATTTTTACTCTCCTGTTTAATCTGGCTTCTTCTATTTTAATTTATTGTCATCTTCAATTTGATTTTATTCCTTTAAAACCTATTTATGTGTCTTTTTATATTGTCTTGCTTTTCTTTTATATCTTGTCTTAATGCCATTTATGTCTAATGTAAAGCACTTTGAATTGCCTTGTTGTCAAAAGGTGCTATATAAATAAACTCACCTTGCCTAAAATCTATAGTTAAAATCTATAGTTATAGTTAAATCTATAGATAAAAATGTTTTTTGCTTATTGCTTCTTATCTTGGATATTTGACCTTAATAACTATGCAGAATGATATATGTGTGCATGAGTTTGACACTAAGGCTGATTTCATATTCATCTGCTGAAGAGGAAAAGTTTCTGTGTACTCACCTTAAATCTCAGTTTAAGATGTGTACCTATGAGAATGATTTGTGACATGACTAGCTTGGAAACCACTCGTTTGCAACTGATGAGCATAAACTGACACAAGTAGGAGACATCTTGTGTCCAGCAGATGAACTCTTGACATATAATATTTGCATATTCATAAATTCTGGACATTTATAAGGTTTCTCACTCACTTTTAGCAGCAGTTTTACTCGTCCCTGTGTTCCCATTCAAACAATGTATTGTGACAAACGTGACAAACAGCCCATGAACAATATATAATATGTGTGCTTAATATTTACAGCATGCAGTGTTTGTGGCTACAGCTAAGTCTACAGTCACCTCATACTATGTTGTAGCACTCTCCTGTGAATCTTTACTGCAATAGTAAGTAATAATACTCTATCAAAGTTAATCATGTCAAAGAAGCTACACTGCAGTGAGTGCTGATATTTCAAAATGAAACCAATGGAAATGGAACAGGTAAGATGTGAAAGGTTATTGGTGTCTAGCTTTGGGACAAAATAATAAATACGGTATATTTGTGTCCTTTACATAGAAACATTTAGTTTCACAAAAAAGGGAACAATCAGTGACTTTCAGAGCACAGATTGTGGTAGGAACCTTTCTATGTCATTCATGTCTATGCCGTCATCTTCCTCTTTTTTGTGTATAGCATCATATTATAATCAAGAAAAAATGAATGCACACAAGTAACATTTTAAAGCTCATCAGATCATAGTCTTTAGACCTATGAATCCATAAGCTCTACTGAGTTTGATGTTAATGCTTGATATGATGTGCATAAGATGCATTGAGGGAAGAAATGAGACAGCTGAAACATGGGCAGTATCTTACTCATGTGTCTGTCATGATTTCTTTCAACATGGAAAGTCCATCTGTATGTCCCCGAGGTCCCTGTCAAGCTGAGCCCTACAGTAGATACAGTAGATGGCATGCAAAGTGAAACTTCAGGATGTACAGTGCACCAGCCCAGCTACTTACCAAAGGTCCAGAAATACATTTTATGCATAATGTATATAATGACTACTACGTTTGGTATAATGTATTTGAATTGTATTAGTGGAATGTGACTGTTACAATTAATAGCAAAACATTGGATACAAAAATAAATGTCCAGTGTAAAACTTAGAGGTACATCCAGTACTGTTAACATGTAATGACATGTGTTTATTGATGATACTGTATTCATTAATCTGATTGCTGAGGACAAATATATTCAACAGAGAGGTTACATTCTGAGGCTAAGTGCAACTTTTAGCTAATTTAATGATTTGCTTGTTTCCTAAACATAATGTTTCTCCCCAGTGTAGTACTTTCAAAATGCCACCTAAAAAAAAAGAAACACAGATGTACAAACAGTGGCCCAAATGAGTCATGCCTAGCTGCATCAGGTCCAATTTGGGAATACGCTAGTTCAATTTCTGAATATGGGAAATCACACAAAAATGCACCAAGGAGGGGAAGATTAGCTCTCCTGAATGCCAAAATACACCACAAATTGAACAATAAAATATATGCCTTTTCTAAGTGAAGTGGCATCAGATCTTGGAATCAGTGTGTCATAAATCCATGACAACATGTTCATTCCAGTCATTTGAATATGATTGATGGCTTCTGCGGCATAAGATATAAGAAAAATGGTTGTCAAAGGCAATGACAGGTCTGCATTATTTGAATCTATGCAGCAGGCGAAATCTTTCTCCAAACATGAGAGAAAACAGCATCAAGGCTAAATCATGCTATAGTCGACTGTGGAGAGATGGCTGAAACAGGAGAAAACCAGTGTGTTTTAATTGACCGTGCAACATCAAAAACGAAAGACGCATTTTCTGTGCTCATCCACATGTATCTACTTTCTCTAAGACAATTTGAGGCAAACCCAAGCACCAAGTATGAAGTTCCAAATTGGAAATTGGGTCAACAACTTTGCAGTGCCGCACACCTCTGATGCATTTGCGGATTTGTTTTTGCCCGCTGTTCTCTCAGCTCCAAGTTCATCTTTGCATTTTGTTGTTTATACCTACCACCAGTAAAGGAAAATCATAGCAATTGCAGTGTAGACTGTGTAGCAGCCTGTGCCATTTTATCATATATCTGCTGGATCAGCTACCCATCTGTCAGCTGATGAGGATCATTTTTGATTTGAAGCAACTTTATTGGATCCTGCCACCCTATGTCATGGTTTTTGGATTTATGTGCTGTTAGTTTCTGTTTTGTTTTGTAATTTGTCTGTTCCCTTATGTGTCTGTTAGCTTTGCTTCCTGTCTGTGATTGCCCTGATTGCTTCCACCTGCGTCACTGTGTTCACCTGTGTCTCGGTTTATCCCGTACCTGAGGGTATTTAAGTTGTGGTTTTCCTTTGTTCTTAGTCGGTTCGCCATCGTTACTGTGTTGGATCTGTCTGCTTGTTAACTTTGGATTTATACCTGCCTATGACCTGTTATCTGCCTGACTGTCTGTCAACCTGCCAGTTACCTGTTAACAGCCTGTCTGCCTGCCTGAAATCAAGAAATAAACCACTCATCATCCTCTGAGAGCTGTCTGCATTTGGGTTCTTTTCCCTGTTTCCTTGTTGCTAACACTAACTCTGACACCCATAGTTTTAAAAAGTGTAAATAATTGCAATTTTATGCATTCATTTGATATATTATATATATGTAAATATATATAATATGTCTTATAATATATTTGATTTGTCCCATGCTAACTCTGTCATGTGCCCTCCTAGAGCATATGGGAGAGAGAGAATGACTACTTCTCTTTGATTCTACATCATGTTCATACTTTTGAACATGCTAACTTCAATTAAATTGGGTGCATGTTAGCATGTTAATATGCCAACAGGTATAATTTTAACATACATGTTAATAACTATGGAGTTCCAAAAGGGCAATAGGCCTATGTAAGATTTGTCCAGAATTGTATTTTATAACATTAACAAAAATTAACTAACCGTATCAACATAATGTGAAGAAGTAACAGTTCTGACATTGCGTCAATTATGTCAATGTATGGTGTTGCAGAGATATCTACTGAAATTAGCATGCTAAGCTGCTAGCCCTGTGTGGTAATACCGCTTGGGTCTCGAGGGGCGATTGTCCGATAGTATAGCTTAGGTAGTTCCAGCTAGGAGATGTGTGCGAGCGGTGAGTTCGCTACGTTACACATGCTCTCTTAGCTTTTCAGTCTAATAAATAAATAAAATAAAGTAATTAAATGTCAAGAAAGGAAATATTCTTACACCCATTTTCCTTAAACAGAAAAAAAACCCCTACGCCTTCGGAATTAATGTTTTTTCTCTTTTACCAAACTATTACATCATAAACTACACTTCATTCAAACTTGACAGAAACAAAATAAAAGTCACCAAAACCATCTTGGTTAGTCTTTAAACTATTCCAGCATCACCAACTCTGGTTTGGTCACAATAAATCCTTAATTCACAGTTAGATGTGAAAAATATTCTGGCTCTACATGCCTACAGTACTGTGTCTTTGTTGTCCCCAGAGTCAGAGTCCTGGTCAGGGCCCCTGCGGCTCAGGTACGGTACATAAACGTTCATAATCAAAAAAAGTTCATAATCCAGGCAGTGATTAAATTTGCTACCACAACACATTTGGCAAAAACAGTTTAGTAACATATAGGCCTAAACGTAATTTCTAGGAGACAGGGTTGACACAATGGGTGGGGAAATATATTTAGATTTGAAGATATAGGCAACAATACAAAATATGTAACTTTTAGCCTTATTTAAGAATTTGATGTGATCTCATGTGAGGTAGGCTATTGTTCAGTGAAGGCAAGGTATTTATATGGCACGTTTCTTTACAAGTAAACTCAATGTGCTTCATGTGTGCTGCATTTGCAGACACCTACCCACCTAAAGAACCCACACACACAAACACACAGAGACACAAACACAGAAGCACACATACAACAAAGGCCAGAACGAAGGATAAGATATCCTAAACAGCAGATGCACATGTAAACAGGTATGTTTCATACTGCGTATATTCATGTCGTGGGTCATAGCTGTGCGTTAATATTAGCACTTGTATAGCTGGGAATGCAGCAGCAGTAAGTAATGTGTGTTGATCTGCTTGCATGCGCTATTTCAGGAGGAGACAATTCTTTATTTTAAAAGTTACATCTATTATTTCCTCCCACTAGCAAAACAATGCTCACCACAAGGTGACCTTTCGAACCACTCTCAAGTACAAGGATAAATCTGAGAAAAATGTTGCTCTTTATCATCTGCTTAGCTTAAAGCTTTGAAATATCATTTCTAGCCTCCAGCACTCGTGAAATAAACTTGGTAAGTCCAGTCATTTTTACTGGAGTGGAGTGCAGTGCTCCTGTCACACAATTTTAAGCACTGTTCTAAACAAAAGCCACAGGTTCTGAGCAAAGATTGGTAATTTATTCCTGTGATACCATGTGAAAAAAACACCAGCTCTAACACAGACAAGATGAAGGGAAGCGCGTCTGGAAATCGATGGGCTAGCGATATTATTGACCGTGTGTGTTTTGACTCTAACCAACCTTCCCGTCAATACAATGTTTCCCTTCACTTTGAATGACATTCTGATGTGCTAATTAGCGAGCTGAGCTGTTTTCTCCGAATGTGCTGAAACTTCCAGTTCAAAAATAACAGTCTCTAGGAGAAGAGAGGAGGGGGGACTCAGCTATAATATCACATGATAAACAAGACCCTTTTGAAGTTAACACCAAAGCAGGAGGGTTTTTTTCACCCGATGCACTCTGTGAAGACAGAAACACAATAAAGTCAGAGCCCTCTCCAGTTCCTCTGCACGACACATCAACAGATTTAATAAACCACCACAAACCAAAAACATTAAGCATCAATATACTGTATGGCAGGACCGCTATGAACTCTTATAACCTCAAATTATTGAGGATCTTCCCAGCGGCTTCAGCAGTGGTACAGCAGAGTTTATCTAATGGTCTTAAAGGATTTAGAGGGTGTTTCTGGAGCATACATTTTAGGATATTCAATTTTAGGATACTCAATAACTATTATCTGAAGGGAGAATGGCTCATACAGTAGCGCCATATTACATGTTTCATGTATAGGAGATAGGCTGTTGGACTGTCCTGCAAGGATTTCTCTAGTGATTATTACCACACAAAATACTTGTTATATATTTTTCTTGCATGTGTGTTAAATTATTTAATGATGTGCAACATTTTTTCAGTGTGGATTTGTGCTAAAAGTTATTGGCATAAACTCAATGTTGAAGACAAAAGTTGTGATTATGCCTCTAAGCAGATTTCATCTTTTTCTTTGTGTGACTGTGAAAGTGTAGTGGCTTGAAGATACAGATCTCTTTTTAATGTTATTTTTGCAGAAAATGTGTGGGAATACTTCAGAATGATTTCATTGTTCTTTTTTTCATCATGCCTCTATGTGGGTAAAGCTGGGTTAAATTCATAAGTGTAAAATGTGTAGGCTGTTAGGACTGAGTCATCATTCATGGTCGATTCTATACAGATAGCATCCCAGATGGCAATAAAGACTATTTTCAAAAAAAATTGAACAATGAGAAGACATAACAAGGACGAAAAAATACACCAGAATGAGTAAGAAGATGATGAAAGCCTCCTAAATATTGCTGAGCTAATTATGAAAGAATCCTTTTGAGGCTGAGGAGAAACTGGCTCGTCTCCCACCGTCTTTTCCACATCTCGTCCTTGGCTCCACACGCAGGTGGACACGTCCCTGCCAGCCAATGGAGATGCACCCCACAGATGGGAAAAGCAGCTCCTCTCAAAGTTCCCTGGGACCGTCCCTGACACTTGTCCTCCTCAGTTTTATAACACTCTTCATCTCTTTAAAAGTGCTTCTCTGGGATAAATAGGGACTGTGTAAATCAGTGACCTCTCAAAAAAATCCCACCATGGGCTTCCCGCCGCTCTCACGGCTCGATTCATTATAGCGCCAAGGAGCTGAAGGCACTAACAAAGAGACTGTTGAGCGTAGTGACAGTAGAGGTATGTATTCAAAGTCATACAAAAACATTCAAAAGCAGTGCGATTCTTTTTGAATCTTTGCGACTCTGTGGTCACGGAAGACTTATTCACAGGGACACACAACACAGTCCTTTTGATGCTTCTTAAAAACATGCTGTTCTTTTGTCAAGGAGAAGAGGATCCATATTATCCACTTCTTTCTAATTGAAGAAGCCCTGTGTTTAATGGGGGCTTTAAATGAGTCCAACATGGTGAAGTGGATATCCTCGGTCCAGTCTGTCTCACTGTTTGTCTCTGAATGAAGTCTCAGTTCAGCTTTAACATGCTGACATGAAATATTCTTCACTGCCGACTTCTGGCAAGCTTCTTTAAGGTTGGATTGTATTCTGACATTGTTTTAGGAGACATTGACAAGGGAATCACATTTAAAGAGTCTGCAGCACTCAACTTATTCAAGCAATCAGTGTTTCCCATATATTAATTACTGTGTTGAAGTACAGGGTATTAAAAATCCAATACAAGTCCAATTTTCACACTCTAAAATGAAAACCATGAGAAATATATATTTTAAAAATTGGTTTTGAAGTCTCTACATGCTTTTTAGAAAGGAACTGCGACTTGTTTTAAAACTGTATTAAGAAATGCCTAAAAACATTGAAATGTAGTTAAAATTACTAGTTTTAATAGTTATTTTGAGATTTGCTTTCTTTTTAGTTGAGAAGATCAGTGCCACTGTCTGTTAATACATTTGGGCTTGCTACAACCAGGAAATTAGTCCAGAACACCCCGTGACACCACATGTCAATTTTACCCTTTGGTTGTTTGTATGGATTAAATGAAAGAGATAAAACGTGTGAATTAGTGATCTTTAAAGCAAGTTGTAGCACACTGCAACTTTAAAAGAACGTTAGAAGAAATTTCACAACTGATTATCAAATGCAAACTGTCTGATTAATAACTAGTGTTTCAGCTTTAGCTATGACACAAGGACATTGCAACTACTTAATGTGACTTGTAATGCTTGAGAGGTCTGGCATTGTAAGAAGTGTAAAGAAATCATAAGCTGGTGCTTCAGCCTGTGCATCCATGGTTTTTGAACTTGTGTTGTATTGTTTTCTATTTGGTTTTATTAAAGTTAGTTTATTTACTAACTGGTCTTTTATCATTTACCTAAATGTATTTAATATTGTGTTATTTACAGACTAAAATACATTTCACCACCCTAAACTCCACCCATCTCTGTGGGCTTGCCAGTAAATTCTCAATCTCCATTTTTCTGTTGGGAATCATAAGCATCATTATATCTTTACAATCAACCCTGATCACATAATCTTCACCCAACATCTAAAACTGAGTCATTTGAAATGCATTCATTAAGGGAACATTTTTCCATCTTCATACAGTAGCATGTGCACTGATTAGACTGCATATACACTGCTGCATATTCATTAGCAGTGATTCAGTCATCAACAGTTTCAGATGTAATACAAAATATCCATGCAGCTTAGTGTATGTCATGTGTGAACATTTCCAGCATTAGTAATACTGTATGTGTAATTTTTACATGCAGCACATGTTTTTATTATCTTTGACTGTTTCAATACAGGGATGCGTTTCCCACCGCAACATTTTGCCAAAAACATTTTGTGTAGTTAAAGAGGGTTATTGTGGAAGAGAAGAATTGTCTAGATGTGGGGTGTTTTTTGCCGTTAGAGGTGTTGATTCAATTGTTTCACCAACTTTTTAACGTGTTGAAATTGTTCCATGTGAACAAGCCACTCTGAAATGTCCCCAGAGTGTGATAACTGGATAAAATAAGTTTTGCGTTTCTAGCCTATCCCAATAATAGTTTCATTAGAGCTGGGTGTGGAGCACTGGAAACGAAATACATTTTTGTGAAAAACCTTCGGTGGAACAAAATGTAATTTATAGACATAACAATGAATACCCAATCATACCATTTGTCACAAAAATAAGAAGATACCAAAATCCCCAAAACATAGCAAATATAATATATTGTTTTAGCTATTCAGATATTTTTCAGAATAACATTGGTGTGTTTGCAACATCTAGTAAACTCTGACATCTTTTCAGTCAAGATGTAATAATATGTTTTGTGGATAAAGAATTTCTATTAGCTGTAATAGTAAACAACTAGTCAACCAATCACTACAGGTACAAGCATAAAAAACATACTACCATTAAAATGTGAACTGCCTTTATCTGAAAGCAAATTAAGTCTCTGTGACTAAAGCATTAGGTACGGCCACGCGTGACACTGCTCATAAAAGTTACCTTAATATGCGTATAGTTTACTGTTCCTACAAATAAAAAGATAGAGCTTAATGTGTGTGTGTGTGTGTTTGTGGAATGAATGCGTTGTGAACTGAATTTAATGGAAAGTGTAACCAAATTATATACCTACCCACTCACTAACACCCAGTGTATCATGGTAATTATGGCATGTGAGGGCAATCAGAATTAATTAATTATGCTCAGATGCCTCTGGCAACCTTTCAGATGTGTGTGAAAGGTCAGTTTTCTTTGTAAGGCGGAAATTAAGTTGCTGACAAAGTGATGGATGCCTCTGTGAATGTTGATGCTTCAAACAGAATCATCCCAGGTGGATTCTTATTCCAGCCAAAGCAAAATCTCTTCTGCTGAAGGCTGAGTCCTCCGGCTCAGTAAAGCAGAGATGCCAGGCATATTATCTGTATTTGTGGAAGTGTGAGGTGTGAGTCTGTATGCAGATTCAAGTATGCAGTTTTACCCAGACCCAAGTAAAACACTGAATGAATGACTGGAATGATTTAATGAATTAAGTGTGGGTTTCCTGTTTGGTATAAAAGTGCTTCAAGTTTCAAAATATTTGCAAAATCCTTAAAATTGAAAACTCATTGAAACATTTGCAGAAATTGCTTAATTACAGAAAACATAACAACCACAAAATTGCAATTTACCGGAAGGAGTCAATATGCAGTTGAAACATTAGGGACGTCGGTTTCATGAGTAGGTTATAAATGAAACAGGAATATGACGTCTTTTGTGCTGAAACCAATTCAAAACAAATAAATCCCAACCCTATTGTCACACAACAACACGAGTATTAGACGCTTCTGCCAAACCCTGGTTTGCTAAAAAATATATTTTTTATGTCCAATGCCAACGTTTTTTCAAGTCCTCGTTTTCTGCACATTGCAACTACTCTATGGTTAGAGAGTGAGGGAAAGGTCATGAGCAGCGCCACTGGAGAGGTTGGGGTTGTTTAAGTGCACCTCAGTGATGTAATGAGGTAGGGCCAAGCGCTGCTTTTTCACTTTCCCCACCCAGATTTATCCTGCAGGTCTGGGGGATTGATTAGACGACCTCCTGGTCACATGCTCGCGTCTCTAAACTTTAGGCTGCCACAGCCCCAAAAATTGCATGTGTTGCTGTTTTCTATAAATGCATGCAAATGCAACTAAAACACTGAAATTTTGGGATTAATGAATTTACCTGAATGGAAACGTCACTGTAGGATCCTCCAATGACCCCAGAGATTGGCAAGTGGAACCTCGTTTTGGATGGGTCTGGAGCCGTCTGGGCAGATGAAGCCTGGATCTTGCACCTTGGTGAGAGAGGCCCTGACGAAGTCTAGAGACTGCTCCAGAGCATATGTGTCCTTCGAGCAGGTGTCCAGGATGTGGGCCCCCAGCTGGAGTCCGGGAAGGATGTGATCACTGGAGTTAATCTCATCCAGTGCCAGCAGCATGGCTTCCAGTCTCTGGATCCCTCTCTCCTCGTTGATCTTACCACAGTCCTCCATCCCATCACCTTTGTGGTGCACCGGGAAGAGGCCTCCAATCACCAAGTCCCCGTCCAAGATGATTTCACGTTTGGTTACAGGTGGTAATCTGGAGATGCTGGGCAGGACTCCTAGTACCAGCAGCTCCAGCAGGAGCATGTGGAGAGGCCAATAATGTGCAGAATTGGCCAATGACCTGGGGCAGAGCACTACACTCAGCATGGCAGGATCAGGTAGCAGGGTTCAGCTGGTTGAAGTAGAGAGGGGCAGAGGTTCACAGGGTCTGGAGGCAGATCACTTTCAAGTCTTCTCTCTGTGGGTGCAGCATGTTTGAAATTTCCTGAGTGAAAGGAAAGACTAATTACCTAGTTAATCAAGCATAAAGCCAATCTATCTATCTACCTATCCATGGGCAGAAAATACAATTTAACTAATGAGGAATGAAACAGAGCAGAGTGTGACTGTTTCATATCTAAGCCAGTTCATATCTAAACTTTGTCTTACAAGTGTCTCCTTACAGTTTTCTTATCGATTTTTGTCTGACCCTTTTTTTTCTTGGCCTAATGCAATCTATAGAAATGTTACAGACATACAATGCTATTATTGGACAGTCTAAACCCAAGACTGCTCTGTCAGAAGGCTGAAATCAGGCTATGAGTCTTATGAGTAACTTTTTGAAGTGAAGCATAAGTAGAGATTATTTCAGCGAGGCTCTAGGGGATTCCAGTGTGAAATATAATCACTGCAGTTTTATCTGAAAGACAAACTCGGAGTTACCGCTGAAGAGTGACCACATCAAATATTTCTAGATATTTAAGGCACCTCTCAAGTGAAGCGTAATTTCCAAGCGTACAACTGAGATTTTACATAGATGGTGGTTCTCCTCAATAGCTGGGGTTGCCATGGAAACATGGTGGGTAAAAAATAAGGGTTGGACTGCAGGGAAGTGGGCAGCGAGACATGTATGCTAATATAGATTCCTATCATGTTAAGGCTACAGGTTTAGGTCTCACCAGGAGTTGTTATGATGTCTGATTAGGGAGGTGGGCTGGTTCAATCACAGTGCTCTCAGAGAGAGGGAACCAATCCTGTTTCTTTCAAACACAGTCATTTATCATATTCATCAAACACGCACACACAAGTTCGGCCGGCAGATCAATTTAAGCAGCCTTAGAGACAGTGGACTTATAATGACTTATGACTTACAGTCTTTTAGGGCTATTATCAACATATCTTTATCATAGAATATATCTGTAGTATTTTTCACAATATTTGAATGTCAGAGGGATGCACAAATGACACATGGAATCAACGGAAATGTATGTGTCTGTTCAGGTAGTTCAAGTTCAGATTTTAGATGAGTCACGCTGGTAAACCCACAGAGCTTGGCTGTGGTTTAGACAATTGGATGTGCTGCCGCTCCCCTCTCCATTAACAAGCAGTGGGGAGCTTATGAGTGACTTACCCTATTCTGTCACACAGTGTTGTTACTGACATTGTAACATCACACAAAAACGTGTCAATTGTATTGACCCAAATGTATTATCGGTTCTATTATTAGTAGATCTCGTAACAGTCACTTTATTCGAGTGTGTCATGTTTCCTGTGCTCACAGAGGCAGAAAACCCCCCACAGTGGAGTATGCAGGGGCAGGTTACAAAAACACCAGCTCCTGCAGCAACACCCAGATAAGTTCATTTGGTGTGTGTGTGTGTGTGTGTGTGTGTGTGTGTGTGTGTGTGTGTGTGTGAGAGAGAGCATGCAGGGACATTTGAAGAATATCCTGTGACATCCCAGGAGCAGCGTGAGCAACAAACAGCCGAGAACACGAGGAGGAACGTATAATGAATTTCCCCCCCTATAAATATTACATAAGGTTGTGGGTGGGAAACCTTATGGTACATTAATGAATTCACTACTCTCTATCCAGCGAAGAGGATAACATCAATGTAAAATCTGTCTCAGACCTGCTGTGTGTCCTGGACAGTAGGTGCATGTGTTTGGTATTGCTGCATCACATCTGACATATTATTAGAACCAAGGTCAGAAAGTAACTTGAAGAGTTCAACATTAAGAGTCTAATTGCGTCTCTGTGCTGTCTGTTGGAGCATATGGGGGCTTTCTGGTTGCAAAGACTAGGTCACAGTGTGAATTAATGGCGCAATAAGGAACAGCCAATTAAACAGGCCTATCCAAACTAGGCCAAAGTGAGGCTGGAGGTCCAGAAGAGCCTCTCAACACCTTTAAAATTGCTAATGAAAGCTGGAGAGTCTAAAGTGGACATGAAATACAGCTATCAAAATCATATTTCCTATCAATATTTGAAACACTTATTAAAACGGTAGCCATATTATCAGCGTGCATGAGCATTAAATCTCACCCTCCGCTGAGTTGTAAAGAAGCTCCTATCGGGCCTCCATCACATCATTAAAACTATCTTGATGTAGAAACGGCTGTCACGCTCACACTCAGCGGCTGAGAGAGTCGCTCCCTCCCCAGATGTCTGAGCGCAATGTTCCCTCTGAAAGGCAAGTTCAAAAAGAAAAGGCAGTGTGCTTTACTCAGCATTGAACCATCAGCTAATGCATTAATGCTCCCGCCCAGGACAGAGAGGATTTCACAAACATTAGCATAAAGATGCTTTGAGAATACTATTCTTTACTGTCTTATGCAAATATAGATAATGTGTAATGTGTGACTCACTGCAGAGTCGCTTTCAGTAATAATGGAGATTGGCATGCACAAATGTACTATGTACATGTATCTATGGAGAAATACGATGCTATTCATGTCTGGAAAATGAGCTGAAGAGATGATTTGGGGTGAGGGACTAACCACCTCTTTATTATTGTTGACAAAATCCACTATGATCATGCAAAATAAATCTATTTGATGTTTTATTTGATACTAGAATGTATAATAATGTTATAAATGACAATTTTAACAACATCACCTCAAGCGTTTAGACTTTGTTTTCAGGTTTGTTTGGCACATTGTTGAATACTTGTACGTACATGACATGACATGACATGACATTTAGTGTCTAATCCACTACACATGATTCATTAAGCCTGTTGATTAATAACAGCCTAAACGCAGCACTCGTCCCATGAGATTTATTTCATTTAAAATGCTTTCGAATGTTTACGTTACCAACACTGATAGAATGATAATTCATGGCAGAGTATTTTTTTAATTGCTCATTATTATGACAAAATTCACAAGATGGTTTATGGACAAAATGTCCTTTTCCCAAGTGAAACGCAGGTTATTTTTTTCTTCATTTAATGACACTACAGAGCAGATTTTCACATTATCCTGGAAAACTGAGCTATTCAGTGAAACGACACAAGACAAATCACCATTTAACATTATGACCTTTGATGATCCTCTAAATGACTGGAACTAGCTGTTCAGAGCAAAAGACCTATATTTATGGCTAATGAAATACAAAAAGAAGGGGGGGGGGGCAGCCCCAACTCCACAAATGATTTCCATCATTATATCATCTCCAGTGGGGACACAGTTTATCCCTCCACCTGGACTTGTCAGCTGAAGGAATTAGGATGCCTCTGTGGTGGCCAGTAGCCAGCTGATTGTGAATTTGAACATAGATCAAGCACATAATTTCATCAAAATAGCACAGGGAAATCAGCCTGTATAGCTCTCAAAAACAACAAATGATTTTATTGTGCCAATATCTCACCTGGATGTTTATTCACAAGAAAACGGATTGTGTTTAAATGACTGAGACTGAGAGACAAAGTGCAGATATGATGAGACAGGTTACAACAGGTTGTTTTGAACAGTTGGCCATGCATCATCTAATAATAACACCATACACTAACAACATTCATTGAGACATGGTGGTATTACAGTGACCAATCTATCACTGTCATCCTCTTACATTTGAGAGAAATCCTGCAGCTACATTACATCCTGTCTGACCCACTGACAATAACGTGATGACATGAATCATTGATTTGTCCAATGCCAAATCGATTTTTTTTTATGTTTTGCACCATGCAAATAATTTCATAAATCATGCAAACTGAAAACAACCCAAATATATCCATAGTAGGCTGCTGTTACATTGTTTATGGCGCTGTCTGAAAACCAAAGCTCGGGCTGGTTTGAGAAGAGCAAGTGCGATAATAGATTAGAATCTAACGCAATGCTTTGTTGGGACAACTGTGACTATTCTCTGGGGTCAAGTGGGAAACAACTTTGCATATTTATCCCAATATATGCCAGCCACACTCAGGTGTTGGATGGTGTAATGATAAAGTAGGAAATACTATTAGATCAAGTTCGGCTGCTGTTCGAATTTGCTCGGAGGCATAATCACTCGTGATGTGGTGCCATGTAAAATGTAAGTGCAACAAAGAGACACGTCGGGAAAATGTTGCTCTTTTATCAACTGATCATTATGATGGATTTAGTGTCGGTTTAAGATGAGTTTGAGGGATGCATGATCAAATCGTATAGGGGCTAAAAAAACAAAACAATACAAAATGCAAAGGCACGTCGGACTTGAACATTCAGAGACGAAGTCATTTCTATGACAGACTGTGGGGGACACATAGGCTACTACTATGTTAAAATCAAAGTTACTGAGTGATCCTTTCTTACCTGGTTGTAGCACTAGATTAATCTTGCCGGATATATCTGCAGGTCTCTTATCCACAAGCCCGTGCGACAATACACAGACACCGCGAGGAGCTTCATGTGACGAGCAGGGTCCAGATGTTGCTCACTTTAGGCATGTTTGCCAGGCAGCGGTTTGGATCTGTCCTTGGTTCTGAAGTGCTGTTCACAAGGGCAAGTGTGGCAAACTCCTCTCTGTGCTCTCCAACTTGTGCCTGCCACCCACCGTGTGCACAAGCCTACAGACCGGAGCAATATAACCTACCGCCCAGTTGTGCCAACATGTCCAGTTGCATCGGCAGGAACGATGCTCGAAGGATTCTCCTATAGGCTGCGTTACTGCCAGTCGCAGAGAGGCAAGTGAATCTAAATGCAATTGTAATTACACCTGCTTCTTTTTTCCCCCCCTCCCCGTCACATTACATTTACTATTTATAGTCTCTTGGAAAGTTAATCAAATCAACTTCAAAATACGAGCTGTTGAGAAATCCTGCTGTAGCACCGTCGGCTCACACACATGCAGCCACTGTCTGCTGCTCCACAGCCGTAATGAGAGCACCGA
The DNA here is from genome assembly GCA_011952105.1 of Coreoperca whiteheadi. Lineage (NCBI taxonomy): Eukaryota > Metazoa > Chordata > Actinopteri > Centrarchiformes > Sinipercidae > Coreoperca > Coreoperca whiteheadi. The sequence continues at coordinate 18,431,209 of CM022473.1, forward strand.
GTCTCGCCTTTCTGCAACCTGACTGCGCTTCATAGATGTTTGCCAGGCAGCGAAGTGAGTTGCAGCACCAAAACAGGATCGACTTGAAAAAATAATGAAACCTTTCTGACAAAAGCAAATAAACAATATGTGCTGTTTAGTATGCAGGAGTAAAGGGGGGGAAACAATGAGGAAAGTGCATTAATCAAAATCCCAAATCCTGTTTCCAACTTCTCACACGTCTTCTTTAAGTGACTCATCCATGGCATCCTGTGGAATTGAGCATGAATGGTGTCAATCTAACTCTAACTTTTAATGATAAACCCTCCCCCCACACCACAAAAAAAGTGAAAATCTTTCTAAATAGACTATTCAAGGCCTGCAGCTCTGCAGCTAAATATAGAAAGATGAGAAACGAGAAATAAGCATCAGCTTTTCTTTCTTTTTCTGTTTCACTCTATGAAGGCTGGCCAGCTCCTCATTCACCTCCATCTCATTAAAACTGAATCACACTGGAGATGAGTGGCATGGCACTTCACAAACTAAAGAGGCACGTTGCACAGTTTGTTCATCCACTGAGAAGGCGCCATTTCACTGGTTGAACAAACTGTGCAACGTGAAGACATACTTGAGCTCAAGGTTGAATCAAAGAGAGAAAAGACATAAACTACAAAAACAAATAGCTTTGTATTAATACAAACATAACAGATAGTGACACAACAAAAAATATACTTTTGACATTCTTCAGCCAAAACAAATTAACTAATTAAAAGCTGTGTAGCCAGCAGTGGAAAACTTGAAAGTCTCGCTGGCAATTAAGGTTAACTCTACTGCATGTTGTTCTGCAGCAAAGCATTCTGCAGACACCATTTCATGCAATGAAAAACAATATTACATCAGCAACATTCCTGTTGCATAATTAGTAAGGAGTGCGGAAAAGGTCTGCTGCACCAGATTGTTTTTTTTAATGTCCAACCAAGTATCCTGCTGCACAACCAGTTACAATTAAATCTGCGAATATTCAGATAGCAATATAAAGTTCATTCAGTATGAATTCATCGCTCACCCATTTCTGTCACCTTCACAGGCTTAAGCACCACCACCCTCCTCTCACCCACACATACAAAACACATCTCACTGTTTTCAGATGTTTCATTTCCGGACTAACAATAGCTACTTCGCAGTTAGGGGTTGGGAAAAGAAGAACTTTTTCTATGTACAGTGGCAATTAAAATGACGAGCAGGTCCTGCGTGTTGCATAATTCCCTCAGCTATCACAAAGGGACCAATTTCCGCCTGAAATAGAATTGCAGTTTACATTAAAATAGTGGGGGCATGTGGGTGGAATGCAGAGTTTAGATAGGAACACGCCAATTAATGTCGAGCGAAATTATAGAGGACAGAAACAAAGCATCCCTAGCCAGTGGTCAGTGCGCATCAGTCTGACTGCTGCTCTCTTTGTGGTTTTCTGATAATTTAGTGTTATTGAATGATGACAGAACAATCAGTCCAAAATCCACAATTTGGTTCTCTCTGTGGTGTTTCTGTTTTTATTTATATTCACAAGTATATGGAAACGTGGTCTTTTTACAATATAAACAATAACTTTACCTGCACAGTGTCTGCAGTACAGAGGGGAAGTGGAGAAATCTCTTCTGATCGGGGTGTCACCACTTCCAGGTACCCACGACTAGACCTTTATATTTCCTCCACAATATCTAGTGTATGTCAGCAGGGGAAGTCAGGTTTGGCTTGAGCAGAATTAACTAACTATCAGTTCACCCAAATCACATATTCTCACCGGCTAATTATGATATCTATAGCCATGCAGAAAGTTTTAGTTTAATTTGACTTTTGAGATGAAATGCCTGCTGCCTCTAATATAATGGAAGAGTAAAATAATTTGGATTGTGGTGCACAAAACACTAAAAGGTTTCCTTGAAAACAGTTTCACTGGGCCACAGATCTCACTGAACGGCTTTTATTGGAACTACAGCGCTTTCTACCAAACAAATATTCTCTTTTTTTTTTTTCTCTCTTTCTTTCTTTCTTTGTTTTTTTTTTTTTTTTTTTTTAATTTTTCAAACTTGGTAC
>CM022473.1:18450411-18489787 GCA_011952105.1 Coreoperca whiteheadi
TTGTTTCCTTCTGCCCCCTCTTCCTGCCCCTGGTGACAATACCCCCCCCCCCCCCCCTCCAAAAAAAAAACATGTGCCCTCTCCCCCCCCCCCCCCCCCCCCCCCCTTACATGCACAATATAACCGGATTCCTGATCAAAACCACACTAAGGCAGTACTGCGTTCATGTAGATTTGGAGTTTAGTCTGCATGACTTCTTTGACAGTCTGAATGTGTGGTAGCCTTGGAAACAACATGATATTGGCAAAAAATTATAAAAATTAAAATACAAGGACTTAATTTTTCTGGAGTGCTGTTTGTGTCTGTAATTCTTATCAAATTGATCAAATCAAATTAAGAAGTCAGATGTGAAGGCCACAGTGATTTGAAAGATTGACAAGTAATCTAGCTCTGTGATTTTGATTGTAATTAAAATAACAGTCAAGGTGTTAACAGGTGTAATAATAGTTCTGATTAAATTATAAATCAAATCTATTAACATTTTCTAGCATTTGACCTTCTAAAAGAAGCAAAATTCAGAGTGACAGTTAATAACCCAGGGTGCAATGCCACCTCCTGTACCTTAGAGGTGAAACAAAGACAGTGAAAAATTGATGGTTAAAAGTGAAGATCTGCTGCCCACAAGGAGATAGAAGGGAAAAACAGATTTCTTTGAAGAGGAAAACAGCCGACAAATGATCAGTCTGAGTACTGAGATGAATACAACAACAACCTCTGCCTCAACAACAGCTCCTTGTCTCCTGAGGAGAAAGGCTAAAGGAACTGAACATCGCTATCAGCAGTGAAGAGGACAGCTGATGGAACAAAGTGGCAGATAAGTGCTCCCAACCATTGTACTGGACTCAGATAATCTGCAAACAGGGACGGTTTTCAGACATATTAAGTATATTTACCATTTCCTGGTGAGCAAGAAAAGTAGCAACTCTCAACCCACCACTCAAGCTATTTCTATTCAACCATTAGCATAACAAAACATAACACAAGTAGACAAAATACACCAGTGACACACAACAAGCTCCACACTTAAGCCAAAAAGAGACAGATAAATCACAGATGAAAATTTGCTGAAAAAGCATATAAGACACTAAAGTAACTCTGCACCAACTGACTCAAAAACTTGATATGCAACACCATTTTAAGCTTGATATTTGCTACCAATAGCCAACGAAAGCAGGGGGTCATGGTAGAATTTATATTTGAAAAGTAATGTAATTTATAATAATTATTATTGATAAAGTGAGGATAATAATATGGGAACACCTGTCCTAAAACAAAGGTCAATTATAATACCAAGAACTCATCTGCTGTCTCAGAGAGTTGGTACATGTATCCATGTTAGTGTGAGTATTAAGACACATTATAGGAGGGTGTATTCATGCATGTGCCTACAAGACTAGAGAGTCTGGCATCTGATATTTCTATGGGTTAGCAGGATAATGTCAGTTATAGCATAATGTTGCTATTGTTGTTACACATATCTGATTTGCCTTCATCGTCTTGTCAGGGCACCTTTAAGTATTATTATAATATTTGTCCTCTAATCATTACAGATTATACGATACATTATATGACTTTTGCATTTGGAAAGTGGTAGAATTCATTCTGAGTTTTCTTTTGTTTACAAACCTCATCTAATATGTATTGCCGCTGGAGGTTGAGCAAGTTTGTTTTACTTAAAAGGCAGAAAATGTTGGCCTCTGCAGATCTACAAGACAAGCAAAAGTAGCCAGACAAGTGTATATATATATATATGCACACTGTAAGACATCCATGCTAACAGTATTAATGCATGAGAGTTATTCCTTTAAGGTAAGGAATGTGTCTACTCATCAAAGATGATCACAACTACATTCAAGGCTTTTTCCTCATTCCAGTGCTGGTGAGATCTCAAAAGATGTTTGGTGTCACAAATGACACCACAAAAATGAAATATACATCTACAAAATACAACTATTAAGTTCAAAAGGCTTGAGGCTTTCATGGCACACACACTGCAGAGGACAAAAACTGTTTGCAATATTTACAACTTTGTGTGTGTTGTGTGTGTGTGTAAATAAACATTACCAAACAAGTTTTAGTGTCTGAGCCTGTGCAGCTAGACATATGTCCTACTGTATATATATAGGACTTTCAGTGATGGTAGTGATTCATGGATCAAGTGCTAATATAAATACAAGAATATAGAATTGTCTCTGTTATCAGTCTAGTTGTCATTTCAGTCATTCTGGTCATATTTGCTAAGGCATGTTTGAGTACAGATTGCCGTCGACATGGGTCAATGAATATGAAGAAGACATATGCAGCATATTTGTCTTACATAACACTTGCAGCAGATGAAGAAATGTACCAAATAGAACAGAAAATAGCATCTATCAGAGCTTGAGTGAATACTCAAGAACAGAGAACCAAGACATATGTTGGTGCTAAATGCTGCATGGACACTACCAAGTGAGGCAAAGGTAATATTCACCTGGTGGTTGATAATGACAGCAGTCTTTCAGTGGCTGCAGGGCACAGAGACTGTCTCTCTTACAGATAACTTGACCATAAGACCATGCCTTCTATCTTATCCCAAAGGACATAGCAGTTTTCTTAACATAGAGAAAAACAGAAATTGGAAGATGGAATTGAACTATCACCAAGCCTTTAAAACTTCCACACTGATATTTAAAGAGTACCCCAGTGACTAAAATTGCACTGTTATATCAATGGACTCACCATTGACAGTAAAAAAAAAAAAAAAAAGGATCAAAATTGATTAACCAGAACAAGAGATGCAGTCTTTTTAGTTCCACACATTCTTCTTCCTTATCTTAACCTGGTGCCTACATTACCCCAATACAACTAGACCAACGATAGTTCGCTCAGAGATTCAGGTGTGTTGTGCTAGTAGCAGCTAAGGTAGCCTCGAGCCGCTAGTCTCAAATGGACATGAGTGGTGGGCTACCTTTGTCATTATCAAAATTGTAGTCTTCAGCCCCATCCAACGCTGACACACTTGTGGCAATCTATTAGATTTCGTGCAGCTCCTTCTGGAGCCACAAAAGGCTTTGTACAACATTTTTTCACATATACAGCAGTACTTTCCAAGACATGTAAAGAGACTTTGATGTGTAGTCGGTGGAGTTCTACTTTCATAATTTTAGAAGTCTTAAAAACAGTGACCTTTGGATCAAAGCTGCCATTTGCTGACAGTGTCTTGGCTCTTTTCTTAGGTTCTTGTCTTAAATATACATAAATGTTTGAATCGAGGGGCACTGCAAAGCCAACACTTGAACTCAGTGGCATCACAGAACATGTAATTCAGGGGACAGTGACATTTGACTGCTTCCTGTAGCCTTTGTGTTAATGACAGTAATTTGTAAGATTATGGAGGCTACCACTCCATCAGAGGCGTACGACCCTCCTCTCCCTAGCAATTTACTTTCCCTTCATGTCTTTTCCTTTACTTCTCTAAACATATCCAATAATTCCCTCACATTAATGCTGTATTTCTTCTCTTTTCTGTTTTGCAATACTACAATAGCGTTTCCTCAATAGTACTACAGCCTTTTCAGACATTTTCTAAGAGTTCTATTGCTTCACAACAGTCTACATTTCATTTCAAAGCCCTGAGGGGAAAAAAGCGGTTCAAAGGGGCTGAGGGCATAATGACTGACAGTAGTCGCTGCCAGTACGAACAATCCAGGTGTCACTCAAGCAACAACACTCTTTACAAAGACCTATTCAGCCCTGACAAATGAACAAGGACTGTTTGAAAGTCACTGAGCTGAGTAAAGCAGTTAAGTCCTAAGCCTCTTTTTTTAAATCTTTCCCATTTTCTTTAGTTCGTTCACTGAGGTCCCAGACCTCTGCACCTTGGTTAGGTGCCCCCACACTGTTGTCCGACTCATACTTGAATGGTTCAAAATTGCCTCTTGGATTGCTTTTTAGAAAATCCCTCAAGAGGACACTGGAGCAAATTCATTTGATTTGCATGTCTATCTCAATAAGACACGACCAAATTGTTGGAATATTTCAGTCGGCACAAGAGAATGAGTGTGTGTGTGTTCTTTTCTGCTATATATCACAAACACATGACAGATACACAAACTGACCACGTGTTGGAAAGAGTTGTATGAATGCAACATGTAGTCCTAATAGAGCTAAAACATCTACAATTTGTGAAAGATATTTGGACTTTGCTTTGGGAAATCATCCAATCACAAATATGTCAGCAGCAGGTGTCAAGCATTTCCAGTTTTCCATAAATTTCTAAAAATCTTCACTGGTGTGATTCCTGAGGGGTTTAGGTTATTGTAGTCCTACTGCAGCCACCAGCTAATAAGACAGTGTTATAGGTACTTAAAGTATTCTGTATCTCATTTTGGGGAAGTTAAAAGACTACACCCACTAAAGTTGTTATTAACAGGGCTACTCCAGTCATTGTTTTTGACATAGCTTCACTGTATCAGTATCGCAAACTACAGGACAAACCAGGGACAGCAAATGTAACTATACACAATCACAGACTAATAACAACAAAGCAGACAGCATACATCTTTTAAGCATTTGCTCGATCTTCACATCATAAGTGACTGATATGCTGGCCACTGGCACAAAACAATTCGTCCCATATCTAAAAATAACTACCTTTCTTACATTGTAATCACACCCAACTGCCTGATCTTGATTCAGAGCGACAGTGCAACAGAGGATAAAGTTTAAATCAGATCAATCATATGTAGATGTGACATTTAACACCAACAGTAGATTCCCAGCTGCTGGAGGATGAAAGTCATGTTTGAACATTTGACAGGCAAACTCCACAGAGCCTCCTGTGGGAAGAGTTAGCGCGCAGGAACGTGACGCAACATACTTGATAGAAGAGGCCCAATGACTTTGTACATTAATATAATGAATTATTTAAAAGATAAAATAACATACCAGAGATATTGATTTAATTAAATTGTATTGAAAAAAAAAATTAATATATGCACACAGTACTAGTTTAAAGACGACAAGTCAGGAGGGCAGTGGGAATCAGTCTATCATCTCACTCCTCGTTCAGCAAACAGGTGTGGATCAGGGCCTTGGTCACACCATACGGGTCGCAGTTGGCATTTTCTCATTATCAGAAGAAATTACACCTGTCTTAAACCTAGCAAATATGTTTAAAACTCATTCATTAAAAAGCATTCACCCCCAATTTTTATTGCATAAAGAGAAATTAAGCAGTTATTTCCATTTTTAAAATTCCTCAATTAGTTCACATAATTTTAACTCTTTTTTTTTTAAACAGTGCCTGTTTGTTTGTGATTCCAAACGAGGCATCAACAACAATAAAGGATTAGGAAGGATAATGGGGATACGTAACAGGTGTGATACACACAAATGCTCATACAGCATAGAAATTATAGACAGACTGAGGGGATAAATAAGGAAAACAGCACACGCGTGTTTTAACTTGATGAGATGGAGCCTCCAGCAATACCACAGAAACACGCATGATACCCAACTAGTTCATACCTTACTTGTAACAACAGTACTTACTTTTGGGAGATGAATCTTACTGATATTTTCACATGTCAAACTTCACTGACCATGAACAAAAGATTTAGAAATGTTGTAAATTCTACTGCTAAGCGTGGTGTGTTATAAATGTAAATCAAATAATTATTCTGTTTTTATTATTTATATGAATTGTTTAATTGTTTAGAATTAATTCCATAGTTGAAGCGTGTTGAATTGTGTCTGCCATTACTTTGTATGTTTTATTTGCATTTTATTTTGCATAAAGAAAAATTTGGTCAGTGAAAGAAAGATGCCAGATCAGGTTTTTGACTGAATATAAATGAGACAGACATATACAGGTTGGACATTTTCAAAAGTCCCTGTTTGACAAAAGCTCACGGAAGATCAAGATTGTAAATATTTAGATGGAAACTTATAAAAGTTGACAGTTTGCTAATAAATCATCCTAACATGTCTTGATCCCTGCACCTCATTAGTGTCATGAGTTACAACTGAAAGAGACATTAAGAAATAAGTACCACTTCTGAATACTTAAATATATTTCAACAAGTTCTGCATGAAAAGCATCATGAGGGGCTTTGAATTTAACTTCAGTTTTTCCCCTATATGAAGCCTAACCTTACCAATGAGAACAAATTATGTTTGCTTGCATAGGTCCTCTTTCTTCTTGATAAGAATATTTCAAAAGAGATAAATAAACCCCCAGAATTACAATTGCACCAGGCTTCCCTTCTAAATCATCCAGCATATGACACTGCCTCCATTACTTTGTCCAGCATATAAAGCCCATGACCTTTTCTGACCTTTCTGAATGTATGTCACGTTAGCTAAATTCTGCATGTTTAACAGGCCCTGCGGACAAGCATCTGTGCACTGCTTTGTGTCATGTAGACGATACTGATACGAACTGTGAGAGGCAGCACCTTATGCCTAAAAATAGAGGGTTCATTCCCTATCAAGCTGAGGAAAACTTTATGCTCACTATACCATGTGTGTCAGTTGCTAAAAAAGGCAATTTGTAAGGAACAAAGGAAAACTTTATATACAGCCCAGAACCTCTGTGCTGGCAAGAAACTTCAGTGCCCTCAAGCAAACAAATGTTCCATCGTCTGCCTTTCACAAACCTTTAGATCTCTGAATGTCAGCAATATTATCCTCCAACCCCGGTTCCCAATCCAGTCTGAAGACCTGGCCACCGTGCTCGAATCAAATCTCAAGATGCCAAGGCGTCTGTGATGTAGCCCACCAATAAAAAGCCAAGCACTGAAGAAAAACACTGGGGCCGATCGATGGTCTGGCTAGGCAAATATCAGGCCCGACCACGGGGCAGCAACTCAAAGTGTCTGACAGACAGAAATCATTCTGCTATGACAAGCTGGGCATGCTAAATGCTCATGAGCTTGTTTGAAAAGGTCTCACCACTTGGGATATTAAAAGTGTCAGCCATCAACAGCATCCTTTATTTACTAAAAGAAACCCATTTCGAACAGTTTGTGCTGTTAGGCTGCTTCTGTTAAATGTGAGCCATATTTTAGTTTGAAAATTGTTACATTTTATACACTAATAAACTATATGTTTAAGTCAACTGTTGCAGTGTTTCATAATTTGTTTATAATGTTTGCATGGTATTTGCCTTACAAATAGATAATTTAAGCACTTTCTCTTCAAACTGATGCTCCAACTGCTTTTGGCACAAATGCTTAAAGTGTCTTCAGCAGTTTCAAACACAATTAAATTTCCACTGAAACCTGAACTCATTTTAGTCCTGCAACATTAACCAACACTTAAACTAATTTTAATGCTTACATTTCAACTTACACTTATGTACACTTGAACTACCTTCAGTGTTTCAACGTCAGCTGACATTTCAACTCGCTTTCTGCTTACAGTTAACTGACACTTCAACTCCTTGAACTGCTTCAAGTTTAAGATTTAAGGTGAAAAAGTTTCCAAAAGGTTCCAAAGTCTCCAAGAGGCTCCAAAGTCTCAACATGTTAACTAGTTAAAACATTTTGACAAAATGTCAGCTGAGGGCACATATACAGTTTATTCAGAAAATTTGGCCTTTTCCCATTTTTATATAGTTTTTTTAGATTTATTTAAATTTCAGATAGTGCTGTTCAGTTTTCAGTATTGACACGTTGCAAATGTACTTTAGAGTCAGTAAAGAAAGAGCTAACAGCTGCAAACTCCACCTGTACTGAACACACGTCCAACCTTGTATGTTTACTAATGTCAGAAATCCCAGATCCAGAACTCCCTAAATCATTTTTTCCCCTTGGTCCAAGGCCTATCTATTCACTAAATTACATAAAAATGAATTCACATTGTAGAGGTATCCTACGGACAGACAGACAGATGAATGCCTTAATATATAAAGTCACCCGCATGAGACATTATTGGCAGAACCAATATTGGTTACTGCAATTAACACATTTACTGTATACCCTCAGTTTCTAAACATTAGAAACTATAGCATCAAAAAAGTCCATAAAGTTGAATCAACACCTCTCTAAAACAGTTTCAACAAAGCATGATCATTAAGATTTTCATGAAAGTACGATATATTTCAGGTCAGTTTTATTAGACTGCATTGATTTTAGCTATATGTACCTTATAAACTGGCAACTGAGTATAATTTGAGAAATCCTATGTACTTTAAAAGTTAAATCTATGTATCAAAGGTAGAGAAAGTCACCTGTGTGTCAAAGACCATTACACTCTATTTTTCTTTTATCTTATTCAACAAATATCTATTTGTGTTAACAGATTTGGTGAGAGGGTTCATTACTTATAAATTGCAATAGGGCTTCCCATTATATGGAGCTATAAAACTACAACTACCTACTGCCATTACATTTTGAGACAACACAGTAAATGATATGCAGCAAATGTAGAAACTAATTTTTAATATTGCTGGTGAGGGAGACTGATGTCCAGTCCGTTGACTGTGTAAACTGACCTCTCAGACAGGCTAAGTGACACTGGAGCAAAGCCAGATTTAAACAGCGTCCAAGCAGATGGCAGAGCCAGCCAGACAGGACACACAAACACATTCCTCCAGCAGAAGCAGAGTGATTGAGACAACCTGTGGTGTTGCCACCTGTTTTAGCACACTGCATAATTAAACTATATTCACAAAACTCTCTTCTCATCACAGTGACTCACTTTCCCAGCATCCCTCAAGCAGCACTCAATGAGATCATTCGTCATAAAGTGCTAAAAGGAGCTCAAACTGTTATCTTTCTTTCTTCTCCTTTGTCTTCCAAGTTCACTCCATGTCTCCATCTCCTTCCCAACCATACATCTCTTCCTGCTGCACCACCTAACACACACCTCCCAGCCAGGGGAAGCCACAGGAGGCGTAAGGAAGTGTAAAGAAAAGATTTGACGTGCTCAGCTTTTCACTAAAAACCTTTTAATTGCTATCGCTTGACGTAAGCCCACCTTAGAGTCAGCAATGATTCATTATATCACACACGCACCTTTCACATCGCACATTTGCTTTCCTGTTTTCCTACTACTAAAATAAGTATGCAGGTGGTGGCTCATAATGGTATTGTGCCCAGTCCAATTTTCAATATGAAATATCAATCAGAAATATTTTTTCAAAGTGTGGAATATTTTGTAGATGGTCATGATAGTCAAAATAGAATCACTGAAAGCACATGGTCTATATCTGTAAGCTGTGTTATACATGTGTTTTATTGGCACTCTGGTGCTGAGAACACAGTGGCTCGTGGAAACAGTATGTGATGGGCTTGAGGCTAATGTTGATGATGGTGGCTGTGTGAAGATATATATTATACTATATAATATATTGATGTTATTCACTGTGATGGACAGGGATTAGCTGTATTCCTTTACCGTACATTTAGATAACAAAGGAATTAAGACACTTACACACCTGGGCTTTTACACACCGATGATCTGTCCATGTATGGGTAATACAGTGTGTTCATGTAAATGTATACTTATTTCCTATTTAATAGTTATCCTTAGTCTCATTAGATCATATTTTCCTAAATGGAACATTTGCCTTTTCTTGCAATTTCAATAAACAAATTATAGTGTTTTTTATGTATATGTAATGGCATACAATATTCAAGTGATTGTGAGAAGAGTCTGTCTTAATACCTTGATGTAGTGCTCTAGCCGTGGGTAAACTCTTCTTACTCCCAGAAGGACAGAGAAAAACGTCCTGTGGGGGAACGACGTAGTGACCACGTGTGTGACTTCGGGAAATGAAAAGACATTAAAGCCTGATGTCTCATAGCTCTTTAGAAGCTCCTTATCGGCCATGTTTTCTCCCTCGCTCAGAACACTGCCGACAGCATAGCGGCATTGTGGTCCTGGCACCTAGACATAAGGATCAAATGTACAAATAAATAAAGATTGATAGGGAGAACATACAAACAAGATACTGTAGATAGTTGAGATAGATTCAATATAAAAGATAGACTAATAAATAAATCAGATGGAAAAAAAAAAAAAAAAAAAAATATATATATATATATGTATATATATATATATAGAGAAGATGCTCACACTGTTAGTGGTCTTACCTGTATTTGACCTGTTTTTTCTCATTACAGTGATTATTTATACAGAGCCTTCAATATAACAACAGCAGCACTGACAGACAGATTAATGCTCTCAAGCCAAAAAATGCTAGCTATTTCAGAATCCCTGATATTTAATGTGCACAAAAACACTACATTGTACATCATCTGTCTTCATGCCACTCAATCTCCCTGAAAAAAGGGGGGAACTCTGAAATGCCACCTACCACCAGTATTTCCAAAGTACCTGTCTCTGAGGACTGGTGAGTCATAAACAATACGGTGTAATGTAAGGCAAAAAATAATGTACAAAAACAATGGGATGTTAGGAACAAAAAAAAAAAAAAAAAAGATATCTTCTCTGGTGTCAGCCAGGTGCCAAATTTAAGGAGAAAATATGCTCATCAGTTGGAGTTCTAATTGGAGCATTTGGCAGCGCAGCAATTATTGTACCTTCCTCCATTCTGCACCCATTAAAAAAAGAAGAAAAAGGGAGACACTCCTGGGACATTCAAGACTTTCTCCCCACTGTGCTGAGCTGAGCACTGCAGAAGGATCTTGTAATAAATAAGCTGGAATGGTCCAATTTGTTCATAAACCTCTCAGTGCTATGCTAGCAATGCTTCAAGCCAGTGTGTCTGAGAATGCCTATTGTTTGCTCTATTCCTCAACACGCAAGGCCAGTCATGCGAAGAAGTGTGTTGTTCACAGTGCACTGCGGACTAATCTTATTTTTCACACAAGGCCACTTTCAAAGTTTCATACATGGCACACACACACACACACACACACACACACACACACAAATACTGCAAGAAGAGAGAAATCTGCATACATTTCAGACCTAAGATTTGTTCGTTATCACTGGATGAACATCAGATGATCCTATTTTGAGCATCGTTATGAATATAATGTACTAGTCAACTTAAATCTTGACTAATGGACTGGTAATTTTGTGAATTTGAATTATTTTGTGATGAATTCTGATTACCAGAATCAGTTCTTAATCCGATTCTACAGTGCAAGCAATAGCTTTACTAGACCCTGTGACCATGTTATAGATTTATCTTCAGAGTAGAGCTCCAACAATTACTGGATTAATCAATTAGTTGATCGACAGAAAACTGATTGGCAAATTTTTCTGAGAAATTGTTTGAGCTATTGTTAAGCAACAATCTCTGGTTGCAGCTCCACCTCTTTTATATCATTGTAAACTGAATATCTTCAACGAGGACTCTTGGAAAATGTAATGATTTTACGCTACTTTCTAACATTTGAGAAAATGGTCTGCAGATTAATCGATAAAGAACTGTTAGTTGCAGCCCTATTTCAGGGTTTTGGTAAAAGGATCTTACATTAGTCATCTTTGTAATAAGGGAAACAATAAACTACAGGCTAGATTTTGTGATTTTATTTATTTTTCGTGTGTTTCCTGCTCTATTTCCAGGTAGAGAATCTTCAGTTCTGGGGAAATAAACACTGCATTGAGTCTGACTTGAGACCAGTTTCCAAGCTCATATTACGTGCACTGTTTTCTCATGCCATTTCGTTTTCATTTTTTAAATGCATGAAGAGAAGCAGCTCTATAAAAACACTTGCAATTTAACTTATAGCTTTTCGGATGCTTACTTTCTTCCCATGTGTTGGTATTGTTGTCAAGCATAAAGCAACAAACATGCATACAACTCCTGGTTATAAACATGAGGCACATGATATTTTAGTAATGACAAGTAAAACACGCCTTGTTTGTCCAGTGAGGCTGGTACCATAATGTTTTGGACAATCAGTGGAGTTTATGAAGGGTGGATTCAATAATGCCAATTCAATAATAATCATAGAAAAACATCTCAATCAAATGTCCACAATCCCTAAATAAACATCTACCCACCACTCCACATCAATAATAGTCACTGTCACAACAGTCAAAAGATGAGTCAGGTTTTCAGCTGAGCTGGCCAAACTAAAAGATAAAATGTTTCATATTTAACAAAGTGTTAAATACGAAACATGTTAGTGGGGGAAGTCTGTGGGAACTCTGAGCCAAGCGGATTTATTAACCATTATAGGGCTCCATGTAGGGAGTCGAGAACAAAGAACCACTGCCAAAAGCACAAGCCTCTGTCCACAATCTTTGTTTTGCCTCTCTGCACTCATCAAGACACAACTGTGCGTTCTCTTGATGTTTCATCAATACACTGACAGCTCATCTGAAGCAAAAAGTTCCGAAATGCAACTGAAGGAACCACGTCTCTGTGTCTCTATTGCACATCGACTGAATTGACTGGTAAGACAACAGTGTAAGAAAGGCAGACCATCTTCACCAGCATACAAAGCATTTTCCACTCAGATTCAGTGAGGCTTACATTTTAAATGTTTTACAATGACGTTCTGACCGGGCAAGTATTAGAGAGATGTTTTACTATTTCATCATCCACCACAAAGACTAATATGCAGACTGATACACATTTCCTGACCCGCCCCTCCTGCAGCTGCCATCCCCATTGCTTTCATCATATTGTGACCCAAACATGGGTCCCTGAAGATGGGCAGACACATGTGTCATCTCACCACCATTCCACTTGTCACTGAGCTTTTTATTTAAGCAATCTATGTCTCAAGGGCCGCAAACCCTGACCGCGATCGCTTACTTGGAATATCAAGTTTGACAGAAAACAACATGAGCCCCCCACTGACGTTTTTCAAAGTTGGACACAGAGGGGGAGAGGAAGAGAGGAGAGCTGCAGGGTAGAGGTGAAGTGGGCACACTGGGTCAGAAAGGGGATTCTGACCCAGCCAGGCGTTGACACTGTGAAGAGGCTGGTGGAGGAGAAGGGTTTAGTGAGTTGGGTCCAGAATATGTTTTAGCCCTTTGAAGGAACAGACAGAGCTGCTCCAGCCCTGTATCCATGACAACCATCTCAGGACCAACTTAAGCCCTAGTTGAGGTATTTTGTTTCTCCAGAGGAAGTGATTAAAGGAGGTAAAAGTGAGAAAGCCGAGAACAGAGGATGAGACCAGTCAGGCTGACACTTATCCTCTGTCAGCTGCACTTTTGAAAATCTTTCTCACTGCAAATATCAATGGACAGCGTCTGACTATTTAGACACCAAATACCAGTCTCCCCATCTGAGAGCACTGTCTGGGTTCCTGACGCTGGACTGAATGGCATCCTGAGGCTCGGACGCTAATGAGCTGAGATCATTACGCCAATTATTTTAACTTAGATCAGGACTTGGCTGTGACTGCGCAGAGGAACTAGGACCCACTGCTAGCCTAATTGCCGGCTTGGGGAAAAGAGGATGAGCATAACAAAAGGGTTTTGAAGCGGAGCTGGGAAGAGTCCATCACTGAACTCTGGTTATATTCCATCAGGTTGTTCTGCATCAGGCTATGGCAGGTTTAAGCAGTGCCACTTAAGTCAATGCTGTTGAAACCTGGTTCTGAAATGGTAGATATCAGCATATTTCAGAGACAGGGAATTAATGCAAATATTAGCAATGAGTGATGGTGACAGCACGGTTGAGTCAATGCCTCAGTATGGATAGTTTAACAATGTTTGGTTATACTGGCACTTCAATATACAATATGTCTTCTAAACGGTATGTAACATGGGAAGAAAAAAATCTCTAATAATCCCCAAGCAAGACACTGATTGATCATTTCACTCAGCTAGAGCTGCTAATTTGTGAATTTGATCTACATTTACACTGTATACTCATTTCCACGTTTATTACAAGTAGTCTACACCTTTCTAAAACTAATGCCAATGTCAAGCGACAGCCCTGCATTAAATCCTACCTTCATGAAGGTTATAATGTTCGGTTTTTGTTGAAATTGTTTTAGAGAGGTGTTGATTCAACATTAAGGTAATTACTGCTTTGTACTGACAGATGTTTCTGTTATTTTGTCCACCCCATATATATCGTTGAGGAAAGGCTGAATAGCAGAAACACCTCTCTGTATAAACATTTACGATGAAAACAATATATTTTTTTAATTAACTGTTTATTCATTTAGCCTATTATATGACCGTAAATTGTATGAAAAATGTCCAACTCATGTTTCCATTGCTTGTTTTATCCGACCAACTCAAAGACATTCAGTTTACAGTGAGAAGATGAAACCAGCATTTTACCCTAATAAATGACTTAAATGGATTTTCGAGTATTAAAATTGTTGCCGGTTGATTTTCTGTCGATCAACTAATTGATTCATACATTCATTATTTTACTTTTAATATACATGTAAAGTCCTTTATTATTCCTATCTTATTATCACAATATTCAAGATATCTTGAGGATATTTAATCTCATGTATGGCTTCTAGCACTACATTGCATTCTGTCATAGTGCATCAAAGTGTTTCTATGCCATGTGGCTAGAGGTCAGCAGTCTGCTACGGGTATGACATCCAGCTACATCAGTGCTCTACAGTCAATATTAGCTTATGGTACAGCAGATGCACGCTTCTGAAGATCAAATCTGCCGGGCCCCTGTTTTCCACCCTTGTTACCTGAACCTCCAGACCCTCCACAATGCATCAAACTGTACTGCTTAACCATTTCATGGTCCTATGCCTTGTTTCATTCCTTCTTGCTCTGTTTTGGCAGAGCCGACTGAAAAACAACTCATGCTGCATTCGCTTCAAAATGTGGGAACCAGCACCACATGATTTTGGGGACCCCAGAGAGCGAGCAGGATTAGGTAACAGGAAAACAGATCCATCAGATACTATTTCCTGCTGCTTAAAGACACTGGGATTTTGGGAGTGATGAGTTCACACAGGGAACGGTTGGGAATGCAGGAAAACATCTCACAGAGAGATCCAATTTACTAATTGTGCTTTTAGCACCATTGGTGTGGCAGTAAAGGAGACCACAAGAGCTTCAGTCACATTCACATAAGTGTTATAAGCTTGCCCATTTTGACCCTTGATCTTTATGGAACTCCAAAAAAGATTGCCCATTTATATTATGAAATAAATAACATGAAAATACACATTTCATCATTATTATTTTCACTACAACAGTTTCACTGGAGTTCATATTTCATAATTTGTATTTCAAAGTGCCCTGTTTTATTTCATTCTGGCAATTTTTCACAGTGACACTTGTGCTATACACTGTCACAGCTCAGCTCCTCTCAGCTAGAGCAACAACAACGCCAAAGTAATTCTGATTTTGCTGCTGTGGAAACCCCACGCTAACAAGACAAGCTCGTCATCTGCGGGTGAACCAGCCTGGGAAGTTGTTTGATAAAATGATTGATGGAATATGTTTGATGAATAAAAATACACTACAACTCTGCACAGCTGTAGTTACACTTCCTAATGGCTCATTTGCATTGTGGCCCTCCAACATACAGCACATCACAAAACCATAACACCAGTCAAACACACACCTACATATCACTTCAGCATGCTGAGGAAGCTGACCGAGACTCTCGAGATAAGGCTACAGCTGATTTAGCATACAGAGATGTAATTGCAAAACCTTAGCCTGGCAGTTAGACTCAACAGATCTCTTCCAAACTGTGAAATCAGCTAAATCAGACTCTAAAATACATCTATTTCAATAATGTACGGTGAAAATAAGATCAATATCATGCAATTAAGTTTCATAGTATTTTTAACAATTTTGCTGATTTATTGTGATCAATACTGTAGGTGACCATAGTTAAACTCTAGTTTGGGACTACATCTCGGGGGCCTTAAATGAACAATACCAAAACGCACTTGGATAATATTTTATGACATCTGAATACACAAGACCACAGACTGTATAAAAACAAGACACACCACACCCCGGCCGGATGTTGCTCTCATATTGCTAAAGGCAAAACAGAGAAAAATCAATCAGTGCCAAAAGTAGAAAAAAGACAGAATGTCAAGACTACATTAAATGCCACCAAACTGATTAGTCATAGTGACAAGAAACATAATTGGAACTTAATTAAACCATCAAGTGTTGACTGTCTACTGAGAAATAAGGATCACCTTCAACCACTTCACTCGTTTTAAGAGGATGGCGCTATCGCCATCTAGCGGTCGACTACCTCGTCTTCATAATAAAATCGGCCTGAGTTTTAAGCTAAAATATTGAGTACAGGACTGAAAAGCCTGGCAAAAAAAATCTGCTGTTCTACCGAGTGTTGTGTGGTGTTTTACCTTTTTAGGGTCATCATAAAATACTGCGATACGTGAAAGCTTTGGTCCAATACTGAGAGACTCCTTAAAAAGTGGCCCGCAGTTTTTGTACGGTCCTTTCTTAAATTTGTAGGCGAATGTAATCTTCTTAACTGGAGGAGAGCCAGTCAGTACGGTAATGTCTGAGAGGAGTCCCGAGTACAACATGTAACCAGCTGCGGTTATGACACATAGCAACAGGCTAATGACCACACACAGACTGAGCCAGTCCGGCATGATAGCTTACTAACAGGTGGAGCAGGCGCCGTTATTTAGTTAGCTTCTTCTGCTCTGGACACTCAACACACGTGTATTTCCTGTAACAGTCCAACATTTTTAAAGAAACGTTTGGTTGTTTTTGTCAGTTGGCAATTGTCCTTGACTGAACTTAAACCACCGGTGTGCGCGTTGCACGGGACTTCCTGGAAAGTACCATTTATGCCGAGCATAGGGGTGAGGTTGCGAATAAACTTGTAAAACTCTTAGAAAGAAAACATGTCCATGTCAAACAATTGTAATAATTCAGATTTACTGGTAGAGTACGTGTGTACAGTCAATAATCGCATAGGTCCTTTGATTAATGGTGGCTAAGTGCCAAATATTGCAACAAGGTGACCTCCGTTATCGTGATGCCCATCATCGCCACTTTCTAAACATTCGTTAAAAGTCATGGAAAGTCAGCGAACTGCGACTCAACAGCAGGGACTTAAACGTGTAACGTTACCCGGATCAGTAACAAGTGTACTAGACCATTACGAGTGGTTTATCTGATTTACTATATTTGGCTAGTAATATTCAACTGTGCAGTGCAGAGGGACAGCTCATGTTAGATGTTTCGGAGATAAAGCCAGAGAGGCCAGATTGAGGTGGTTTGGACACGTTCAGAGGAGAGACTGTGAATATATTGGTAGAAGGATGCTGAGGTTGGAGCTGCCAGGCAGGAGGTCTAGAGGAAGACCAAAGAGGAGATTTATGGATGTAGTGAGAGAGGACATGAAGTTAATTGGTGTGAGTGAAGAGGATGCAGAGGACAGGGTTAGATGGAGGCGCATGATTCGCTGTGGCGACCCCTGAAAGGGAACAGCCGAAAGGAAAAGAAGAAGTGCGTTATAGCAAGCTACTTCCTTGATAGTGAAATAGCCTTGAGAATCAGCTCAAGAACTGCAGTAATAGCATCTGTGAAATTGTGATTGAATCTTACGGATATTGCAAAAAAGAAAAGGGTGAAGTTAATTAATTTGAAATCGTTAAGCCCTAAAGAGTTCTAGAGTTGTGTTATATCTATGGCCCGCCCCAAGAAATAAATTGAGGGCTGGACTTGCAGTAAACATGGGCCCGAGATAAGCCTCCCTTCCTTTCTAAGACTTCATACGATTCGTCCAGTATTCGTGAGAATGGCTGGCAATGTGAAAAGTTTTTACGACCTGACAGCTAAGCTGCTGTCTGGAGAAACCTTCAGATTCTCTGCACTGAAGGGGAAAGTTGTTCTCGTTGAATGTGGCGTCTCCCTGAGGAACAACAACCAGGGACTACACCCAGATGAAAGAGCTCCACAGTCGTTACTTCGCCAAGGGACTCGTTATTCTGGGTGTGCCCTGCAATCAGTTAGGATATCAGGTAGGCCATGTGGGAATTCAAAAGTGATTGCCAATACTCTGTTTCCCTTGAGAGGATATTACATATTTAGAATATAATCTAATATGTCTAGGACTCGAAAACAGCTCAAACGTGTCCCTCTTGATCACCAGACTATAGAAATAAATATATGTATTGTTTATTAATGTCAGTTTGGTACAGTTTACATCCTTTAGTATAAATTGCAATATCACAACATCAAAATGCTCCATTACAAGTAAAGGTCCTGCTTTCAAAGTGTTATTACTACTAATGCATTAATGGTAAATCTGCATTTTATTGTTGTTTGCCTATTTAGGTAGAGGTGAAGCTCATTTGAACTACTTTATATACATTATTTATCATTTGAGCATAGGTTTTGTAAGTAAATCTGCAAGATAACCATAACTACAGCTATCAGATAAATAGGGAATAAAAAGTACCATATTTCCTCCTGAAGTAGAAGTATAAAGTAAAAGCAAAATGCAAATACTAATGTAAAACACAAGTACTTCAAATGAAGTACAGCACAGTAGACATGTATACCACTGGCCTACTTTTGTGAGTTTGAAGGAAAACCTCAAGTGGCTTTTAATCAACCGGATGGCATACTGTCCATTTACAATGTTTTTAATGTTTCTACCTTTTTTATAACAGGAGAACTGCAAGTATGATGAAATACTAAAGTCTCTGAAGTATATCCGTCCAGGGAATGGTTTTGAACCAAAGTTCCAGCTCCTCGAGAAGGTGGACGTCAACGGAAAGGATGCCCACCCCTTGTTTGTCTATCTGAAGGACAAGCTTCCATTCCCGTGCGATGATGCCATGGCTCTTATGACTGATCCAAAGTTTATCATTTGGAGTCCCGTCAGTAGGAACGACGTCTCCTGGAACTTTGAGAAGTTCCTGCTCAGTCCTGATGGGGAGCCCTACAAGCGCTATAGCAGAAATTTCCTCACCACTGACATTGAGGCAGATATTAAAGAGCTGCTTAAGAGGGTCAAATAAAGTGTGCTACAACACACTCTGTATGGTTGTAAAGGGTATCAGTTATGACCAGCCTGGCCAAAAACCTTATCAGTGCAGATTTGTTTGGGGTGTTTTATCACGTTTAAGTCAATTGCAGCACTCCTAGGTTTGTTATAACCATCAGTGCAGTATACTATGGTTTTTCAGTCTATTTAGCCAATGAAGACACTCCTTAAAAACCTTTTTGTGAAGGGAGTTTCTGATGAAGATGTAAAAGACTGACTCTGCCACTGTGTATAACTCATAATAAATATCTTCATTAGACTTAAAGAGGAGAAATAAACTAATGTCATATAAACTGCTATTGTTATTTGTGTACAATACATACTAACACATACAACTCATTGAAAATATTCTCAGGTATCTGGAAGATGTGTATATTTTGAGATATTAAAATACTACTTCATATGTCAAGGTGTTACTAGTAGTACTAAATACTACTAGCCAACTGCAAGCCTTCAAGTAGGCTAGTGGCTGGCTACATTACCAACTCACATTAAGGCAGTCCTATGAGTTGTTTCTATCGCAAAATTAAATTTTGGTGGCAGCTGTACATCAGGCCAAAATGCTTTCAATTAGCTCCCTGAATAGCAGTGGTGGAAAGTAACTAAGTACATTTACTCAGGGGTACTTGACTTAAGTACTTTACTTGAGTATTTCCATTTTCTGCAGCTTTAAAGACTACATTACATTTCAGAGGCAAATATTGCACTTTGTACTCCGCTAAATTTATTTCAATACTTAAGTTACCTGTTGATTCAGATTACTAATACAAAATATAATCAACAAATAAAATACAATGTAATTCACAAGTTAGCAGTGTATAAAGTAGATAAAGGTAGCCCCACCAGATGCAACATTTTAGTTGTGTTTACACAATGCGTCGGTTATATTCCAATGTGACGTATTCTGCATAATGTGTATTTTTACGCTTGGTACTGTAAATAAATGCTGATGACGGTAGGTACAATTTTGAATGCAGGACTTGTACTTGTAACGGAGTAGCCTGTTTCTGCACTGTGGTGTTGCTAAAAGATTCGTTAACGTTACTTCTTCCAACACTGCTGAATAGTAATCTGAAACTAGCTAACTAATTGAATGACTGTGACGGTACTATTGTAGATAACGCTAAAAAAATATTAATTAGAAGATGGTGATGTGTGGGAACTATTACAAACAAACATTAACACCGTGCTTCCTGGGTGGGCTATCCTCGACTGAACGCTTCGCCAAACTGCGACTTTTCCAAAATGGCTGGCCAGGAAGATCCAGTGCAAAGAGAGATTCACCAAGATTGGGCGAATCGAGAATATATAGAGGTTATTACGAGCAGCATAAAAAAAATCGCCGACTTCCTTAACTCATTTGGTAAGCTTTTAGCAACGTTGCGGATAAGATCACCAATAAAGGGCATAGCTTGCGTAGATGGCTAGCTCACGTTAGCTAGTTCAGCTAACAGTTAGCTGTCCTGCTATTGCTAGCATTGATGTTGATGTCTTCGATGGCCACTCCCAGTTAGCGAGCAACGTTAGCTTTATCGTTAGCTGCGAGCTTGTTTTTTTTTGTAAAAGTACCATGACAGTTTGGTGTTGAGTTACTTTACATTTTGTCTCGCTTGTTAACCAACGTTAGTTGCCTAACAGGTGTCAAAACATTGCATTAAACGTCTGCTGGATTCGAGGGTTGGGGCAATAACGTTAAATGGTTGCTAGGCCACCGCCTCTGCAAACGCTGCGTTAGTTTGTTCGGATGTAATTCATAATAACGTTATACCAGCAGCGGCTTAAACCCCTGACATTGAATGTTTGTTTTCTCTGCAATAGCTATCAGTAACTGACGTTGCTCATTACTGTAGAGCGAACGTCGTTGTAATTGACAGCACCCGACAAGCGACGTCCTATGAAATGTTATGGCAGCTTCACGGCTAACCAACGCTACATGCTAAACACATTTCACCATCGTCAGATATGTCGTGTCGATCCCGTCTGGCCACCCTCAATGAGAAGCTGACCGCGTTGGAGAGGAGGATTGAATATATTGAGGCGAGAGTAAGTATATTCTGTTGTAATTTGAATAATCCCGTGGTATTTTGTATTTGAATGTTTCAAAATGATATGGTCGTTACATAACATGTGTCTCATTGAAGGTGACAAAAGGAGAGACGTTGACCTAGAACTCGTCATGGACATTCATAGCATCCCAGAGCTACCTGCCCCGTGCCCGACCCTGCATTTCTGGAGCAAGTGTGATGGACTCCACCCTTCTTTTTTGGGATCATGTGGACCATTTTTTTTATTATATGGCTGGTTGTGGTTGTTTTATCTCATGACACATTTGTATAGACAATATGGGTCTGTCTTGGGTGCCAGTGACTCAAGCGTAATCAATGTTACAAAACAAACATAAGCTCTAAAAGTGTTGGTTTCAAATAATATTGTGGAGCTCAATTATGGATCCGGTATCAGCACAGCTTATTGACCATCTGTGTTGTATACAGTGTCATTACCACATCAAGAGATTTAAGAAAGGGGAACATTCGTGTGTGCCAAGTTGAAAAAGTAATTGTCTAGTCATCCTTTAAGGACCTGCTTGTACAGTGAACTGTTTGGTGATGTTTCAGGATTTACATACTGTAATAAACGATAAACAATGACTTGTTTAATTTTTGTAGCTTATCATGGTCAGATTCAACTTTATTGACCAAGTATGTTGACACGTACAAGGAATTCGAGTCTAGTTCTCAGTATCACTCAATATAGTCAGAGTAGACAAGTTTAGATACAAATGTAGACAAACAGCCAAAAAAAGAAAAGCATGTACAGTAGATATTATGTTCAGAGGTGGACAGCAAACATTATACAGCTCAAGTTGTTGTCATGAGTCCATTCCATATCAGTGGCATGACATTTTAAATATAGTAAATATTGTATGAACAATTACTATTGTAGGATATGCATACTGCACTGTAATACAGAATTTAGTAAAAGAACAGTAGCTATATTCCAGATTATAGGGGATGATGGTACGTCTGTAGAATCGTCACAGTCCTTCACTTTATGTGAATATGCTCCTCATTTTGCACAGCTGGCTGGATAAGAGGACGCTTCTGTGTTGTAAATAGACAAGAGGCTGAGATGTCCATATTTCACTTCCCAGCGATGTCCTGCAAGTTATTAAAAAGCCTGAAGCCTCCAGACCAATCACTTTATTACAGCATCATGTGAACTTGAATGACAATACACATAATTTACATGCATACTCTGTAGTCAAAAATTGATCATTTTGTTTAGTAAATATCAGAATAAATTGGAGGACAAGCCAAACTGATGTGGGATTAAGTGTGGTTTTGGCACCTGTTTAAAGACTCGAAATAGGAATTAAAATTGCCCTGAGAAAAGATAACGTTACAACATCAAAATTAAACAATGAGTTCGCGTGGATTTAGCTGTCATGTAGGTTCTGTAACGTTTTGCAATGCAAGTTACTTAAAGTTTATTGTTAAATTAACATAATATTGCTGTTTTTTAAAGCACCGAACGATTACAAACCACGTCCATATATTGCAAATATGGCAAGACAGAGAGCTAACGTTATATACCCAGTAAAATGGCGGATATGTTGCTGGGGTGGCTTTAGCCCTTAGTTTAGCCTTTCAGGCAGCACTTCACGCTCTCCATTTGGTCTACACACCTGTTCAGGTGGCATGCCTCCTTCTTTGGCAGTGGCAGACAGACAGCTGTAACGACCTGTGAGCCGAGGCAACCCCAGCCGCGGTCGCGACCCAACTCTTAATATTCTGTAAGTTAATCATCATCAGAGCCTGTTGGAGACGACCGAGACAAAGCGCCCCGCGCCACGACCTGCCTTTAAGGCAAGTGCGGGGTAAAATTCCCCTAATCTCCCACAATGCAGCGGGACACACCGGTGCATCCTGGGATAAAGAAGGTGTCGTAGCACTAAAGACGGTTCATCAGTGGTGTGAAAAGTCCTTGGACGTGAGATGAATTTTCTTGGCCGCAATTTTTTGAATATACTTTTAAAAAACTATTAGTGGATAATCACATTGTTAACAAACTACACTGGTGAGTTACTGTGAGCTGGATCAGTCGTATAGCTTCTCTCTGGCGTAGGTGGTCGCGACATAAATGATGTCTGTTTGCTAATGTTAACGTCAGACCAGGTCCATGTCATGGCTTAATTAACGTTACATGCATGTTGTTTTTAGCGTTACGCACTTGTGCTCATTGTAATCTAAAACATCGGCTGCGGGGTACTGTTCTGTGTTTAATTGGCTGAAATCACAACAGAGTGTTTGTTTAAATCGGAACTATTGCCATTTTTGCTTTCTCGAGGTCGTGTGTGTGCTGTAGCGAGACATGGGAGCTGATAAAAGGTGAGTAAATTAAAGTTAAATAGTAAGGCGCCGTTCGCCATGGTAGGTGTGGTTAACTATAACGGCAGTGTTATTTTAGTCCAAGTCCAAATACCTGCTCTGTCCTCAGAGGGAGAAGGCCATGCTGAACGGCATTCAGGTCGTCTGCCCGTAGCCTGTCCATTATCGTTAGCCTTTAGTAATGTTACAGGTCATAATGTTAACATTAAACACTTGTAAATGTGTAAGCTAACCGTGTCATTTCATCTTAACCATTCTTACTCTTAAAAGCAAATCTGAAGAACAATCAATTTGTCAAAATGCGCAATATATTCCTCATGGTCTTAAAAAGGTCCCACCATGCGGGGTGCTATAGGAAAATATTTTTGCTAACGTTGCCATCCTACTTTGGGTAGTATTGCCTTTATTGAGGCCAATTTGGAACACAGTTTAAACCCCCCCTCCACTCAAAAATGTGTTTTTCTTCTTGTTCCTACAGTTGGATTTTGAGCTTCACTGTGCAGAATGATGTATGTGCAGAGTTTGAGACTTAAGGCTGTTTTCACATTCATTTGCTGAAAGTGGGAAGTTTGTCTGTGATTTATTGAAAGTCTGCTTGTAAGGGGTGGGCCTACAAGCATCATTTGTGAAAACACGAATAGTTTGGATGCCAATCCTGGTCCAATTTGCACCGTATACAAGTGTGATGTCAAAACCTGAAGCCACCAGTGCACATACACTGAGAATGGACTTTACAGTGAAGTAGGTGACATCTTGGGTCCATCAAGAAAACATTAGAAATTAACTAAATGTGCATGTTTATAGATTCTGGAATTAATAATGGGGTAAAGGAGTAGCTGCCTTTTTTTTGTTTTTTTTTATTTTTTAAAAAGGATTTTAATGTGGAAGTTATACTTTGGTGGAAAATACATATCAGACGCACACTATTGTGTATATATGGATTAGCTTTCCAGTTTGAGAGAAGGTTGTGTGTCAGGGCTGCTCAGTGTATCGATCTACTGAAATGAGAGAGTGACCACTGATTAACAGTGTGGTTACTTTGTTAGATCAGCTCTCTGCCCACATCACATACTTTGAGAAATCAAGAATCACTAGAAAGGCAGGAAATCCTTTTGTGTGTTGGGTGTTTTGTAAGTAGCAGAGTACCAAAAACATTATTTGAGTGTTAATAAAACTTATACAGATGTATGTGTTGAGAAGGCATTTTTGATATACATAAGCATTGTGAAGTATTTCAGTGTAAATATTTTATCAGGCTTATAATTCTTTTGTATAATGTCAATCAAGAAATTACATTGATGAGCTTGCTGATACAATAGCATTTGATTGAATCATATAAGGAATATAAAACAATTGCAGAGTAGTTGTGCCGTTGGTTTTTTATACCTTTCAATGTCTTTCCAAATAGGATTAGTCGGACAGAACGTAGCGGTAGGTATGGCTCTGACCAGCCCCGTGATGATTTAGACTGGCGTGACAGACGAGAGAGGGACCAAGAGCGTGATCACAACATGCGCCGCTGGGGCGAAGAGAGGCGTAGTGAACGTTTTGAAGGCGATCGTCGTGGGTCAAGAGACAGTCCAGAGGTATGTATTCTAATATTAAGTGACCTTTAGTGCTCTTATGTTTTAGTAAACATACTTTGTTGGTTGATGACATTCACACTTATCGCATGCGCTGATCTATTTGTTTTAAAGCAAAGAGAAAGGAAACGACGTAACAGTGATCGATCAGAAGATGGTTATCAGTCCGATGGCGACTACCCAGAGCAGGATTACAGACGGGAGCCTGGGGAGGAGAAGAAAAGCAAGACCATCATGCTCTGGGGTCTGTCTCCTCATGTCACCGAGGATGATGTAAGTCTTTAGTTTTCTTCTGCAGTTATGCAACCTCTTTTGTGTTTAGTTTGTTTTTATGTGTGTGCAGCACTCATTCTGTAAGATGAAATGCCTTTTTAAAGGGGGGCAAGTTGTGAATCATAATGTTAAAGTACCATCTGCATGTTGTTCTTCAGATTCGTTTTGCCATAGACCAACTAGAGGGGCCACAGCCAGTGGATGTCAGGCTGATGAAAAAGAAAACAGGTGAGAACCAGATATGATGGACCCTGACCTTCCTCCCACCCCTACCCCCCACCCCAGTCTTTGACCATAGGGCCAATCTGCTTCCATTCAGACCCAGTTTCCCATAGCAGCTAGTAGAGAATTGTATCAAATTGCTTGAAAAAGGATTTTACATGTTGATTTAAGACTTATCATTTCAGTTCATTGTGGATCTTTTTAAGGTAAGTAAGAACAGCAATAACAGATTTGAGAACGTCAATTGGCAGACACACTCTGTTGTTGAGTGTGGTTCAAACAGCAGGATTCCTTGCTATGGTAAAACTCCTAAGGAGTGGTCTATTGTGTACCAAACAGGGCCTGGGTCGTGAAGCAGTTTGTGGAAGAGTTTGAATTATATGCCCATGGACTCTTAACTAACACGCCTCCCGTCTATATTTGAATGCTGTCTCTAGGTATAAGCCGTGGTTTCGCCTTCGTGGACTTTTATCACTTGCAAGATGCTACACGATGGATGGAGACCAATCAGGTTGCTTCACAATCGCCAAGTCTAGTTTTAATCTTGGGGATATGGAAAAATAACCCAAAAGGCAACCAAAGTGCATTGAATAAGAAGTGTGGAAACTGTACAGATCTTTTTGAGGAAAAAAAAAAAACCCAAACCTCATGGATTGTATGCCACAGAGCAAAAGATTTGATTTGTATACTATTAGAGATGATTATTTTCCTGATTTTTCTCAGTGTTTTAACAACTATTTAGCTTGGTTAAATGTAATCAAAGCTGTAGATTTGACTTGTGAGGTCATCTCTTTAAGGAATCTGCATTTAAGACCATGAACACACTATTTTTACCCTGCTGATAAAGGCATTATCAATGATTTTTCAGAATTTAAGCTCAGACTTCTTTTTTTTTTATGCCTACCCCTCAGTAGATGGGTACAATTTAATGGTCGTTGTTTTATTTATTTTTTTTAGCAGTCACAAATGTTTGTTAGGGTCACATTGTACACTCTGCTCCAGCTCAGCCTGGGCACTCGGGTCCCAAACACCTAAAGAACCCTCCATACATCAGGCTCACATATACATCATGTGCCTGTCCTGTCTAACACAATGGCTATCTGTTGGGGGTCCCTCTCCCCCATCTCTCCCTTCCAACACTGCTTGCTCTATTGATGAGATTGATGCTTGCCAGGAATGCTTGACTGATTTTTGTCATCCTCTTTCAGAAACGCCTGACCATCCAAGGCAAAAGCGTGGACATGCACTACAGTCATCCAAGAAACAAGTATGAAGACTGGCTCTGCAACACTGTAAGTTAATGATCTGTCTTGGTTTCATGACCACATTATCCAAACAATGCGAAAGAACACCTCTCTCTCTTTCACACACACACACACACACACAGAGACAGATCTATACGTATATATGTTAGGCTTATAAGTTACAGTTGTTGCTGTCCTGTCAGCTAATTTTGTGGGACACCTACATTTGGATAAGCGGTAAAGGTTAGGTTGTGTCTCAGGTAAGTATGGTATGCTGCACCAATATAGATTACCTGTTTTCTGAGGCAGCACTGTTCAGGGCTTTAGTAGGTGTATAATAAAAATGATGTGAACGGTTACTTGCAGTGTGGCCTGTACAATTTCCGGAGGAGGCTGAAGTGCTTCAGGTGTGGAGCAGCCAAAGCTGGTAAGTAGTTAAATCAACAAGAGGCCACTGACTGCAGACATCCGGGCACCCTGGGTCAGCAGTGCTGGGATGCAACGCAAAGTTTGTGTTGTGGTGTTGTCACTCTGTCATGTAGGCAAAGTGCATAGATGGGAAACAGCATGCATTTTTTTCCCTTGCTACCTGACCATACAAAATGGGGACAACGCAATACATGGAGTTTTTGAAATAGGCTGTGAAATAAGCTATCTGATATTGTAAACACGGACTCATTTCTAGCACAGGTTTTTACACTTATACCTCATTTCCAGTTCTTTGATTACACAGTCCTGAAGGTTGTGTTAATGCACCTCTTACTTCTGTCATTCTCTCAACAGAAAGTGAAACCAGCAATAATACTGGAGTCTCTGAAACTCAACCCAGTGGAGATTTCTATGGCGACAGTAAGGACTTCTCTTTTATAGATGCAATGTCCCACTGAGTTTGGAAGTAAAAAGTATCCTTATTCATGGTAAGTTATTATTAAATATACACATTTCTTCCTGTACAGCAATCATCCTGAGAAATATTGCTCCTATAACCACCGTGGAAGCCATCATGACAGCCCTGGCACCATATGCTAATCTTTCACCTAACAACATTCGCCTCATCAAGGACAAGCAGACGGGCCAGAACAGAGGCTTTGCCTTTGTACAGCTGTCGTCTCCTCTGGTAAAACATTCAGTAAAATGTACAGATGGCCATTGAGCGGTTAGCGCCCCTGCCTCCCAATAAGGAGATCGTGGGTTCGAATCCCGGACCAGACCACTTATCAGTGGCCTCCAATTGTATTTTCTACTAAAATGGCTGACTGAAATGTTTCTCCTTGATGAACTCACCACCTCGTTGATGCCTTTATATACCTTTTAAATTCAATATCACTCCTTTTCACAGGAGGCCTCTCAGCTCCTTACCATCTTACAGGGACTGCAGCCTCCTCTAAAACTGGATGGAAAAACAATTGGGGTGGATTATGCAAAGAGTGCTAGAAAGTGAGTATAATTTGCCTTGGTTTTTTTTTTATTGAAAAGATTTACCTACATCTATATGCTTAACGTTTTTATTGTCTTTGTAAATCTCATGTATTTTTCTTTAAATTGCCTGTTTTGAGCCACAATAAAGAGACGAGAGATTCAGCCGCACTCAAATTAAAGGTGGCAATACAATTGTTTGCCTTTTGCCTGTTTTAGGGACCTTTTGCTTCCTGATGGGAATCGTGTCAGTGCCTTCTCTGTGGCCAGCACAGCCATTGCTGCAGCCCAGTGGTCCTCAATTCAGGTAGGCCCGTTTTCAGTCAACATCCTGTTATTTAACATCTTCGTGTGTCAATGCAACAGGCTCATAACCCATGCTTTACCTTTTCAGCCACAGCAGAGCTCAGATGGAATGTCTGAGTACAGCTACCTGCAAGAAGGCTATACTCCACTGTCACAGGTTAGTAGAACAAGTGACGCAAACGTTGTAACCGTTAGTATGAGAGCACATTATTCCTGACCTATTTTAATTTGTTTGTTTGAAAGAGCAACTAAACCCCAACGTTTTGGCTGAAGTGCCTCTACCCTGGAAATTCAAAAAATGCCTCTAGAACGTAAAAAAAGTATCAATGTGGGCAGTGCTAGGAGGATATATATAAAATATTGAGGCAATGTTACACATTTTACACTGGCAAGCATCTACACATCCTTTGGGTAAAGGCTAAATTAGCTGAGGTAGTTTCACACCACTGAAGCTCAAAATCAATATTTCAGTGAATGGCTTTTTTCAATAGGACTACCCGACTTTCTACCATCAAGGAGCAGGAGCCAGCAACTCTCAGGGAAATGGGATTCTAGGAGGTTTGAGATGCTTTCATGCCTTACATATGTTGTCACTGTTTTTTATTGTATAATATTAGTATTGGAAAAATTTAATAATATTCTAGTTAGTGTTCAGTAAAACGTAGCTTTTCAGGGCTTTTTTTATGTGATGACATGCAGTAGTAAAGTAAATTATAGTTTTCAAAACAAATGAGAGCTCTGCTAGATTCTTAACAACACAATAATTTGACTTTGTTTGCACATTAATGTTGAGTGTTGGAACAGTTGTCACAGAGTTTTGCTTTTTCAATTTTAGCTGCCCCGGGTGTAAAGATTGTTCCAACTGCAGCTGGAGTAGTAATCGCACAGACTGCACAAGTCTACCAACCCCATATAATTGCACAGCCTGCTGTTCAGGTAACATATGCATTTTTGTTAATTCTGTAATTACACTATAGTACCATTATTCAAATCCATGGTGTAACAATCTCTGAATAACCCTTACATTAATTGCAGGCATTGGCACTTGCCCAGCAATTAGAGGCAAAAGCCCAGACAGGACATTTTTCTGGCATTGAAGCTGCGTCTGTGCCTGTTGCCTCAGTAGCTGCTGCCACTGTTAGCACTCCCGGTACAGTAACAGCCTCAGGACAGACAGCTGACGCCAGCACTGGTACGAGCACACAAGATCCCTTAAACCTTTCCTGTTCAAGTGTGATGTGCATACAGAGAAAATCCTCTTGAGGTCACTGTCGTGTACATTCGTATCGTTTCCCTGGATACAGCTCGAAACTCAGACTTGAGAATTTGATTCTGCCTGTAGTTTAAGAGTGCTATGCTGTTTGTAACTTGAAAATGTAGTGAAGTCTTATACAAACTGATTTGGAGCGTTAAATGTAAAAACAAAACAGCCATGACTATCCTTTGATATGACTGACCAAATATGTGGACCTCGCAGCAGAACCTGAGATTACTTTCTATGACCTTTTTGTTGCTGCTAAACTTTGGCTGCCAGAGCTTTAAACTCATGAGATCCAAAGGTGTTTGCCTTTAGAGTGACTTCAGTAGGGAAGGCTAGAGAAAATATGGGCTGGGACCACTTATTTATTTCTTAATAATGCAATAATATTGTTAAATGAAATGTGTTTTTTGTTTTCGTGTTTTATGAAACCCCCTCTAGACACACTTCTATTCTACAACTCTTCTTGATTTTTGTTTCGGAAAGATACGTTACTGATCACAAATACTCAACTTACACGGCAACTGTTTTATAGCTCGTAAAAAAAGTTTCCTACACGAATTGTTAATGATATTATGTTTTATAATTGACAGTTCTTCCTGATACATCCACCTATCAGTATGATGAGTCCTCTGGCTACTATTATGATCCTCAAACTGGCCTCTACTATGACCCGAACACCCATGTAAGTAGTGCACAACCATCATGTGTGAGCCAGGTTGCTGAGAGTCACAGGAGTTGATATCGTTTTGATTATGTATGTTGGTGTTCATATCTTTTCAGTATTACTACAACTCTCAGACCCAGCAGTATCTGTACTGGGACAGTGAGAAGCAGACATACGTGCCCGCCTCAGCCGACTCAAATGCTGGACAAAATGATAGCACGAGCAGCTTCACAGCAGCAGGCAGCAAAGAAGGCAAGGAGAAAAAGGAAAAGCCCAAAAGCAAGACTGCCCAGCAGGTGATGTGATATGAATTCTGCATCAGCGCTCACTGTCTGTTATGCATGTAACATTTTCAACTTCTATGTAGCCTTTTCTGAATGTTTTTCATTTTTGAGATTTTAACTTCATTTTCGAATCTGTTTGATTCTTTCAGATTGCTAAGGACATGGAACGGTGGGCTAAAACTCTTAACAAGCAGAAAGAGAACTTCAAGAGTAGCTTTCAGCCCATTAGTCAAGAAGAGAGGAAGGAGGCAGCAGCTGCTGATGCTGGCTACATACTGTTTGAAAAGAAGGTAATCCAGTAGGATTCAATATCTGCACGTTACACTTCAATGTTCTAAATTGGTTGAGTGGTTTTTATTTTTTTTCAATGTATTTATTTAGCAGGCAGGAGGTCTAGACAGGCTCATGCCAGAGTTGCCAAGGGGCCCTGAGGAGTTGCCACCAACCAGCTCAGTCAACACTTCCAAGGTGAGCGTTTTCTACATCCCTGCTTTTGTGAGGTAGAACTTTTACTTTGCATGTAATAGCAATTATTGTCAAAGCCATTTTAATTGCATTGTAAATATTCTGTATTTATTCAGTTAAATTCAGGTGTTCTTTATTTCAACAACATTTACACCTGCCTTTGTTTATCCATGGTGTGGTTAGTGTGGCCTTGTGGCAGCCTACAGTGGAGACAGTGACCCTGAGGAGGGGGGAGCAGACCTTGATGGTTGTGAAGGAGGCCAGGACAAGCTGACGGACTGGACAAAGTTGGCCTGCTTGTTGTGTAGGAGGCAGTTTCCCAACAAAGAGAGTCTAATTCGACATCAGCAACTCTCTGACCTCCACAAGGTAGCGTCTTTGTGCGTCCGAAGTTCAGCCATATCGTAAGACCATTTAATCATTGAGGTATTCATCTTGCCACTGGTCTTTCCTAGAAAAACCTGGAGGTTCTCCGCAGATCCAAAATGAGCGAAGCAGAGCTGGAAGAGTTGGAGAAAAGAGAGACTGAGGTTTGGTTCAATACAGAATTGCTGCTCAATTTGACTAGTCTGTTGTTGCCCTAGTTATTGTGACTTCATTTTAAAAATCAAAATGTTTTTATTCTTCCGGTGAATAGATGAAATATAGAGACCGGGCAGCCGAGAGGAGAGAAAAATATGGCATCCCTGAACCCCCGGTGCCCAAAAAGAAGAAATATAGCCAACCAACACCAGTCATGTAAGCAACTTTGTTTTGTTAAATTACTGATTTGTGTATAATGCTGCTTCCCAGTGCTTGCAGGGCTCTAGTTGTAATTTAAAAATTGTTTTTAATCCCCCACCCCACCCCCCACTGTGCAGTAACTATGAGCAGCCCACTAAAGACGGCCTTAACAGTGACAACATTGGGAACAAAATGCTACAGGCTATGGGGTGGAAGGAGGGTAAAGGTCTCGGCCGCAACCAGCAAGGCATCACTACACCAATTGAGGTATTCACAACAATTACTGGGTGGTGTTGGGTTGTATCCCGTACACATCAGCATCAATAACAGTATGTCTCTAAAAAGTACTGAAGTTTGTGTTTTTCCTCCTCAGGCACAGTTGAGAACAAAGGGAGCTGGACTTGGCACTAAAGGCACCAACTACACCCTCTCTGCTTCAGACACGTACAAAGACGCAGTCCGCAAAGCCATGTTTGCTCGCTTCACTGAACTGGAATGAGTTGTTAGCCTCGAGCTCAAATAATTGATCATCATGATGTGCAGATGATTTTCTTCTTTTTGAGGTGGCGCTCCACTCTTTCTGCATCAACAATGACAAGTGAATTGAAATGGAAGCAAGAGCGAAGTTCGTCATTAATGATTTCACTTCTTGTATGAGACGTGACGATAATGCCTCTTCCCATAGTGGTTAAACCAGACAGTAGAAAGAATCTGTAATTGAGGCGTATTAAGATGGTGAATAATATAATTTATAACTTGTATATAGGCACAGTCAATTTACTTTCCTCGTTTACATATTTCTTGTGTTAATGCAAATTTTCTGTCTCAGCATGTTCAGATTGTACAGTTTTTACAAAAATGTTGTCTGTACAGAAAATAAATGACAAGGGATTTAAGATGGTCTTTATAACATTTTATTACCCTTAGCAGAAATGTTATTTAATAAATTAACAAGGCTGTGTACTCGACATCATATAATTAGACCAGAAGATGTAAGATCTGACGTTACAGTGCAGTAGGGATATAAGACGTACACTATCACACTGCACAGACTGTTAAATGCAAATGACTCCAGTCGATCCAAGTGCATGCAGCATAGGCAAAACCCATTTTCATATTTATATATTTTAAAGTGATATTATACTGCTGTATAACATTTCACTGTTAGGTGAAGAAATTAATCCGCTGATAATGAAATGATGAACTGTGGGATCGTGTGGCAGTACCAGCATGTCCTGAATTTTGAAAATATATTCCACAAAACTAGTCCCAACAAAGTAATATTTTTCTGCTGAAACTTTAAATTAAGAACTTGTCCTTGATAATGAAACTTGGAACTGGACAAACGCCTGGCGGAATATGCAGTGGACCACCAGGACAGTAAGTGGTAGAAACCAGATCTCTAATGTGCGTTTAAATGTGATCTTTTTCCTGTT
Source organism: Coreoperca whiteheadi (assembly GCA_011952105.1). Lineage (NCBI taxonomy): Eukaryota > Metazoa > Chordata > Actinopteri > Centrarchiformes > Sinipercidae > Coreoperca > Coreoperca whiteheadi. Next base: position 18,483,584 of record CM022473.1, read on the forward strand.
TGTACACGGTTTTGGTATTAGTTTTTCACTCATGCAACAACAAGACATGGGGCAAACTAGCACTGTCCAGGTCAATAACTGGTAAAATAATCAACCCTACCAGCTGGGACTTGTTTTAATAGTGGCCAAAGAGCAGGGGGGTTTTTTGTAACCCTGAATGCGTTTTAACTCAGGCAATGGTTCTTCTTTGTATGTTTGCTCACATTAACTTGCTACAATTCGCTGTGCGACTTGATCTGCATCATCTCCTATACATTCAGTATTGAAGCTTTTAGAAGCTACTGTATGAAGAATGGCTGTCTCAATGTTTTCATGGTTTTTTATAATTTAACTAAAAGGTTTGCTCTATCCATTGTCTTCTATACAAATATGAAGGTGTTGTAGTGGGACTGTCCTTCTGCTATAGGGTACAGGTTTAAATGGACAGTTCACCCCAAAATCAAAAATACTTAAAAACAATGAATATTTATCCATCTAGAATTTTGGTGTGAGTTGCTGAGATTTAGAGATACCGGCCGTAGACCTTGTGAGCAGTTTCCTGTGGGAACTATTGGTAGAAAAAAATTGTTCCATCATGAAACTGCCCACAGCAAGGTCTGTGGATTATCTTGAGTAACCGTGTCCCGATATCTGGAAAGAGACATTGCTCTTGAGTTTATTAAATGTATTTTTTGGGCGCTTTGAGAACCACAAGCCGAGTGCCTTATAGTTCCATTATATTCAAAACATGCAGACATCTCTACGGCTGATATCTCTAAAACTCTGCAACTCACACCAAAACAATCTAGATGGATAAATAGCCCTACGGGTAAGAGGACATTGATTTTTGGGGTGAACTGTCTCTTTCAGGCCAAGTGCTAACTAGCATCCACCCTGCTGAGGTGTCCTTCAGCAGGACACCAAATTATGTTCCGGCTCCAGCGATTTGGTTGTTCACCTTGCACTCAAATCTTCCCTAGTGAGGCAAATAAAGAACCAGAGTCCCTGATAACCATGTTACAGTCAGTCATCATCAATAAATGGAGTTACAACATATGCTGGCCTTTCGAGACCCATCCCCATGTTTGGCCTGGCTCGAAGGACGTTCTTTCATCTTGTTGGAGCTTTCACTGTTGCAGTGCCATGGTAAGATCTAATACACCTTGAGGAAAGGTGCAATGTAGTGGACCCTATGGGGTCAGCAACTAGAGTAACAATTCCCTGGCCTAATACCCACAGAGATACAGAAAACACCAAGTGTTTAATTTAACAATGACATACCACTGGGAGGCAGTGCCGTTCCTTGATGTTCCTGGGGAAATGTTTTTCTGGTCCCCCCTTTTTTAAAAGTTCTACTACTTTTTGTATTTGAAACATGAAATGGTGTGCTCCACTGTACATATGAATTTCTCCTTTTTTTTGTGACCGAAATTAATGAGAGCATATGACATCTTGATATTGTGCCAAACTGTGTCAATGTCGGTCAATCAGTCATTTTCTACCGCTTGTTCCCGTTGAGGGTCGCGGGTGACTGGAGCCTATCCCAGTGGCTTTGGGCCTTAGGCGGGGTACACCCTGGACAGTGGCCAACTCGTCACAGGCTGTGTCAATGTGATTGTCCTTTTATCTCATGTCATTTTGTCCTCTGGTATGTCAAAGTAAAGTCAGAAGTTTGAGTGTCCTGCATTCAGCTCAAGCCCAATATGAGGATTTAGAGTACATTATGGTAATATTATTGTAATATAATAGTCACAGAACATGCAAAGCTGAGGATCATGTTGGCGCTCTCTCTTGTGTCTATTCCTTTTAGGTACTTTTCTGCAATAACATTTGCAATCCACTGGAGTCTTTTGCTGTTTATTTATACTGATGATCAGTGCAAGACAAGTACTGTATGTAATAATAGGGATCTGTGTATGTAGATAAATTCTTTTCAGTGTTATCACGGCGGGAAGTTTCTCAGGTAACCTGTCTTCCCTCTCATTTCAACTTTTATTTGCCTGTAATATATCTGGCATGTGATGTGTCGTAGTTTTCCTTTCCCCTCATATATTCATTTCAAGATAGCATGGCTGATTTAAAAATAAAAGAAGACATTTGCGCCTGGGTGACATTGGATGTGTTGCTTCATCCAGTCTACTCCATCCATCAGCATGTTTTATGTGGCTTTAAAGATTTGCCAAAATGTTAGTTTGAAGAGTCGGTCTTTTAACACACGGTAACACTCAGAGACCCTGACCATGCTTTGACGATTCCATAGTAAGCTGGAGAAAAAAACCTGTTTGTGTTGCTTCTGTGAATCTTTTGTTTAAATAGACCATTGCCCTCTGAGTTCAAGGTCTTTGTTTGTGCATCTGTTTGTTTGCAGAGTGCGATGAGAAGAAGATTTAAGCATCCTATAAATGGAGAGGGAAAGGGTGTTATTTACTGGATACTGTGTATAATTTCCATTGTTAAACTCATCAGCGAAGGGTGCGTTCACCTGGGCTTGTAAGAGATATTGTTCGTCCTCACAAAGAGTTTGCCACTGTCTGTGCTGACAGTCCTTATATACACAAAGTAACAATGGAACATGATACAATATATCCCTTGGGTTATTTGGGCCTCACGGTGCCTCACCCTCTCAGGGAGAAATGTTCTGAACTTCACGGCCACCTCTGTTAGATAAATATGTTGTAGCAATAGAGCCTTTACTCCTATGGTCTGCGGTGGAAACTCTGCTGTTATTTTCACATCCAGCTGTCTCAGAAACATCACAAAAATCAAACATCCATCTCCAGCTAGAGAAAGATGAGCCATATTGTGCTCTCTATGCTCTCCATACGAACTGGCTTACGTAATTCTTTCAAATAAACTGTAAAATTCATAAAGAATTTGGCAAATACTGCTTATTGCTTAAGCAGATTTTGGCTGTACAAGTACTGTAGTGTGCGAGCAAGCAGGGGGCAGGAGTTTAGACCACCGTATTCCACTAAATGTAATTTGCAATTTACAGTGCATTATGTAAGTAATGTAATACCAACACCACCTGGGGTCCCATCAGACAGCACCAGGAAAGTCTTAACCAGAGTGAGACAGTCGAGTTTGATTTCATGTCCTCCTTTTGTTCTGTTTGTGTTCTTTGTAGACTGTCCACATGCTGCCAAACACCACACCTAAAAACCCAGCTGTGCAGTAGAATAAGAAACCGTATATTCTGATTAAGTACACGGCTGATAACCATCACCTAAATTTTGTATCTACTTATGGCAGGCCCCACTGGTGTGACAGGCATTATCATCTGAATACCAGGACCTGCTCAGTTGTCCAGCCGCAATCCCTGTCTAGTTGCACGAGTCTTACAAATAGCCACTTATTAGCAACCCCTCCGGTACCAGTAACAATGATTTTGCTTCCAATGTCAAGTCATTAGTTTTGTCTCCGTCTGTCCATTGGATGCAGAGTCCATCACCCTGAAAGATCAGAAGAAAATAATCACTGTTTATAAGGTCTGTTTTTGTTGCGAGCTGCCGAAACTGCACATACCGCCATTAAGCAAACTATGTGGCACAATGTGACCCTGTTTCTGGAGGTGTGAATGAGGATTAAAATAATGGTGAATGTTAAAACTGTTGAACAAAATTCTAATTTCATTAAGCCAACAAGCCCCTCTAATGAATTTAGACTGCCTTCTGCTTAATGATGTTTCGGTGAACTTGTACTGGACACTTTAAGCTAAAGTGGTAACATTGTAAAACACATTGTAGGTGTGTCCATGTGTGTTTGTTGTGGGTTTAAATATCACATTGATCTAGTCTGACCCACAAATCTTTCTCCACAGTATTTTAGTTTTCAGTGTTTTTATTGAAATTTTCACTGGTGGTCAGTTTTTTGCTTGTTTGTTTTGTTGCTATAGTTGTTACATGTTCCTGTGCTGCTTGTGTTTTGGTGAGCTAAAGACAATTTTTCCCGCTGCTGGACAATAAATGTTCTATTCTTTTCTATTGATGTCTACATGTGCACAGTTGTTTACTGGTGACATTTCAGTTGTAGATATCCCCAAGTTGGAGAACTCACATCTGCACCATGCCATAACCATCATCAGAATAAATTCATACTTGTTTTAGTTCTCTTTAAAAAATGAAAACAGGAATGCAGACTTTGGTTCAGCTTGCTGCTCAGCTATGCAATTAAAATCAATTAGTAAATGAATGTATTACATGTATTTGTCTGCCAGAGGCAAAGATGACCTCTTCACCTCTACATTAGGTGCCCAGCTGTTGTTCTCTCATTAGTGAGCAGGGGGAAGCTCTCCACATTCCAGACTCTTGAACAGGTGCCATGCTGAGGCTGCACCGTGCTGTGAGCTGCTGGATCAGATGCAACCGGCATCAGATGCAACCGGCAGAGAAAGAGTCAACGAAATGGAAACATACGACACCATCACTGTAGGGAACTGGGGCTATGCTGCTGTATTATTATTATGGTGCGTGTGTGAACCGGACAGAGAAAGTGAACCCCGTTTATTGTGGCAGTTGTATATTTCGCATATTCAAATGTATTTGTATGTATTTAGTGTGACACTAACTAGACACTCAACACTCACTTCAAAAGTGGTGCGGACATAGCGGCTCAGATGAAAAAACCTTTTTTAAACGGTTTTCCATTTTAGCCAAGGTAATGGGGAGATTGGTATGAGCTCAGAGTAATTACAGTTAAAGTAATTACAATTAAAATTAATTTACTCAGGATTTTCTTGATATTCTCTCTACAGATCAGTATGGCAGGTAAATAAAATGTGTGTTGGTTTCATCTACTATAGTAAGTGTAGCAGGTCAGTTTAAAGGTAGTAATTTTGATGCACCAAAATGATTACTTATTTTGGGGGGTACAGGAAAGGAAAAAAATCTGTGGAAAAATGAAATTTGTTTTTTGTTGTTGTAATCAAGTAGACTATTTAATGACCTTCATGGCTTAATATTTTTTGAAACTGAAGACATTTGAAAGAACAGACAACGCTTCAGAAACATGTTTTCATGTTTCACAAAGTTTTATAAACAGATGACATTCTAGACATTCTCATGAAGGACAGCAGTAGAAATGCCAGGCAAGTTAAGTCGTTTTGTAATCATTTGAGATCTTGCTGAGGAGTTTATTTTCATTATTAGCTACCAGGCTAGCCAGCTAATGCTAGCTTTCTAATGTTAGTCTGGCAACTAATGCTATCATTAACAGGCAAGGATAGGTTCAGTTTTTGAAAGTCTATAACCTTTATTCCAGTCACAGGCAAAAGAGCTATGGACTTTTTTTTAGCTTAGGCCTACATTACTTTTTTGGACAATGCACAATTGTTTTTCTATATTTACATTAGTTTGTATGTTTTTTCGTCGTGCAAATGAACCGTTATCAAAGCCTTCCCATTGTTTAGTCAACATTTCTTGGTGCAAGCAAAACCCTTGTGAAATATTGCTTTAAAAAGTGATGGGGACGTAATTGGCCATTTCAAAGAGTGGTGGGGACATGTCCACCAGTGTCTCCAGTGGAAATGACACCTATGGTGATAGCTCTATCATTTACGCACCATGTTCTCGAGGCGTTGTGCGTAACGCATTGCCAGACTGTATAGTGCCATATGCGCCATTCCTTCATGCCATTCCTTGTATATCCCTCACCTATAGGCTATGACGAGACTAAGTGGAGGGGGGTGGGGTGGAGAGGGGGGGGCAAGGAGGCGGACCTAAAGCGACCCCCGTAGTTGAGCGTCAGAAGATTTTACAATGCCGACCATTTCTCAAAGCGCGTTTTGTAGCTGCTGGCTTAAGAGGACGACGGTCCGACGGTGCGCAAATGCAGCCACGAATGTAGACACTATCACCTGCACACGTAAGGAGAAAGAGATTCATCAGAGCTCACCACGTTTATTCCCACTCATCAGAGGAATTAACTCGAAAGCTTCGTGAAAATATCCTTTGGGTAAGGCTGAACAAAGCTGATCTATTTTTCTTTCAACAGAAAACATGAGCATGTGTTGCTCGCAGAGATGGTGCAGTTGTGTTTGACAAGGTGTTTGCATTCAACTGGTTTCGCTGAAAGGGTTGAGGCTTGTGAAGTAGTATTTGAAAACATTGGATTTGATTCCCCCCCCCCCCCCCCCCCCCCCCCCAAGTCCGCTGTACCCCCCCCCCCCCGCAAGAAAAACACAAATAAGAATACACAAATCTTAGCCCATTCTTTACACATCTGTCA